>CM032921.1:3213715-3813715 GCA_019202795.1 Arabidopsis thaliana x Arabidopsis arenosa | reverse complement strand
CGAGAATATATAGAAGGTCAGTTTTGAGAAGTAAAGTTCTCTGATTTGCTTCGCTTGAAGATCTCCGGCGAGCAAGATAGAAATTAATGTGAGTTTATCCTCGATTGATTTAGGTATCCAGAATCCAATTCTTGGAAAATTGATTTCAAAAACCAAATATGTTTTTTTAAAAAAAAAAAAAAATTTGGTTGTAACAATTAGAAATAATGTTTTCACCAGAAAATTAAGAAACTGATGATTTGAGTAAGTAGATATTCATCTTTGTACGTAATTGCGGCTGGGAAAGAATATTTTATGTGTATGATAACTGGGAAAGTTAGTGTACCAAACTACTCTATCATTATTGTCGTGTACGGTAGTTAAAATTTCTTCAATTTTCGAAGCAATGTACACTAGAAACATAAATGGTAGATTTGACAATGTTTTGCACTTCATCTTTTTGTAGAATTGGAAATATAGATCCGAAAGAAGATAAAAATGTTGCTGCAAGTTGTGTACAGCTACCAATTAGGTTTTTTGGTAAAGATCATTACCCTAAGATTAAGGCGTATTTCAAACCAGACTATCTTACAATAATAACGAATGAGCTGAAGGGAACATACGAAATGAAAATTCTGTCAAGCACTCTTTTTGGCTAGCTTTTTCGTGTCCCTCCTAACAAGTATTCATTTTGAGGGAAGCTCATTCTTGGATTAGTGTGCCAATAGTTGGTGACAAAGAAACAGCATGAGATGTGGATATTTTTTCGAGTGTTGATGTCATAAATATGATTTGACACATATCTTGTGATTTTGAAAGATGATGATCTCTTCATAACATGTGATGTCAGCTGCTACAGACAATTTCTATTAAGGCAAACCAATTCCAATATTCTAGGAGACGATCAAACTTGCTTAAAACAGTAGCACTTTTTGATTGTATGAAAAAACTCTCATTTCCAGATTATTTTTTGTTTTTAAACAAACTCTCAACATACAATGTCTCCCTTATCGTGCTAAACTTCGTAAGATCTTATACAAGGTGACTATACCTAACTCTGATTTTGGCAAAACCCCCTGATGACCCTCCAATCCCTACCTCCAAAACATTCTCTTCACCTATATCATATCCTTCTGTATTCGTGTACGTCAAACATTCACTTTCGCAAATTTTCTCATGTACACAATTACTGGTGTACGTATCAGATGCTTGAATAATACAATTCTCTTCAAAAGAATAGATACTTCGTCCATCACGTACATGGTCACATGTGTACATACACGGTCACATGTGTATGTACACGGTCACCTGTATACCGACACGATTCTAATAGCCGACTAAATTTATTTGATGGACTTACAAGCGGATGAATGTCACTAACGGCTTCGACATATCCTATACCATATTCTTTAACAAAAAAAACTAGTCTACTTGTTGTAATCGTAATCTTTATATTTTCCTTCACTACTGGCTATAGTCGGTTCCAACACACCCCCTGTACTTGATCCATCATTGTCATCCTCATCTTCATCGACATTTTTATCTCACTCCTCATATTCTTCCTCATCCTGCTCTTCGGCCTCTTCCTCATCTTCGTTCTCATTCTCCTCTTCGACGTTATTTATGTCAAATCTTACTCCTAGTCATATACACGTACACGGTAAAAATAATAATGTGTATATTAACACACTCTATACTTATACGTACACGGTAATAATAATTTTGACGTACACGAACGCACTCTATACTTGCCTCCAAGAACATTACTTTATATATATACAACCTCTAACGTATTATATACACGATAATAAAACGTATACAATCCATAACCCTACACATACAAGATAATAACAGGATAAACGTACAAAGTTTTTAAATCTTAAAATCTAATCGTAATACGTACACAACGAAATAAGTTAAAACGTGCATGCTCCTATGAACAAACTGGTACACAATATAAATAAACTTGATAATACAATATAAAATATATTGTGTATAAATATCTCAAGTATGAAAAATGTACAACAAAGCACTACTAGTTTATGTAATAACTCATTATGACTAAGATTTAAGCACACTTTTATCTTTCTCATATATTAATATCTTATATTTATATTTTTCATACTTCAAGAACTCTCTAACCACCCACTTAAAGCAAAATAGATGTACATTTATATGATTTAACTCTTAAATCAACTCCATAGTTCCACTTCACCACAAAAGAAAACTTAACCAAATTACTAACGAAATTATAAGAATGAGATATTTAGTATTTGTAATTATAAGAATGGAGAGTGAATGTGATATCGCACCATTCACTTGCACATATCTTTGTGTATGATTGTTTCATTTACTTCTCTAATTGGTCTCACATGAAATTGTTATTGCACCATTTACTTAAACATATCCATGTTTCAAAAATTGTTTAATACGAATAAAAATTCTTAATATGTGTACCACATAAGAAACACACAAATTATTAATGTACGTACATGGGAATGCCAATATGTGAAACTCTTTTAACGACACAATTCAGAATAAATATTGAATATTAATTCAAAAAATTAAAATAATACATAGTAAAATGGATTTTGAAAGATAGAAAGAGAAATGAATTATAACTCAAACTAAAAAAAATTATTCATAACAATATAAAGAAAGAAAATGTGAAAACTTAAAGTGGTGGAGAATTGTATAATTAATTTTTAAAACCATTAAATCCTTCTGACATAACGTTTATATTATTATTTATTTTTTCTCTCTTTAACTGTAGCCAACAAAATCAATGTACTGTAGCAGACAAAAACGTAACTAAGTTGTACACAGTCCAATCAAATTCTAACCAGACGTATAGGACTACAGTTTTATTCAGGGGCATTTTCGTCCGAAATTATGTAAATTGCTAAACTGTGAAAACTGCAGCTCACTTTGCCAAAAGATGGTTAAAAAACATGATTGGTGGCTCTGGCCTGCAATTTACCCTTTAAAATATTGATTTAGGCCCAATTCTAAACATCATGAAGCCATTTAGTATTCCATTTGCTTATTTTGTATGTACCGTAATACTTAATATTAATTTATTTCGATAGATATTTGTTGCAAACAATTCGTTGATTTATTACCCCAAAAAAAACCACCAAACAAAACTTAGAACTTCGATCGATCTCCAGAATCTAATGCGATATTTCATAGGAAGATTAATTCGTCTCTTTTTAAACCTCAAGTGGGTTTCAATTCGTGAATTCTACGAAGAGATAATCTTTTTATTAAATCAAATTTGTACTTTTACAGTTTTTGAATATGTCGATTCAATTTCTAATCTTTGAAATTTTCTGTTTGAATAGTATAGAATCGCCTTAGATTGTGAAGAAGTTGGATCTTATATGGGTAATCTATATATCTTGAGGCTGATTCAAAATTATGTTTTGATAGATTTTTTATAGGTTCGTATACGAATTTGATTTACAGTAATTTTGAATTGTTATATAGAGTAGCTCTGTATATAGATAATCTCGAGTATCTATAGTTTTTTTATTATTATGAAAGCATAAAATTGAGTAGATTTTGTGTATAGTACTGTGTTTTGAATTTTTAATTTTTTTTGTTTGTGTATTTAGGTCACATATGATTTGCGAGTAATTTCAGATAATGGAGGAGACAATTGGATTTCAGACAAAGATTAAATTCTTATGCTTTTGATTATCAGATTTGCAGTTTTTCTTTCTGTTATTGAGTTACTTTATAAAGTTTTACATGTTAATAACAATATTCAATGTTTTAAGGTGAAGCATCCGATTCTATCTACTATACATTTTTGCAACACTTTTTGGGGTTCCTAATCAGGTCGGGTTTTTTTAATTTTTTGACCCAGAAATCATTTAATTTTGACCCGCAAATTTGTCTCCCGGATCTTACCTTAATTCTGATTTTGACCCGAATTTTCTCAATCGGAACCTTCCTTAATTGATACTCCCTACATTCAAGGCAAAAATCATTTAGTTTCTCATAATTGATACTCCTACAATCAAGGTAAAAATTTTCGTGATAAGGAGAGTAATAATGACGATTAAATGCTAAGTAATATTTGATAATCAATTTGTTTCCTATTAAAATGCTAAACATTTTGTTGCAAATCACATTTGTTTCCTAAATAAAATGCACAATATCAAATCTACATTCAATTACTACAAGTAAATTGGAAATGATTCATAACTAAATGATTTTGTTCTTATTTGATATAGCATCTATATAGTATATTCTAAAAGACTAAAAGCTTGACGATTTTAAGAAACTAAATCTTTTTTTATTAAATTTCATAATTCTGATATTTTTTTAGATTCTCTACTTGCTCACCGAGATTTACTCTACTAACTCATCTCCATCTCTATCGACTTCTAAACCACTATAAATAATCCCATCGTCTGCATCTTCTAACATCCGAAAGCAACTATTTCATATAACCAGCAAACAAACATTTATCATTCCAATGGTTGCTTCTTTTGCTTATTTAGACTTACGTCCGTACAAAACTGCGTGGCTGATAAATGTGAAAATCCTACACTCGTGGCGCTAATACACCATGAGTACTAGCGTGCACCTTGAGTTGGTGTTGCCCGATGAACATGTGATACTTGCTGGTACTTATAAACATTACCGTTTTTTTAATTTCATCTCTAAATATTTTTAATTTAAATAAGAAATGAAACCTATAACTTAAATCATTCTATTTTTTACTTATAGATGTGCTTGCATGAGTAATTAGCATTGAAGAGCTGGAGATGCTGGAAGCTAACAACAAACAGCCAAATAAGCTTCGAAATATAGACTGTAACCGAAGGTGGTCTTACTCTTACATTCTGTTAGAATATCTTTTGTATTATTCAAAGCACTGTTATTCAAGTTTTTGGCTTTCAAAGTTTATTTTGTGGATTGACACTTTGATAGTATTATTTCATAGTATCTAGATAAGTATTTATTAATGACTATACAATGCAAAGATTTCAATGTGTCTAAGTCAATAAGCAGTATCATGTTTTAGTAATCTTATCACATAGATTAAGTTTTCATGAAGTTCCTTACTACTACTAAATGATGAACAACCACACGTGCCATATTTACTAAACTAAAAACAGAATTGAGAGTAGCTACATTCAAGACTATATTATTATTAAAGACATAATTCTATAACCAATTTAAAAGAAATATCTCTTACTAATTAACCTTTCTCCACATCTTGCGACTCAACAGATGCCTCTTGCCTTATGAACCCCAACGATTAAGAGTTTAAAATCTGACTCACCTATGAAACAAAACACATGTTAGATAAGAATCTTACAAAAAGGAAATCATATATGTTTGAAATAAGTAACTGATTTCTTATCTTTGTGTCGCTAGCATGACTTGAGGTTATTACATTGCAAAAGTACATCCCTTCAATCTTCATTCGGAAAACCTTAACTGTTTTGTTCTTTTAGAGACAATCCTACATGAAATAAGAAGTTGATAAAAAAAAGTTATATTGTTGAAGTTTTACATAATCCGATCACATAAGTTACTGTTTAAATTTTCGTTCAAGTCTCAGCTTCAAAGCATTGTTTTCTCTAATCTTAAAACAAGATTATTTCATAAATTAAGGAACTATGAATTCCACAACTCATCAGGACCAAAAATTCAAAAAAATCATTTCATCACAATTGCATATATGAACAAATACTAATCTACCATAAATGGATCTGCAATTCATATTGATCGACGATTAAATAATTAAGTAACTCATACACTATTAACAAACACAACTTCCAGACTATCATCCAAAAGACAAGAAGTCATTGCTTTTCTACACTAAACAAGACTTCAAACTCTAGAAGGTTAAATTGGAACTTCCTAAATCAGTTATTATTGTTCGAGATACTGAAATTCAAGGACCAAGACGATAATAAATCAAGATGGAGAGTAGAAAAGGGACTGACTTTGATGAGAAGGATGATGAGAGCGTTCGATGATCTAGACTTAACGCAATCTCCACTACCTCCATCGAAACAGATCGATATCGGTGGACGCAATTATAAAGAAGCTGATCTCTTGATTCGACATTGTATTCCATATCTTCCGGGGAAAAATCCAACGCATGCCTCTGTTATGCTTCAACAGTGGTTCTCCTCTTAATCGCATGCCTCTGTTTTGTTTCAATTATCGTTTGTTGCATCATCAGTCAGTGAGAGACAGCTCACAAATTGGGTTTCACTTTTAGTTTTCCCCATTAGCCCATGTTGGGCTATTTTATTTGTTTCAAATCAATTAGCCTATATTGGTTCTCTTTTGTGTGATGGGCTATTTAGTCAGTAGGCCTTAATACATTTTGTATCAAATGTCATTTAAGGAAATCTTAATTACATGAATCATTAAGGATAGATTAGTGTTTTTCAAATTAATTTCAAAAACTTTATAATTAAGAAATATTAGTATCCGTTGGCAAAAAAAAAAATATTAGTATCCATATATTATAAGATCTATATATAAGAAATAAAAAAAATTTAAAATATTACGAGACGGGTTATATGATGAGTCGGGCTAGGATCAATATTTATATATTAACTCTATGAAAGCTTAACCATCATAAATATTTAAATTTTATAAAACGTTTAAAGTATTTATAATAATTAAATTCTATAATATTAATAATATTTAAACTCTATAAAAACTAAAAATATAAATATTATAGGAATTTTAAATTGACTCGAATTATATGTCTTTTAAATAAAGTATTATTAAAAAGAAAAATAACAAAATAATGTTTAATTTCACGGGACGGGCTTATATGGTGGAACAAGTTTAGGTCAATATTAATACGGAATGATATACCATTGGTGAAATCATAGAATTAACTATCAAAATACAATTATACAATCTTAAACAATAAACAAAACAAACAATATTTACAAACCAACTACAACTTAAAATTTAAACTTTTTAGTTACAAAAATATCTACTCGCGGTGTACCACGGGGTAAAATATAGCTTTATTGCAAACCAAATACAATCTATCATATGATTACAAACAAAAATTTTTTTAACCAAATATATACAACACAAATAATCAAGTTATAAAAAACATAAACAAAAATTTATTAATCCCGCGGTATACCGCGGTTCATATCCTAGTTAACATAACAATATGGAGAAGGGAAGAGTTATATAGTCATTGGAGATATCCAGAAATCTATATGTCAAAGGTTAGTGCCTCTGTGACTTTTACACTGTTGTTTATTCATATTTGTAACGCCCCGACCGCCAACTCTCTTAATGGGCTCCACATCCTCTCTTGGCCCGTGGGCCCACCATCTTCCGACGGCCGGTCCGCTCCGTTCGGGAGGCTTTAAAGACTTGTTTACCAACCCTACAAATCACCACATGATCTTTTCCGACAATCACTTCCCGGAAGGTCACTCATCTTGAAATTGCTTCAGCTCAAGCACGCTTAAATGTGGAGTTCTCTCAGGATAGTCAACCGAAAAGATAAGTGCATTTTGGTGACATAGGTGACCAAATCAGTTCTTTTAAACATCTCTGCATGCACCACCTTATTCCTGAAACTGGGGTGTTACAATTCACCCCTACTAACAGATTGCAACGTCCTCGTTACGCACCAAGACCGTAACCCCGGTGGTGTGAGCCCTCTTGACTCCACACTCGACTGGGTTCGGCTTTGATACCACTTGTAATGCCCCGACCACCATCTCTCTTAATGGACACACACCGTCGGGAGTTACGGTCTTGGTGTGCAACGAGGACGTTGAATCATTTCCATTGTCTCTCCTTTAAATTGAGTGTATTGAGTCCAGGAGTAAACGATTTTCACTTGGATTTTCCACATTGTTTTGAAAGGTTTCACGTTAGCAACTTCAGTGATATGAAGATTAGCAGCCAATTTTTGACGAAAAAGAAGAAGAATGAAGTTAGGATTTCAAGGATGGTGTGTTCTGAATGTAGATTATCTAGTTTACTACATATAGGGCCTGATTGGCAAGAGACTTTGAAGACTTTACAAGATTTAAAAGTTCTCAAAGTCAATTTTTTACCAATCAAACTTTTAAGACTTTATTAATTTTTAAAGCCTTTAAAGTCTCTCACCCTCAATTTACTCTTCTTTACAGTTTTTTTTCTAAAACCTCCAAAACGTGACTTTAACTTGAAAATGAATAATAAAATCGAAACTTTTCTTTTTCTTCTTTCCCCATCTAATTTAAAAACTAGTTTTAAGACTATTCCTATTTTATTATTAAATAATTTCTATTGGTTAATTCTAATTTTATTTTTTCTGTTATTTTGAGATCCAATTTGAATGTTTTAAACTAAAGAATATTTAATATGAGAATATTTATATATTCATTTATTAATAATTTTTTTACTTTTCTAAACTTTTATCATTACAAAAAATTATTTTTACCATTATTTTGTCAAATGAATTCATTTTTATCATAATTTATTATTATAAAAAATATTTAATAATAACAAAAATAATAGTTACAGTTTCAACAGTTTTTTCGTTATCAATCAGATTATAACAGCCAAAGTCTCTACAGCCAAAGTCTCTACAGTCAAAGTTGCTACAGTCAAAGTCCTGACAGCGAAAGTCTCTACAGTCAAAAGTAACAGCCGTTACCAATCGGCCCCATACTATTGGCAAATACAGCTCTCATATTTAGGGTTTACTTTTGAAAATATCTCTAAATATTTGCGTAACCGTATAGTATAGAATCTTTAATCGAATATGCAGGATTTGATAGGATTAGAAGATTTTGTTAGTTTGAAATTAGGCAAATATAATAACTGAGATTAGATCTTATTGAAAATAGTTATATCGCAATTAGATTTATTCCATATATTTGGTGGTGCGAATATATATTGATTTATTTATTTGTGTTGCTTGCCTAATCCGAGATTATTACGATAGAGTTAAATAATTAGATTCATTAGTTATAGAGATTATAGAAATCTCTTTAAGGGGGGTGTATTGAATTAAAGATTTGGGAGGATTTGGTGGAATTTAGGAAATTTTGGATTTTGAGAAAGTTAAGTGAGTTGAATGGGGGAATTATAAAATATTGGATGATTTGGTGAGATTTTATTTGATGAGATTTGGTGATTTTAAATAGATAATATTGGATGATTTAGTGAGATTTTTAAAACAAAAAATTGAAAAATTGGATTTACAAAACAGAACGCTGCGGCATTGGTTTACACAAAAATCAGATTCTCTTTGCAACGTTGCTTTACAACAAATAGAAAAACTGGATTCTCTCTGCAATACGTTTGAAAATATGTTCAACGTCTTCTATAGTATAAAAAATAGAGAATTCGTGGTGTGGTTGTGAATTTGAGAAAGTTAATGCCTTCGTATTAAAAACTTGAAACTGAGAGAGATTTTGTTGGTATTGAATTTGAAAAGTACAAAAAAAATCTAACGCTAAGTTTAGGGGGGTATTGCATCAAGATCCCATATTCATAGCATCTGTCCACATATGTGTAGCAATTGTTTCTCTCAAGTTATTAGCAAACACTCTTTGTTGTTCTTGAGTACCATGAAACTCTTCATCCACATTATCTTCATCATTAACTCTTTCATCAACACCACTTTCTTCAACAACATCTTCTTCGGGAAGAAACACATCCGAGCGACATTCTTTACGAAGATAGTTGTGTAAAACAACACATGCAAGTACTAACTCCGCTTGCGTTTTGTATGGAAATGGTGGTGCTGATTTGAAGATGAGAAATCTTGATTTGAAGATGCCAAAAATCCTCTCTATTACATTTCGCAAACTAGAATGACGATGGTTGAACAACTCATTTTGATTTACGGGATCTTTTCCTTGTCCCCTGAAGTCTTGGAGATGGTACCGAGTACTTCGAAATGGAGCTAAAAAATTACGACGATTGGCGAATCCACAATCAACTAAATAAAACTTTCCTGAAATTATATACAACACAAAAATATAAGTAAGATAAAAAAAACTAATAGCAGAAAATATTCTTTTTTCATGATGTATGTGACATACCCTCAGGAACTTTTAATTGGTTAGTGCTTCTAGTTAAAGCATCATGTAATACCTTTGAGTCATGAGCTGACCCTTCCCATCCACTAAGCACATATATAAATTCTAAATCAAAATTACATGCAGCTAAAACATTTTGCGATAGTTGTCCTTTCCGGTTACGATAGCTAGCCGTTTCTTTTTCCGCTATCATTGCAAGAATATGCGTTCCATCAATAGCTCCCACACAATCCTAACAAAAATAAATAAAATGAAATATTAAAATTTTGCCACAACTAAAAAAGAGTATAATAAATCTCATACCTTAAAGTAAGGGTAAAATCGTGTACTGTCTTTTATTTTTGTGGGTACTGCAAGCCCGGGTTTAGCCATATAGCTTGGAGCAAGTGCGTTTAACACTTTCAGAATTGTGTTAAAGCTCTTACTTATTGAGAATCTTGACCTTTTGAATCTATCTTGAGCCTGAATATACCTCGAATTTTGACCAACGATGAACAAAAATGTGGCAAGCATTTCTTCAACTGAAACATTTCTTGTGTCTCTTACACCCATCCTCACTCTAAAAATATCACATAGGTTTAGGAATGCCTCTGGATACATACGATATAGATGTCGAAAATGTTCACGATCTTCAGCTAGCGCATTTTGTATGTATTCATGTCCAAGCCTTGTAGTTGGTTTTCTAATCTGCCGTTGTATTTGTGGAACGAAATAACGGATTTTTGCAATGATTGACAACACCAGTATCATTATATCAACATCCGATTTGAACCTTCTCATTCTTTTTTTTTCTCCTAGCTAGCATATCTTTTCCTTCTTGAACAATGCGATCCATTATTAAGACTGTAAACAATAATATAGTTTTGGAGTCACAAAATACGAACAGTATTTGATCAAAAAACAAATAGGTCACGAATAAAAACAGATATTTTAATTAGAGAGAGAGTTCATGCAGTGACTAAAAGGCAGATGGTCACAAGAACAAATATTTAGAACACGATATTCATATGATGAAAATTTTACAGCATCGAACTTCTAATAATAAAAATTTGACGGCACCTTACCTCTCTACCTTATAGGAAATTGGCGGCTCAACTAAATAAAACTTTCCTGAAATTATATACAACACAAAAATATAAGTAAGATAAAAAAAACTAATAGCAGAAAATATTCTTTTTTCATGATGTATGTGACATACCCTCAGGAACTTTTAATTGGTTAGTGCTTCTAGTTAAAGCATCATGTAATACCTTTGAGTCATGAGCTGACCCTTCCCATCCACTAAGCACATATATAAATTCTAAATCAAAATTACATGCAGCTAAAACATTTTGCGATAGTTGTCCTTTCCGGTTACGATAGCTAGCCGTTTCTTTTTCCGCTATCATTGCAAGAATATGCGTTCCATCAATAGCTCCCACACAATCCTAACAAAAATAAATAAAATGAAATATTAAAATTTTGCCACAACTAAAAAAGAGTATAATAAATCTCATACCTTAAAGTAAGGGTAAAATCGTGTACTGTCTTTTATTTTTGTGGGTACTGCAAGCCCGGGTTTAGCCATATAGCTTGGAGCAAGTGCGTTTAACACTTTCAGAATTGTGTTAAAGCTCTTACTTATTGAGAATCTTGACCTTTTGAATCTATCTTGAGCCTGAATATACCTCGAATTTTGACCAACGATGAACAAAAATGTGGCAAGCATTTCTTCAACTGAAACATTTCTTGTGTCTCTTACACCCATCCTCACTCTAAAAATATCACATAGGTTTAGGAATGCCTCTGGATACATACGATATAGATGTCGAAAATGTTCACGATCTTCAGCTAGCGCATTTTGTATGTATTCATGTCCAAGCCTTGTAGTTGGTTTTCTAATCTGCCGTTGTATTTGTGGAACGAAATAACGGATTTTTGCAATGATTGACAACACCAGTATCATTATATCAACATCCGATTTGAACCTTCTCATTCTTTTTTTTTCTCCTAGCTAGCATATCTTTTCCTTCTTGAACAATGCGATCCATTATTAAGACTGTAAACAATAATATAGTTTTGGAGTCACAAAATACGAACAGTATTTGATCAAAAAACAAATAGGTCACGAATAAAAACAGATATTTTAATTAGAGAGAGAGTTCATGCAGTGACTAAAAGGCAGATGGTCACAAGAACAAATATTTAGAACACGATATTCATATGATGAAAATTTTACAGCATCGAACTTCTAATAATAAAAATTTGACGGCACCTTACCTCTCTACCTTATAGGAAATTGGCGGCTCAACTATGAAGAGGATTAACAAATGAGTTAGGGCAACATACATTTATAAATATATACAATAGCTTCTAACTTTGCCTCCGAACTTTTACCCGCCAAATTTTATAACCTATATTTTACCCGCTAAAACAATATAATTGTATCGTAACAAGAATTGTTTTTTGCAAATTTGTATGAATTTTAGGGATATTAATATATACACGTTATATCCCTTGTTCCATTCATTAAAAACAATGAATCAAACGTTATATCAATCATAAAACAAAGGAAATAGATGAGTTGATTATCCGTAGAAGGGAAAAAAAATTGACTCTCAAATTGAAATTCATAAAAAAAAAATATTAATAAAATGAAAACTAAAACCATAAAAATATTCTTAAAAGTAATGGAAGTAAAAAAAAAAACTCAACTAAAAAGAAAAAATCATCCTTATTCCATGTTTGATGCATCAAACTTCATTTACTTGGTTTACGAATGTTTCGTATAATCCATCCCTTACGATCTGCTATGGACATACGCACGAATCCAGATTTCATACCTAAGCTGTGAACCAACGTCATGGCTTCGTAACGCAAATCGATGGTCAAATCAGGAATTTCTGTAATAGCTTCCCACACATTCTCAGCTTTGTCTTCAGCTTCTTTTTCTTCAGTTTCTTTTTTCCATCTTCTTTGTATCATGCCAAGAATCTGATTACCGAACTCTTGCACTGTGTTCACTTCATCAAAAGCTTTGTTCGAATTAAATGCATCAGTTCTAGCTTTCTTTCGTTGAGGAAGCTTTTCTAACCTGTTTTTCTCAATTGAAGAGAAAACGTCGTGCACAGATTTCTCATCGTATGGTATTCCGTCCATATCATCCATTATCCCGTCATTCTCTCCAACTTGGTAAGAATCTGCATCAACGGTATCGCCTAAAAATCTTCAAAATCTTTAAATGACTCATTACGCATATTTGTTTTGTTTGGATGAGCCTATTTAAGAAAAAACAAATGTATAGTTAGTTTGTATACATAAGCAACACTATTATATTCATCAAGTTTATGTTGTAATTTTTTTACCTTCAAATAGTCATCCCAGACTTCATCTCCAGCGGTGAATTTTTTCGTTTCAGGATCCCACCCAAACCCTGAACTAAAACGAAGAAGTTCCGCCATGCTTTTGTACCTACCCTTCAAGATCTTCATCCTATTTCGGTACTCACTATAGGTTTTCTTAGCTCCAAGCTGTTTGTTTATAGGTGGTAATATTCTTGTTTCCACCGTTAATTTGTTAAACTTGCCATTAGCATCACGAAAACCATGATTGATTGCGCCTACTAGCAGACGCAATAACATCTTGTGTTGAGGTTCAGACCATTTTTATATGGACCTTTGGCATCTTGTGTATCTTGTGTATCTTCCATTGTAGTGTCGGAACTGGTCATACAATATAAAAAAATATGTAAAGCAGACATTCTAATTGTTATAAAGCAAAACAGTTCTACATATGATTTTTGATATATCCCACATTCCCACTAAACAATTTCTAAAACCAAACAATTCTACCATAAACCATATCATTCAAAGAACAAAGATGGTACTTTCTAATTGCAGTTAGCCGTAAACTAACAACATCCAATGTTTCTCACACCACATTAAGAACGCACGTTTCAGTATATATTATTATATGATCAAAGAGGAACATCACCTAAAAGAGCATGAAAGTAATTAAAATAGAAACAAATTAACAAAAGAAAATCAAGAGAATACTCACTTTGACAGAAAAGAGATACAGCTTGAAGTATATCGATAGTAATTGTGTAAGCTGCTAAGAAAAGTTATTGATTGTGAGTATTTATACACCTAACAAGTAACCCTAATAAAAACTAAACGTGAAAGCCCATCATAATAAGAGCAGCCCATATCATTTTTACGCATCCACGATTTCACTACTCATATACAAAAATAATATAAGGATCAGATCCATAGATGATACAAAAGAGTGACTTTTGTGTTTACCACCGGATAAAGGAAAGGAAGTAGTGTAGAATTTACTGCCGGAAGAATCAAGGATGATCAGATTAGAAGATCCTGGTGAAGCATGAACTGTGTAAGAAATTAGACCAGCCTTATGGCCGTCGACCACCGTAAATCATGAGGAAAATTGAAATCCATAATTTTGGGTTGGGAAATTCAACTGAATTAACAAATTTGAAAACTTACCCAGATTGAAAATGATGAACAAAAAGAGAGAGACGAACGAAAATCTCCAAGCGATGTCACAACCGAGAAGGAAGAGAAAGGGACTGTCTTGTTGTTGTTAAAGGGATTTGTTTTCCCATTTTTGACGATGAGAATGAGGACAATTTCTCTTTTCTTTTTTTAATTTTGTTTAAAGAAAATTCTTCAAAAATAACACCTCCGAAGGTGTTATTTTTTTAATTGGATTTCTTATGTAAAATTGTATCCAAAGTCTCCCAAAATCAATGTCATGGTTTTTTATTAAAAAAAAGTTGTGTTTTGAATAACAGTTGATTTGAAATCAACTTTAGGAATTGTTGTTTGAATAACAGTTGATTTGATATCACATTTAGAAATTGTTGTTTGAATAACATTGGATTTGGGAAGAGATTTGAAAATCTCAAATTCAATAACAGGTGATTTTACTAAAATCCCAAAAAAAATTAAAATCCTACTTCCAATACACCCCCCTAAATCTGAACTAATATTTTTGGCAATTATGTTTTGTAAAAGATACAAAAAATATCGGAGTGAATTTCTCCCATGACCGTATCGGAGTGAATATCCTTAATCGCGTAGGGTCCCCGTGTTTATCTGAATAATAACCCAGGATCCGGGTTATGTATCCGATTGATTTGTCCACATTAACCTTATCCAAATTTTTAAATTTACTCTTTGATTGCAAAACTACCAATGGCATTCTTTGTAATTATTCTACAAACTAAAGGTTTCTTTATATTTTGTGCTTCCCAATTAATAGTATAGATTTTATAAGATGGTATTTGTACTATTATAACTAGTATCATTAATTATTACTAAATCTAAATTATTACTAAATCTAAATTTTTACTAAAATTGTATTAACCTGATTTGTCGTAATTAATATTTTGTCTACAGTATGTCTAATGGTAATGAATGATCTAGTTCTTCACGTCGACGAAAGAATGTAAGTTATATATATTACATAACTATTATATTTAATAAAATAATTTCTATATTCCATTTACATGACTCATTCATATATATATATATATATATATATATATATATATATATATATTTATATGCATAAAAATACATTTCACATTTTTTAGAAAGAATGTTGGGCTTCTTCTGAAGAGAGTGTTGTGCTTGAACTCTATGAAGCCGAGATTGCAAAAGTAGACTATAAAACATTTGGTCTTAAAAACCCACATCGAAATCGTATTATGAGCGAACTATTAAAGAGACGGGTAAACATGTTGATTGGTTGATAAAGGTCAAAAACAAGAAAGATACATTGAAGGGAAATTACAAAGAATGGGTCAACCTAATGGGTAAAACATGTATAAGTTTGTTCGAATAGCAGAACTGGAGTTATCCGTATGGATGACGATTGGTGGCAATTATGTGAGGCGGTATGTATTCTATTTTGTATTAATTTGAATTAGATGTTAAAATTGTATATCTAGAAAATATTAAATCTTTTTTTCAGGAGAGTATAACAATTTTGGCTTGTGACCGTAAACCGCCAAAATATTGGGAGGCATTGCAACATATTTGTGGACAATATGATGTATCAGCTGAACACATGTATGATGTTGATGGAGCACGTAGAGAACTACATGAAGTAGATTATAGAGCTGATTTTAGTGGTGGTTGTGATGAAGATGGTTATGCTAATAACGAGATTCCTCAAACTCAAGACGAAAAGACTGATGAGGATGCAGCACCTGAAACACATGTAGATATCCTAGTTGCATCGGCAAAAGAAATGTAGAATCGTTCAGGTAGAAATACCGCCTGTGTTGTGCCATACAGTGCCGGACGAGGAGAAAGTAGTTAGCGAAGAAGTAATTCACGAGTTCATTTTGCTGGTAGTAAAGATCGTAGTAACAGTAGAAAGCATCAATTCGAAAGCTCGGTTACCACTGCATTTCAAGGAATAGCAGATGCACGACGTGCAACAGTATCAGCTATGCGACCTGATAGGTACAATCCCGAAGAATACGCAAAATTTAAAGAAGCATTTGCTATATTGAATTCTTTACCAATTGAGAAGTGTAAACCGTTTTGGAAAGCCTCACTGAAGTTTCTTAAGGAGGATGCATGGTGGTGTAATGCATTTTTAGACACCTCTTTTGATTCAGATGAAGATAGAATCCGATTTTTGGAAAGTATAACTGAGCTGGATCGGTTGGAAACCGTAACTCCTTCAAATTTGGCAAACTTTGGATCCGTTTTAAGTGGTTCTAGCGGTGGAAGTGTTCGATCATCAGGAAGTTCTGTAGGACATTCTTCAGGAAATTCTCTAGGATATTCATCCGGAAACTCTGAATATAGGTTTGCTGAATTTTCACAGTTTCAACCATCTTACGCTATGGAACAATTCTTTTCATCTCCGGGGGAAGGATTTAACATGCCCGGACAGATGATGGGTGCGCCATATGTTCCGATGATGTTTTCTCAAGGATTTGGTGGTTATTCTTTTATAACATCGTCGCCTGCTACACAAATGACGCAAACATCAGGATCTCCTGGAGTCTTTAATGTTAGGGCATCATCATCGATGGGTCAAATTTCAGCTAGACAAATGGGAGAAACTAATCAAGAAACAAGAACAAATTTTTCTCTCTGGTTGTGTAACGCCAAATCGACGATCAACTAATACTGGATATAGGTTTGGTGTACCATCTGCAACTAGTACTCAGCCACGACTGTTGAATTTTATGGATGATAGAACATCAAACAATCCAACTGATATCTCGAGACAATGAATATATAATATCAAATGTTTATGTCGTTTATGAATGTTTGTATTAAAATTTTAAGATTTAAAATTTATGTTTAATATATGTTTGTTATGGGAAAATATTCATTTTATTCCCCGACTATTTGTAATTAATACAATTATTCTCCAACTACCGTGTGCACAAATCATATTTTTTTTAATGGCCAGGAAAATCGGATGAAAGAGTTATACTCTCATGGACTAGATAATCTAACACACCATGAATTATGCGAATTGTTTATGCTTGAAGACGAAGAAGTCGATGAGGTACTTATTTCAACCAACGATGCAATACTATGAACGATATTTTTGTCGATAACCCATGTAAGTGGGAGGGGGATTAGGTTGGCTAAATATTAAACGTCAAATTGAACGTGTTGATGCATCATGCCTTCATGCAGTAAGGATGACCCGCGGAACATTCCAAATGTTGTGTCAGCTGATGAAAAACGATTATGGCTTAACACCAACAGAAAATATTAGCATTGACGAAAGTGTTGCAATGTTTCTTTCCACATGTGGTCATAATGAGATTCAACGTACTGTAGCCCGAAATTTTTGGCGTAACCAAGAGAGAGTTAATCGGACGTTTCATGAAGTGTTAAATGCGATGGAGCGATTTGCGTGTGATCAAATAAAGACTCCAACGTCCCAGCAATTTAGAGAGTATCCCCGCAGTCTTTTTTATGATCCAAGGTATTGGCCATTTTTCAAAGGTTTCATAGGTGCTATAGATGGAACACATATGTTCCCGTCATATCACCACAGAAAAATCGAAGAGTTTATTGGGATCGTTTTGGTGAACCAAGCCTAAATATTATGGCGATATGTGATTTAGACTTGCTTTTCACATATATATGGAATGGAACACCGGATTCCCTTCATGATTCTAGAGTTTTATCGATAGCACAAGAAAATAGCCAAAGATTTCTGAAACCTCCAACAGGTAAATATTATCTAGTTGTCTCTGGATATACGAACCGAAAGGGTTACTTAGCTCTTTACCGGAGTAACCAACAAGAAGATGTGAGGTGTCATTTAGGGCAATTTCAGAATGGTCCACCTCGAAGAAATAATTATGAATTGTTCAACAGATGGCATGCTTCACTTTGTCCTGTTATTGAAAAAACTTTTGGAATCTGGAAAAAAAAATGGAGGGTCGTGAAAGAGTTACCGCTATACAAATTAGACATTCAAAAAAAAATTGGTGCTTGTTACAATGGATCTTCATAATTACATTCGGCGTTCCAATATTGCTGATGATGATTTTGAGACCGATGCAGAAAATAAAAATGATAGTGGACAACATGATGTAGATGTAAGTGTGGTCAATGAAATAGAAGAGGTGGAAACATCGAGAAGTGGAGCATATATGGCAGATGTATGTAATCAAATAGCAGATTTGTTATGGGAAGCTCATACTTAATTTCAATTTTTTATATGTTTGTGTATGTTTAAATTCTATATGTATGTATGAGACATTGTATTTCAGATGAAAAAAATTACTAAAATTAATTTTACTAAATCAGTTTTAATGTTTTTATTTTATAATAAGTTAACAAATGTTTTTATTAATTATAGGACTAGTATATTCATATTATTATTCTAACAATAAAATATTGTTCATTCTGTATAATTTTAACTTTTTCATAACCATTTAACTGTCACCACATAATTTTTTCTAAACTCTTAATATTATTTATTATTTGTACTGGTATAATGTTTTTAATCAGAGTAAATTTTTCAAAATTTGTTCTGCTTTATTTTTTTGTACAGCTTCCGTGTATTACTCTTTCGTACATCTTCGCCCTATTCCCTAATAGCTAACAGCTCCAGCTAACAGCTAAAAAACTTGTACAACTTGAGGTTACCAATCAGACCCATAATTAATATTTTTTTTGTAAAATTGAAGATTGAATTCAAAACGATTGATAGATAAGCGTGTGATTAAAATTTACTTTATTAAACTTGAAAGATATACACGATTTAAATACATTAGGTAAAAATAGAATGATGAAAACTAAAGAGTCTGTAAGAATGCAGGAAATGCAAGTGATCTTGAAATTTGATTTACCCTCTCTGTTGGAGCTGCGATGAACCTATCTAAGCCCACAAATGGAAATGCTAACTAGGCCTTTAGAAAACAGCATTGAGGCTCACCGGCCTAAAGTCGGTTGTTCCTTGCTAAGTAGAGTAGAGGATGAGTGAAAGAAAGGATCTTGAAGAAGACCTGAAGTTTGGGAGAGGAGTTGGGTGGATATTGGAGCAGACTGACCTAGAGAGGCATTGCTTATCAGCTCCAAGAGCAGATTTAGACTTTCATCAACACCTTGTAAATATGAGAACTTCTTTGTATTTAATCTAATATTATCAATAAAATCCATTCATTCTCAACAGATCTATTCTAAACTCTTATCTCTTTTATTAAACTCTACACAACCATGTTGTTTGTTTCAAGTCTCAGTAGTTTGTTTGCTAGGGTTAGGGATTTTCAAGGGTTTATGATGAATTTTTAAATCTGATTGAATTGTTAGGCTAAATCAATAGAGTTCTTCATCTAGGATTATTCTTACTGCTTATTCTTGATTCACGACCTAGAATTCAATCGTAGGATTAATTGACAAGAGAGTTTAATTTTCCAGAAATATCTTAGGTGATCAAAAATTATTATTCACAAAGAGATTTGGTTTATAGATTTTTGTAACTAATAAAAACCTAAAATTAATGCTTGTCTAATTTTAGTCTTCGCAAAGAGATCAGAAATTCTAGATTTTTGGCATAGATAATCTCTTCAACGAGAGTTGATTGACTTTATCTTCGTGATCTGAGTTCTATAACTAGTTGTTAATTAACTCCCAACAATTTAGTTAATTTACAATTCTGAATTTTCATGAGAATATCTCTGAATCTAACAATTCTGAATTTTCATGAGAATATCTCTGAATCTAACTATTTCCTCATCTGAATTTATTTTGATTTTAATTTTTCTGCAATTTGAATCTTCAATTATTTTCTGTTTAGCTTGATTTTAAAACTAGTTATCTATTGTGTGATCTAAGAGCTTTGCGGAATTCGACCCTTAAGTGCTAGAGTGATTTTTTTATTTGAGAGAGTAGTTCATAAGACAATTTGAACTATATCATAGACGCGAAACAATGAAAGCGATTTAAGGATTTTAAATCGTAATTGACAAAATTAATTGAATTTGTTTAATTGAGATAAATTTGATGGAATTAAAAAGTTTCTAATTAGTTCACGGTGAATTAGATAAAGGTTAAAAATATAGAGTGATTCAAATTGAACCTTTATAAGTAAATTTGGAAATAAAATGTAAAATCACATATATAAAAAGTGTGTTTTGCAAACGTTATTACAATCGGTATCTAATTTGACTTGCAACTGAGACTTTTCTCTTGCCCTTCCACACATAATTGGATAGATAGTTTTGATGATTCAGATTTAAGCTTATTTGTGTCACATACTCACATTTAATTTTGTAGTACTTCTATAATACATTTCGGGGCAAATCAATCTCATAAATTGTCATGTGAATGCATTCATTGTTTCTCTTTCTTTTGTTCTGTAATAACCAAAATAATTAGAGGTGTCAAGCGGGCCACAAACCCGCGGGCCTGGCCCAATTAGTACCACTGCGGGGCGGGCTTGGACACTTATATGGAAGCCCATAAAATAGCGGGCCTCGCGGGCTTGGCCCGTGCGGATTGCGGGTTAAGCGGACTGACCCGTAGCGGATTCGCGGGCTTGCGGGTTGACCCGCAAAAAGTAAGTGCTGACCTTTCTTCTACGATCTTTGGCTTCGATTTTATGAATCTCTGGCTTCGAGATTGGTGGTGTTGAGGGGGAGTTGGGTTTCATATTACATACGACGGGGACGGTGGTGTCTTGTTTCGATACGCATCCAATTTGAATGGGTCTGGCAAATCAAATATCATCGATTCCAACTGTGACTAGAGAAGTAAGTTCTTGTTTCTCTTTTGTTCAATTTATTTTTCATTAGCTCTCAAGTTGTGTGTTTTACCGCCGATGTTGGTCAGAACATAAAAGAATTTTCAGGGAATTCTTTTGTGAGTCACAACTGAGCCACATTCATCCGAAAACTATAGATTTGTAATGGTAATATTTCATACTTGATCCATGATTGGTAATATTTCATACTTGATCCATGATTGGAGTCTGATTTTTATGGATTTTGGTTGTTATGGAAGTGTATTTTAGCTTTTGAGATTGATGATTGCAGGTTTTGATTTCCTGTTGCAGGTTTTAGTTTTGGAATTTTCAGGTTTTGGTTTTTGAATGTGCAAGCTTTGGTTGTCTAAGTCGCAAGTTTTTGGTTTTCTAAGCTGCAGTTTTAGTGAATTTTCAAGTTTTTGGTTAAAAATTTGCTCATTTTCTAAGCTTTAGGATATCTAAGTCGCATGTTTTGGTTTGAGAAATATCAAGTTTTGGTTTTCTAAGTTGCAGTTTTGATTTTCTAAGTTACTGGTTTTCGTTTTTGTATATTTTTAGGTTGTTGTATTGATGTTTCAGCATATTTCATTTTGAGTTTAAGTTACAGGCTATTTTTAAGTTTGTATTTAGTTTCAGGTTTGAATCTGAGTTGCAGGTTCTCTGCTTAGCTTGAGTTTAGTTGTAGTTTCTGATTTGAGTTTCAGTTTTAGTTTCTTATTTAAGTTTATGTTTTAGTTTTGTTTCAGGATTGAGTTCATGTATCAATATTATTGTTTTAGTTTAAGCAAGTGCTCCCGTTTGATTTTTCATGTATCTTGTTTTCTAGTGAGATTATATAACTTATTGAAGCTTTGATTACAAATTCACAATTCACAACTTGTAAAAGGTAATAGAGATAACGCCCGAAACCAAACTTGTTTTTACATTATAATCGATTTTTTTGGTTAACAAAGAGAAATGCCCGCGGGCCGGCCCGTATACCCGCTGGGCTTTGCGGGGCGGGCTTGGATATGTATATTTTGCCCGCGGTCCTAAGCGGGCCAGCCCGCGGCGGTCCAGAAAAGAAAAAGCCCATGGCGGGGCGGGCTAGATGGGCGCGGGCCGGCCCGTCTGACACCTCTAAAAATAATAAGGGAATTATTACATAACTAAGTGTAAGAGAATCACAAAAAGAGGAAAATAATTAGATTCGCCACAGTTTCACACACCACCGTCACTAAAAGCAAATAGACAGATCTAAAAAAAAACCTTCGCAATCCAGAGTGACCAAAATTATCTCAAAACCCAAACTTACCCTTAGACCAACCACAAATTTACGATAATGCCACTCTTCTCCCACCGCTTCACCACCGCATCTTCTTCTTCTCCGGCGTCTCCTTCGTACTACAATAAACCCTCTTCAAAAACCCATAAACCAAACTCTTCTTATGCTTCGTCTCGTATTCATATAGCTATAATATTCTTCTCACTTGTCTCTGTTTTCATCGGAGTCGCCGGAACTATCTTCGCACTCTCCTCCACCGGTCCTGCTTCTGTTTATCGATGCGGTGGATCTAAGGACACTTCTCGGGTTATTTCTGCTTCAAGAAAGCTTGGAGGAGATGGTGGTAATGGTGTTGTTGAAAGACGAAAGCTTTTAGGGTTTGTTGGGATCCAGACTGGTTTTGATTCCGGTGATCGTAGAACTGCTTTGAGAAGTACTTGGTTCCCTTCTGATCCTGATTCTCTTTTAAGGTATATAAACTCTCTTATCTTGTTTATTAGAATGATACATTGCTTTCAAATTCTGTTGTCAATTGTCAAATCTGAATTGCTGGTTAGTGAGATTCATCGATTTCAAAGTCTTGACATTTAGAGGTTATACCGTTAGTATATCATGATTGGATTTTGTCACCTTTAGAGTTTTAATCTTTTGATGTCATTTCGGTTACTTTAGCGATTTTGGAGTTCATATTCGTCGGTATATTGTGTTAGGCTTATCGACTTGAGCGGTTTAGTTAATGCGGTGATGTAGTTAGATTAAATAGTTTTGATGTGTTGTTATGTTCACTCAGATTTACCTATTGGCATGATTTCCTTGGCCCCATTTACATTTGCTTATTTTGGATTTGAATTCAATGTTGTGTTGTTGTTGATCGGAATTCAGGTTGGAACAAGCGACTGGATTAGCTTTTAGATTCGTCATTGGACGGTCAAAGGATGCAAAGAAGATGGCTGAGCTTGAGAAGGAGATAAAAGAGTACAGAGATTTTGTGCTTCTTGATGTCGAGGAAGAATATGTACGACTTCCATATAAAACGTAAAATCCTGGTTTTGGTTGTTGATCTGTGTTTCCCTATTTCTTAGTGTTTTGGTGTTTTTATCAATGACTGATTCCTGTCTCCTCCTTGTAGGTTGGCTTATTTCAAAGCAGCTTTTAAACTCTTTGAAGCTGATTATTATGTCAAAGCCGACGACGACATTTATCTGAGACCAGGTATTTGAGAGCGAGTATTTCGGGATGTCTTCGTCTGCATCACAGTTGTATTCAAATTCTTTTTTTTTTTTGGTCCAGATCGACTTGCGACGCTTCTTGCCAAGGAAAGACTTCATTCACAGACATACATTGGTTGCATGAAGAAAGGACCAGTTATAACTGACCCTAAACTAAAATGGTATTAAATAGCCTTCTCAACATCTGCGGCTATAATTTTTTGCAGAGTATCGGTTTTGGTGACAGATATATAATTTTTTAGGTACGAGAAACAAGGCAATTTGATTGGAAATGAATATTTCTTACATGCTTATGGACCGATATACGTCCTTTCAGCCGAGATAGTGGCTTCAATTGCAGCAGCTCGGAATGGCAGGTTTGAAATGGTTTTGATTTACATAACTTGCAGATTTTGATATGCAAATCTCATTATCGGTTTTTTCGTTTCAGCCTGAGGATGTTTAATAATGAAGATGTAACCATCGGATCTTGGATGCTTGCAATGGATGTACATCACGAGGACAACCGTGTTTTATGCGATCCTCATTGTTCCCCAAAGTCCATAGCAGTCTGGGACATTCCGAAATGCTCAGGTAACATAAATATGATTTCAAATAATAGCGGTCACAAGAATCAGTAGCCAACCTTTTCCTTCACAAATCTGTAGGGCTTTGTAACCCAGAAAGTCGGTTAAAGGAGCTTCATAAGACGGATATGTGCTCCAAGAGTCCAACATTGCCTCCCGATGACATCGATCAGTAGTTTGTTTCAAGAGTTACCCCACTCGACACTTCTTGAGACGGTTCTACAGAATATATGATCTCACAAGCACTAGAGTTCCAACATCATTGGAGCTGTATAGGGAAGAGATGACTTCATAGTTCTTACATGATCTGATTTTATAGTTGTTGTTAGATGTACCACATATATACACTGAAACTATATACTATAGACAGATACATCAATATTCCTTATTGTAAAATTAGATTTATGTGCCCAGTATAGACACTGGGTAATGGATGATACATGTGAATCTTGTTTGATTTGTAAAAGAGATCAAATTCATTCTATTATTTAATTTGTTTCATACATAGTACTGTTCCACATGGTATTACCTAGTCAGCGGAGATAAGTCACAAAAAAGACGTGAGAAAACAGAAAATTGGAATAAAATTATTCTAAAGAAGGCTATAAAGTTTATATAGCATTTCAGTGGCCTTGTTTCAAAAAGTGTTGATATGGCCGAGTTGGTCTAAGGCGCCAGATTAAGGTTCTGGTCCGAAAGGGCGTGGGTTCAAATCCCACTGTCAACATACCGAATTTACTTTTTTGGTGTCAAAACGACATGATTTTGTGGCCAGTTCGGGAGTGTCGCTACGATATTCACCGGCGATCACAAAATTGTCTTACTTCTCTTTCATCTCTCCTTAATTTCAATCGTTGCGACTTCGATCTCAAAATTTTGGAGTCGCCGGAATAATCAGAGGCACAACTCATACCTTCAGACTTCAGTTTGAAGCAACGAAGATTTACAGATCTGTTACTAAATCGAATTTTTGTTTTTAATTGGAAATTTACTAAATTTATAATAATATCCTTTAAGATACTCATAATTACAAAATTAATAATAAAAAAAAAAAACCAAAAAGAAAGAAAAATAAGAGTCGCTAGTTAAGTGTCGAGCGATCCTTAATATTTACAGATCTGTTATGATTCTTATCTTCTTCTTCAACCTAAAAAATCGAATTTTTAATTGGAAATTTACTAAATTTATTGTTATACCCTTTAAGATACTCATAATTACAAAATTCACCATAAAAATAAAATAATTAGAATTGCTAGTTAAGAGTCGTGTGACACTTAAAGGAACGTGGCCTATTTAGTAAGATTTCTTTTGGCTAATCTATATATATAACTAGGAAAAAGTCTCACGCATTGTGTGAGTTTGAATAAATAAAGTAAAATTGAACATACTATAACCCTTGTTTAAAAAATCGCTAGGCGTTAGTCGGGCATTCGAGCTGGGCCTAGCGCCTAGCCGAAAAATCGGGGATTAAACGGGGATTAATCGGGATTAGTTTTTATTTTTATTTTTTACTTATATATTGTATATATATTATTTTTGCGGAACAAAAATTAATAATGCGATATGGTCCAGTGGTTATAAGCGTGCTAAAGCTCTTCTAGGTGCCGAGTTCGAGTAGTCCCTCTCTGTTTTCGTTCATTTTAGGTTTAATTGATAGTAAATGACCAAAATACCCTTGTCTTCAACCTCTCAAAATCGAGATCTGTAAATCCTAATTCGGCCGTCACTTAATTTTTCTTCACTTTTTATCATTTCTTTTCATTTTCTTCTATTGTTTATTGCTATATATGCTAGATCCATCAAAGAACTATGAATTTCAACCTTCAAAAGAACAAAAAATCAAGTTTTTGAAAAATTCCGATTTTTGAACCGATTTGACCATAATCCCGGCGGTCCCTTGCCGCCGAGCGACTAGCCGCCGCGAAATCGGCCGCCTTGGCCGCGTTTTTGAACAAGGACTATAACTACATATATAGTAAACTGAATGAATTTAATTGTCTTATAGAGATTTTTGTTTTAGTATAAATTTATTCAAGTTTGATAATCTACATACAAATTTGAAGAAATTGTTATTTGGCACATAGTGTTTATATCAAATAGTTTTTATGTATTTTATATAGTCTTTTGCTTACCTATTTTATATTTTCTTCACCTCGAAATACAATATTAATTAAGACCAAATTCTAAACTACAAGATTGATTATCTTACTCAAACTTGAAACCTTGTGTAAATTGACTGATTCGAAAGCATTATTATATTTTGGAGAAGAATCGTTATTATGAAATTCATTAGCTTTGATTCTTGATACATATAATTTTTCCCACTTACATTGATGAGCCAATTTAGATATCCGATAGCCTGATTTCATAATCATCATCAAATTCAACTTTTTTTTTAATTTATTTATGCAAGTTTAATAATATAAATGATCATCGATACTTCAGACTTTTGTATCACAACAACATGGTCGGTTTTATATCTACATATAATAAAAGCAATAATATTTAGAAGAACAAATGATGATTCTCAAATTTTATGAAAAAAAAATTATGATAGTTGTGATTTTTGTGTATATAGTGGTATGATATGAGATGCATTTTTGTATGTATCAACAAAATTTTATTGAGAATTGTTTTTAAATTCGAATGTAGAAAAATTATATTTATGATGATGGGATAAAAATTCCACAGTATGTGAACTCAACCGAATTTAATTATAGGAAAAATAGTTTATTTATTTGCTTGGGTTTATTTTCATCATCAAGATATTATTGTGACAATTGGTTTTGGATTTGAGTATCTTACATTCAAATACATAGGATGGGTAAACTTTAGCAGTGAGTCAAAATATAGAATAAGAAAAAAGTTCTTATTTATTTAAATGTTTTTTTTTAATTAAAATTATACTAAGATCATGTTTATCTTAATTCAAATATCTCAAGAAATTAATGTATGATGATGATTTAAATAATAAAAAGCCCTAATCTACAAATCAATAAATAATATTTTAATATTATTTTAAAAGGAGCATACCTTTTGAAAACTTCACGAAATACCACAAATAAAAGAATAAAAAATATATAATTTATTTATGGCTGAGTTTAAAATGCAATCGCATTGCCCCATTAGCATACATTGTTTCTTTATACATTCAAAACCAAATAAAAATGGTTTTGATAAAAGTTTGATGATGAAAATAATATCAAATCTAATATAATAAATATATAATTGTGGCTAGTGACTTAGTATGAGATATACAATTGTTTTACTACATCATCGTATATTTGATTTTTAGAAATTTGAATCCATAAAAAATATATTCTCAATAAAATTATGATGGTGGGAATTGTGTACACATTGCAAAATACAACTTATACTTTACAATGATATAAAAAGACATAACAACCAACACAAGGTTAATAACATGGTTTTTTTAATATGATAGTAAAATACAATGTTTTTTTTTTAGTGTTAAAATGAAGTATATACACATATACTTATAATGCTCCAAAAAGAAAATACATGTCTCTATTTAATCAACCGTAACAATGACTTTGGCTCATTGACTTTATTTAGCTTCCTATAGTTTTACATGTATATTCTAGCTTCACAACTCAGGTAAGAAAAAAAATTTGTTATAATAGTGGTTAAAACATACACAATCATTCTTGACATAACATATTTAAGATGCATGCTATTAGAAGATAAATTTGTAATCTTTGCGTCTTAAAAAGTATGGATATACTTATTTGTATCATCCAATAACAAAGTATCAGTTTGTTCTACCACATCACATTGAAAGCACAACATATAATTTTTATTTTTTTTCTAACAAACATAGAAAATGTTCAAAGATATATAGGTATTGAAATTAGGAAAGAGATACCCACAAAGGTCTAATGAAACAAATTAATGTGTCAAACATAATGAATAAAGTTTTTTTTTTTTTCATTGTAGTTACTATCAACTTCATCACCAACAAACACAATAACTTGAAAAATTTATAAAACATGGTACAAAGACTAAATTAAGAAATACATACCGAAAAACCTCTAAGTTTTTGGGACTAAACATGATTAAGTTTAGACCAATTATATATAATGAAACATAATAAATAAATAAATTGATCTCACATTGATGAAAAGAAACAAATATTCTGCAAATCTTTGTCGTCTCATATCACTTATATAGTGGAAGAAATCAACCTAAAAAACAAGTTGATGTGGATATTTAATTGGCCAATTAAAAAATATGAGTTAAGAAACTATTCAACTGCAAAATGTTAGTATCAACTCCACCAACAAACATAATAGCCTCAAAAAGGTATAAAACATGGTTTAAAGGCATTAAACATTAAAATTAAGAAATATATACCCGAAAACGTTTAATTTTTTTGAGACCGAACATGATTAAGTTTAGACCAAATATATATAGTTATAGATATAAATAAAAGAATTGATCTCACATTGATGAACATGAAAAAATATTTTAGAGCTCTCTATTTTTGATGTAGTGATTTAATTGGCCATTAGAAAAATCTTAGTGAAGAAAACATTCAAATTGGTCTAACTATATTAATGTGGTGATTCACTGTTTTTGTTTTGTTTTTTTTGTCATATTGTGTTAATATGCTAAGTTATGGTCAATTATGCTTGTTTTTTCCAATAAAAATATACAGTTTATAGACTTTTCACACACATGACACAACAAAAAACATTTACCTAATTAGTTATTGCAAATTGTATTAATGTTTGTTTGTTTTCCAATAAAAAAATACTCATTTTAAAGACTTTTACACACACTCACCAAAACATTTATTGGTGATTTATTGTTTTCATTCAATTCATTAGTCATTGGAAATTGTATTGATGGGATAATTTATGGTCAATTCACTATTCATTATTTACATTCATGGACATTTATGATTTTAAATGTGTAATATAGAGAAATTAATGTTTTAATCAGTGTTCTAAAAAGCGGTCTAGGCGGTCGCCTAGGCCCCGACTAGGCGCTAGGCTCTTATGCGACGCCTAGATAACCGTTTTGACCGCCGAAAATTACATAGATCTTGTTTAATGTTTTTTTTTTAATTTCAATTAGAGTTTTATTTATATATATAGTTATAAATATTCATATATTGTTTAATATAAATATAAATAAATGATTTATCTAGTTTTTGTTTATAATTTCATAATTTTTAGTTTTATATAGATATTTTATATAACTTTTATATATAATATTATATTTATAATGTTTTATGTTATAACGTCTAAACCGCCTAAAAATCGCCTAGTCCCCGATTAGGCATTCTAGGCGCTAGGCATTAGGTCACCGCCCGCTTAGCGCCTAGCGCTTTCTTGAACACTGGTTTTAATATAGATATGGGTTATAAATGTTTTAAACTTTGCACAAAGACAAAACCAAAAAACATTTAAAAAAATAAAAATTAGTCACTTTATATTAATTATAATAATTTAAAATCTATTATATCATAACTTTACGGCTTTTTTTTACAATAAGGAATTGGTGTAATGATCTTTAGTCATTAGTCATTAATTACAATGATAGATTAAATGTATAATTACGTTTTAAATATGTTACTAAGAGAAATTAATGTTTATATTTTGTTTAAAATTTTTTAATATAATTAATTTTCATTTACTATAATAGTTATTGCAAATTATATTAATGGACTAAGTAAATTATGGTCAATTGTGTTTGTTTGTTTCTTTCAATAAATATACGTTTTAAAAACATAGCACAAAGACAAAACCAAAAAGACATTTTCAAAACAATAAACATTAGTCACTTTATATTCATTATAATAATTTAAATCAAATGTATCACAGCTTTACGTATTTTATTACAATAAGGAAATGATATACTACTGATCCTTAGTCATTAGTCATTAATTTCAATGATGAGTTTAAATATATTTGAGTTTGAAAAGAAAAGATATATGTCAAAGAAAAGAATGTCACGTGTCAATTTCTTAGAGCTTGTGTTTTAGGAGTAACCTTTCTAATTGTATTTCTATACTATATAAAATTTAAAAGTTAGATAATGGAGATCACAATTCTATAATTAGTTGCAAGAAGATTTGTTGTGGTGGCTTGATGGGTCCAAAAGTTGAAGCTATAAGATTATAAGATTTTCAACCTAAAGTTTAAAACAACCAATCACTGTTAGCATTAATTAATATTTTTAATTCTAATAATTTCATCTATTAAGATTCTTATATAAAAAAAAAGATAATAACATATGGAAATAAGATAAATGTAAATTTTTTTTTTTATCAAAATATATATAAACAATCTATCATTATTAGTCTCACTAAATTTGGAATTAAATGGCTATTTGTGGTCTCTATTATAGGCAAAATCAAATAGTCTCTATCGTTAAGAGTATTATCCTGAACGAATTTGGGCCATTTTTGAAAAAAGCAGTTCATCATTGTTTATCTCAATCGTTACCTTCCAAGAGCTTCCACCAAGATCTCGGAGACTTACCGTCTTGGGAAAACGATGTAGAATATGATTGTGGTAAGAAACTGGGATCACATGCTCCAGTCATATCCAAATTTAGGGAAAGGTAGAAATATCTGACCATTACACACACACACATCAAGATAAGCGTAGAGACAGTGAAAATAGTCAAATTTACAGAAATTATCATGACGGTTATCATGTTATCATGTCATCTTTAAAAATTATTGTTTTAGTATATATTTATTCAAGTTTGATAATCTACATACAAATTTGAAAAAATTGTTATTTGGCACATAGTGTTTATATCAAATAGTTTTTGGCTTACATATTTTATGTAGTCATTTGCTTACCTATTTTATATTTTCTTCATCTAGAAATACAATATTAAGACCAAATTCTAAACTATAAGATTGATTATCTTACTCAAACTTGAAGCCTTGTGTAAATGGACAGATTCGAAAGCATTATTATATTTTTGAGAAGAATCGTTATTATGAAATTCATTAGCTTTTGATTCTTTATACATATAATTTTTTTACTTACATCGATGAGCCAATATTTAGATATTTGATAGACTGATTTCATAATCATCATTAAATTCAAAAAAAAAAAATTCTTATACACGTTTAAATAATATAAATGATCATGGATACTTCAGACTTTTGTATCATAACAACATGGTCGGTTTTATATATACATATAATAGAACACTAATAATATATAGAAGAACAAATGACGATACTCAAATTTTATGAAAAAAATTATGATAGTTGTGATTTTTTTTCTATATAGTGGTATGATATGAGATGCATTTTTGTATATATCAACAAAATTTGAATTTAGTTTTCTTATAGATATTTTTGTTTTAGAATATATTTATTAAGTTTGATAATCTACATACAAATTTGAAAAAATTGTTATTTGGCACATAGTGTTTATATCAAATAGTTTTATGTATTTTATATAGTCTTTTGCTTACCTATTTTATATTTTCTTCATCTAGAAATACAATATTAAGATCAAATTCTAAACTATAAGATTAATTATCTTACTCAAACTTGAAGCCTTGTGTAAATGGACAGATTAGAAAGCATTATTATATTTTTGAGAAGAATCGTTATTATGACATTCATTAGCTTTTGATTCTTGATACAAATAATTTTTTCCACTTACATTGATGAGCAAATATTTAGATATTCGATAGCCTGCTTTCATAATCATCATCAAATTCAACTTTTTTCATTTACTTATGCAAGTTTAAATAATATAAATGATCATAGATATTTCAGACTTTTGTATCACAACAACATGGTCGGTTTTATATCTACATATAATAAAAGCACTAATAATATTTAGAATAACAAATGACAGTTCTCAAATTTTATGAAAAAATAATTATGATAGTTGTGATTTGTTTCTATATATTGGTATGATATGAGATGTATTTTTTATGAATCAACAAAATTTGATTGAGACTTGTTTTTGAATTTGAATGTATAAAAATTATATTTATTATGATGGGATAAAGATTTCACATTATATGAACTCAACTGAATTTAATTATAGGGAAAATGATTTATTGATTTGCTTGAGTTTATTTTCATCATTAAGATTTTATTGTGACAATTGGTTTTTGATTTGAGTATCTTAAATGCTGATGAGTTTTTTTTTTTTTTTGGACAAAACACTTATCCATTCATTCAACTAAAGAAGGATAAAGAGTACAAAGCATCAACCTTAATGGTTGGGTACATAAGGTAAAACGAGAGCAAGCCGCACTAGCAAAAACATGACCAAATCGCACTAACAAAAACATGAAATTAATAATTTCCAAAAGAAAGGGGAAAAAAACCCGAAAAAACCGCCATCTATTTTTTTTTTGCCGTTTAATTCATGTAGTATTAAATTTGGAATAAAAATACTTCATTTAATTTTGATTGCCTTTTAAAACCTTCGTTTTTTGAAAAATTGGTAAAATCGTACCCCCAAATTAACGACTGTTAACTTTGCTAAAAACTTAACCCATGGTGTTTACGTGTATATATATATAATCTCTTTTTATAATGAATATTTTGTCTTAGTCAGGTGGGTAAACAGTGGGTTGATTATTCATTGATCTTGGGTTCAATTTTCGCCTCCTTCTCTTTTAGACATTTTTCATTTTTCCTTTAATTTTTTTCCCACAGACAAAGAAATCTAACTGCTCTTGGAAAACAATTGATGCTAAAGATGGAGATTTGGGCTCAATCGAACGCGCTTATGGTCACCGGGTCAAATTCGGATCTGGAATCAAGCTTTGAACGGGTGGGGCTAATCTCGTGGCCGTGTGGTGAAGAGAAAAAGAGGAGAACGGAGTCACGACGGCGTTGATCAATTGGTTTTGATCTGAACCAATTCGATGAACCAATTGATCTAAGAATCCCCGAATTGGTTTTTGAATCCGTGGAGATATCGATAGAGGTTAACGGAGTCGCGGCGGCGGAGAAGACGGAGTTCCAGAAAACTCGAGCTGTGGCGGATTGTTGACATGGGGCGTATAGTGAACCGCAGAGTTGTGGACCGATCCGGTTTAGTTTGTTGTAATCGTTGATGTCTTGAGAGAAGACATTACTGTACTATTTGAAGTTATCAGCATCGTCATCAATGGTGGCAAAGTGGTAAAGCTGGTCGAAGATAATTGCAGGAATAAGGATTTGTTTAGGGCGGCGGTGGGAATAAAAAAATTTAAAACAAAAACGTCTAATAAGACGGAGGGAGAATCGAACCTAGGTTTTGTTGTATAGACTACCCATGTTTAACCATCCGACTAAAATAATATATTGGTACTGTTTTGAAAAGAGATTGTATATATATATATATATATATATATGTAAATACATGAGGGTCAAATTTTAATCGCAGTTAGTGTTTCCGTTAGCAAAGTTGACAGTCGCTAATTCGGGGGTACGATTTTACCAATTTTTAGAAAACGAAAGTTTTAAAACACAACCGAAATTAAATGAGATATTTTTATTCCAAATTTAATACTATAGATATTAAACGGCCAAAAAAAGTTAGATGGTGGTTTTTTCGGATTTTTTCTCCAAAATGAATCTTTTGAATTTAGTTATGTAAAAAAAAAAGTTGCAATATATGGAATTTGGAGGGCGATGGTTCCGTTGTCAAATGATGAACAAAGAAAGAGCCGCACATTGATGAGATAAGTTCTCTGTGAAACACATCCTGCCACATATTTCTTATGTAAATTTGTGATCCAACATAATCATGTTATTTAATTTATAATATATTTTTATTAGTTTTTGTCTCTTAAAGTCTGTAAAGCAAATTTATAAAAACTTGTCGTCCACATATTCCCAATCTCTTCCACTTCGATTCTCTTCCATTCAATCTTTCCTCAAGGTCTAAAGCATTTTCTGTAATACAAAAGTATAAGAGATGTGTATCCAGTTGCAAAACTTATGGTAACATTTTTTTTGAAAAAAGAACTTATGGTAACTTGTTTTTAATCTTTGGAAAAAAAAAGACTAAGGGTCTAAGAGAATTAATTGAACTAGTAACTAAGAGTCTAAGACATGCCAAAAAAAGCTTGACTTAATATTAGCATGCGAGTTTGAATTATTCGGGTCAAATTGTTCTAGTTTTTTCTGTTAATCAATTTTTTTTTTTTAAATCCTACCGAAATTATCCGAACAGTTCAATATTCGGTTCAGTTCAATATCGGTTATAATCCATACACACATTCCGTTCGGCTATTGATTTTAGAGGAATTTGGGTATATCTTTGTAAGATTTTGGTATAATTCGGTTCATTACTGTTAAAAAGGAACTTAATTTTTTTTTTGATAACAATTTGGTTCCAAATCGAACTGATCCGATGATCGAACCATCGAAAAAACTTGCCGATCAGTTCAGTTATAGTAACCAACTATGAATCGAGATGACTAAACTCCGGTTGGATTCGGTTCAGAAATTTTGGTAACCATAATAACTGCATTCTGCATGAACTATACTTACACATGACTACGATAGTCGCAATAAATTTAAAACCTTAGCATATCAAACATTTAAATTTCAAGATAGTGATGTACTAAAAAAAATATAATACATCAAAATCCTGCAGCCGCAATTTTTCAAAAAAATATGATAATTTTTTTTTTTTAAACAAGATATTGCTTCGATGCAAAATACGTGGAATCTATTCAAACAAATTTGTTTCTTCTGTATAGTTGCTTATTCAGTGGTTGTCACCAACTCCCTTCAGATCTCAAAACCACAAAAATTATCATGTTTTTTCTTTTTCCAGAAACTATTAATAAATATTATTTACCAACCTCGAAACTATATAATATATATATAAACAGCATTTCTTCAGTGTCTCTCTACTCTCTCAGATTTACATTTTTCTGGTAATGGAGCGTGCAAGGAGACTTGCTTACAGAGGGATCGTGAAACGTCTCGTCAACGAAACAAAACGCCACCGTAACGGCGAATCCTCTTCTCTCCCGGCGACGACGGTTACTCCCTCAAGGTATGTCTCCTCCGTCTCCTCCTTTCTCCATCACCGTCGTGATATCTCTGGATCGACTTTCACCACCTCCGGTAGAAATCAACAAACACGATCAATCTCCGTCGATGCGTTAAAGCCAAGCGACACTTTCCCGCACCGTCACAACTCTGCAACACCGGAGGAACAAACACAGATGGCGAATTACTGTGGATTCGATAATCTCAACACGTTGATTGATTCAACTGTTCCGAAATCGATTCGGTTAGATTCGATGAAGTTCTCTGGGAAATTTGATGAAGGATTAACAGAGAGTCAAATGATTGAGCATATGAGTGATTTAGCTTCGAAGAACAAAGTTTTCAAATCTTTCATTGGTATGGGATACTATAACACTCATGTTCCTCCTGTGATTTTGCGTAATATTATGGAGAATCCTGCTTGGTATACTCAATATACTCCTTATCAAGCTGAGATTTCTCAAGGAAGGCTTGAATCTTTGCTCAATTATCAGACGGTTATTACTGATCTCACCGGTTTACCGATGTCGAACGCTTCGTTGCTCGATGAAGGTACTGCGGCTGCGGAAGCGATGGCTATGTGTAATAATATTCTTAAGGGGAAGAAGAAGACGTTTGTTATTGCTAGTAATTGTCATCCTCAGACGATTGATGTTTGCAAGACTAGAGCGGATGGTTTCGATTTGAAAGTTGTGACGGTTGATCTTAAGGATGTGGATTATAGCTCTGGGGATGTGTGTGGAGTGTTGGTTCAGTATCCGGGGACTGAAGGTGAAGTGTTGGATTATGGTGAGTTTGTTAAGAATGCTCATGCTAATGGTGTTAAGGTTGTGATGGCTACGGATTTGTTGGCTTTGACAATGTTGAAACCGCCTGGGGAGTATGGGGCTGATATTGTCGTCGGGTCGGGTCAGAGGTTTGGTGTTCCCATGGGTTATGGTGGTCCTCATGCTGCTTTCTTGGCTACTTCACAAGAGTATAAGAGAATGATGCCTGGGAGAATTATTGGTGTTAGTGTTGATTCTTCCGGGAAGCAAGCTTTGCGTATGGCTATGCAGACTAGGGAACAGCATATCCGCAGGGATAAAGCTACCAGTAACATCTGTACCGCTCAGGTAAAAATGGCTTCAAACTCTATAGGATTTACGTAGTGTATAGCGCTTTGACTATTACTTGATAACAAAAGTGGGAAGAATTAGAGGTACCGAGAGCGGTACCATTTTTACATCTTCAAACTATTTTGCTATTGATTATCGTTTTCTACATTGCTACTAATTTTGCCACCTTTTCTACATTGTAGGCATTGCTTGCAAACATGACTGCCATGTATGCTGTCTATCATGGACCAGAAGGCTTAAAATCTATTGCACAACGGGTTCATGGTCTAGCTGGTGTATTTACCTTAGGATTGAAGAAACTGGGAACTGCACAAGTCCAAGATCTTCCCTTCTTTGACACTGTCAAAGTTACGGTTTCGGATGCACATGCAATTGTTGATGCGGCAGCCAAAAAAGAGATCAATTTGCGTCTTGTGGACTCCAACACTGTGAGTTTCTTCATAAATATATTTCTCTTTGAATATCTTGATATGGTTATTAACATTGATGGGTTTTTTTCTTGTCCTTTAAGATTACTGTTGCTTTTGATGAAACAACCACCTTGGATGATGTCGATAAACTTTTTGAAGTTTTTGCTTCCGGCAAGCCGGTGAGTTTACTTTTAACTAATATCCATTCCTTTCGCCTGTTCACTCTTTTTTCATGTTTGCTTGAAATTCTGTTTTCTCCAACTTTCCAATGTACAAGGTTCAATTCACGGCTGAGTCTCTCGCACCGGAGTTTAACAATGCTATTCCTTCTAGCTTAACAAGAGAGAGCCCTTATCTGACCCACCCAATCTTCAACATGTATATTACCTTCTCTATATCTTGGATCATTTATTGCTTTGTGGCTTATTATTAAGTACCATTTTTTTCCTTACATTTTGTTAGGTATCACACCGAGCATGAGTTACTTAGGTACATCCACAAGTTACAAAATAAAGATCTATCATTGTGCCACAGCATGATTCCACTAGGATCTTGTACAATGAAATTGAATGCCACAACCGAAATGATGCCAGTCACATGGCCAAGTTTCACCAACATGCACCCTTTTGCTCCTGTTGAACAAGCCCAAGGTTATCAGGTGAGGCCACTTATTTGATTTAACTGACTGCAAATTTGAACTATGTACTGATTTTTTTTGTTTTGACAACTTATAGGAAATGTTTACCAACTTGGGTGAGCTCTTATGTACGATCACTGGGTTCGACTCTTTCTCATTGCAACCTAATGCCGGTGCTGCTGGCGAGTACGCCGGGCTCATGGTTATCCGTGCATATCATATGGTAAACAAAACTCTAGTTTCCTTATTTCCAGTATGAACTCATACTCCAACAAATTTGGTAAATGGGTGAATGGATGATGCAGTCAAGAGGCGATCATCACAGAAATGTGTGCATCATACCTGTTTCTGCACACGGGACAAACCCTGCTAGTGCTGCAATGTGTGGAATGAAAATTGTTGCTGTTGGAACTGATGCCAAGGGAAATATTAACATCGAAGAGTTGAGGAAAGCCGCCGAAGCCAACAAGGACAACTTGGCTGCTCTTATGGTATGCATTTGCTTCTGTCATCACAATAGTTATACCCATTTTTATTGTTTAGGTTATTCCACTTTCTGATTCTGCATTTTCTGTTTCAATATCAGGTTACATACCCGTCGACCCATGGAGTCTATGAAGAGGGTATCGACGAGATTTGCAACATAATTCATGAAAATGGAGGCCAAGTTTATATGGATGGTGCTAATATGAACGCACAGGTATGGTTTCTCTGCTGGTACGGATTGTATTTGGACTGAAAAATCCAAAAGTTGTCGAATTTGAGAATGTATTTTCGACTTCCAGGTGGGTTTGACAAGCCCTGGTTTTATTGGAGCGGATGTTTGCCATCTCAATCTCCACAAAACCTTCTGTATTCCTCACGGAGGTGGAGGTCCTGGTATGGGCCCTATTGGCGTGAAGCAACATTTGGCTCCATTCCTACCTTCTCACCCTGTGGTTAGTGTTAATTATGGTTTGTTATGATCGCTTATCCATCTTTCTCATTGATTGGGTTATCTGCCTTCTAGTTCTCACTCTATTTACTCTGCTACAGATACCTACCGGTGGTATACCTGAACCCGAGCAGACATCACCACTGGGAACCATTTCTGCTGCACCATGGGGGTCTGCGCTTATCTTGCCAATCTCGTATACTTACATTGCGATGATGGGATCTGGGGGACTCACTGACGCCTCAAAGATTGCAATTTTGAACGCTAACTACATGGCAAAGCGTCTGGAGGTACCTTCACTTGTCCTTGCAACTCTTTAAAGAAAGTGAACTTTTCTTCTCTTGTGCAACCTCACTTATGCTTTCTTGTTTTCCAGAGCCACTACCCAGTTCTTTTCCGTGGTGTCAATGGAACAGTCGCCCACGAATTTATCATTGACTTGAGAGGATTCAAGGTATATTTATTTATCTCGCTCGAGTAAATGCTTTCTTGTTTGGGTTAAAGATGATGTATCAATGCCTTGTTCAATGTCTTCAGAACACTGCTGGAATAGAACCAGAGGATGTGGCCAAACGACTTATGGATTATGGGTTCCATGGACCGACAATGTCTTGGCCTGTCCCTGGAACACTTATGATCGAGCCAACCGAAAGCGAAAGCAAGGTAATGCCTTGCACTGCAAATCTCTCAATCACTCAGCTCTCAGTCTCTAAAACATGGCTTCATAATTTGTATATATATGTAATATTGCAGGCTGAGTTAGACAGGTTCTGCGATGCTCTCATCTCGATCAGGGAAGAAATTTCACAGATTGAGAAAGGAAACGCTGATCCAAACAACAACGTTCTCAAGGTAAAGAAAATTTGAGACCGCAATGTCAGTTAGAACTTACTCTCTTGTCTGATACTAATGACCTTAAAAAACAAATACACACAGGGAGCTCCACATCCTCCTTCATTGCTGATGGCAGACACATGGAAAAAGCCGTATTCCCGTGAATATGCAGCCTTTCCCGCTCCATGGCTCCGCTCCTCCAAGTTCTGGCCCACTACAGGTACTTGAAAACTAGGGGTGGCATTCCTATTGAAAACAATTGTTATTTATAAATCTTTTCACAATGTCAAAATATGTGTGAAACAGGGCGCGTGGACAACGTGTATGGAGACCGTAATCTGGTGTGTACTCTCCAACCGGCGAACGAAGAACAGGCTGCAGCTGCAGTGTCTGCTTAAATCAAGCCACTATAAAGCGATTCGCACTCGCACCAGAAGCCACAATGAAGCAATTCGGACCCCGAATCCAGACATATCTTTACGGGCTTTACTTCTCTTCCCAGTCTCATCATCACTTTCACTTTCACTTCCTGTACAATGTACATACGTAGTTCTAAGTTCTCCCTCATTTATCTAATAAATTACATTTCTATATATTCCACTTTCTTTTACTTTTAACATTCGATTCGGATGATGTGATCACCATCGTGGTTATATTTATGACATATGGTCTCTTTTGAAAAAGTTTGAATTCTTAGGATATTTGTTTTTTCAGTTTATAATTAGAAAATTTGGCAAAATAACCATAATTCTTGGGTTTATTAACAAAATGCAGGCTCTCAATGGTTGCATGTAGAGTAAAAAGTGGAAGTGAGAGGAAAAACAAAATTAAAGGAAAGGAATCTAAATTTTTTAGTTGTTATTTTTCTTTCTCCTTTTTGTAGAGTTAGATTTAACTCCACTTTTGTATTTTTATTGTCAAAAATAAACCAAAAAAAGTTTCTAATCTCTTTTTCCAACTAGTAGAAAATAAACGGAGACCTGTACAGTATAGAGTGAACTTTTAAAAACACAAGTTCGACGACAATTTTTTCATTATTTTTTTGAATATAATATATAGTTCGTTCTATATATATATATATATATATATGTTGGGGTTGATTTTTCGCTAACAAATAAGGATATGTTGAGAAATATAATATCTAAACAAGAAAATATCACAACGAAAAAGGGAGAGGAGAGAAGAGAGCAACAATTTAAGTTTTTTATTAGATTCTTAATGACAAACACGAATGATAGATATGCAAGGACTCTGAATCAAGAAAGTATTTTAGATTCTTAAAGTTGTTACGTTTTATCTATTGATTTATGCATTTTCTTAAAAATATGCCTTAATGCCACGTGACTTATTGAGTAACATGTTGAATTGATGTTGAAGTAGAGTTAAGTGAAAAAAAGGAGTAACTCCCATTGATCGACCATTACAAAACATCATAGCCAGTTGTTACATGCCCCTGGTTTACTTCAAAAAGACAAACACAAATGATAGATATGCAAGGACCCTGATACAAAAAACTTTAGATTCTTAAAACCGTTATGTCTTATCTATTAATTTATGCATTTAAAGGAAATATGCCTCATGCCACGTGACTTATTGAGTAAAATGTTGAATTGATGTTGAAGTAGGGTTAGGTAAAAAGGAGGAGTAACTCCCATTGATCGATCATTACAAAACATCAGCGCCAGTTGTCAGATGCACATGATTCGTCTCAAAAAGACAAGCACGAATGATAGATGCAAAGACCGTAAATCAAGAAAGTTTTTTAGATTCTTAAAACTGTTACGTCTGACAGAAAGACATAAACAATTGTCGAATTGTCATAAATACAATGTTACTCTATATCTGTAATAGAGATTAAGGTTTCCATGTGTTCATTTACCCAACCATAATTAATAACGACAACGACAATCAATATGATACATTAAGAATAGTCGATCAAGAGTTCTGAATTTCATAAGTCATCTCCAAATTTTGTGGAAACTAAATATTTAAACATCAGATTCTCTGAGTTGTCAGATGCACATGGATCGTATTGATTATTACGTTCTGTCTATTGATTTATGCATTTCTTAAAAATATGCCTTATGCCACATGACTTATTGAGTAACATGTTGTATTGATGTAGAAGTAGGGTTAGGTAAAAAGAAGGAGTAACTCCCATTGATCGACCATTACAAAACATCATAGCCAGTTGTCACATGCCCATGGTTTGCTTCAAAAAGACAAACACGAATGATATATATATGCAAGAACCCTGATACAAGAAACTTTAGATTCTTAAACCCGTTACGTGTTATCTATTAATTTATGCATTTAAAAGAAATATGCCGCATGCCACGTGACTTATTGAGTAACATTTTAAATTGATGTTGAAGTAGGGTTAAGTAAAATGGAGGAGTAACTCCCATTGATCGATCATTACAAAACATCTAAGCCAGTTGTCAGGTGCACATGATTCGTCTCAAAAAGACAAGGACGAATGATAGATGCAAGGACCCTAAATCAAGAAAGTTTTCTAAATTCAAAAAACGGTTACGTTTGACAGAAAGACCTAAACAATTGTCGAATTGTCATAAATACAAGGTCACTCTATATCTATAATAGAGATTAAGGTTTCCATGTGTTCGTTTACCCAACTATAATGAATAACGACAACGGTAATCAATACGACACATTAAGAATAGTCGATAAAGAGTTCTGAATTTTTAAGCCGTCTCCAAATTTTGCGGAAACTAAAAATTTAAACATCGGATTCTCTGTTTGTCAGTTGTCAGATGCACATGGATCGTCTCAAAAAGACAAGGAGGAATGATAGATGTAAGGACTCTAATTCAAGAAAGTTTTCTAGATTTAAAAAACCGTTACGTCTGACAGAAAGACATAAAAAATGTCGAATTGGCATAAATACAATGTCACTTTATACCTGTAATAGTGATTAAGGTTTCTGTGTGTTCGTTTACCCAACCATAATGTATAACGACAACGGTAATCCATACGACAAATTAAGAATAATCGATCAAACGTTCTGAGTTTCTTAAATCGTCTCCAAATTTTACGGAAACTAAATATTTAAACATCGGATTCTCTGACGCCCAAAAAAAAAACATTGGATTCTCTTCAATATTCTATTTTAATTTGGAGCTTATAAAGAGTATTCAAAATTCAAATATTTTAATTTCTTAGCTCTATATTCGGAAAGTGAAACTGCAATTCAGAGGGATATTTCAAAGATTTCTAGTAGTGTTCATTTGTTTGTTCTATGTTTTGAATGATAAAGCAAAAGTCCTTTTTTCCTTAAAATAATTAACTTAATTTAATAAATTAGACAGTGCAGTAATTGATAAACAACCAAGGTTCATTGTACCTTTCTCCATTGTCTTCAATGAATTCCTAAAACTAGAAGAAGCGTTACTTTACAAAACCCATTATAAAAATCTCCTCTTTTCTCATCAAAATCCACAAAGCATCATCAGTTTCTTCTCCTTCTCCGAGCTCTCGCATCACTTTCATCGATTCTTTCTCTCTCTGCGTCGATCCTTCAGCCTTCGGCGTCGGAGTTTCCGACAGGTAAATGGGAAACACAGTCCACTGTTTTCCCTGATTTTTAGCTTTTCCGTATGATTTTTGTTGTAATTTTAAGGTTTTTGGGTTTTTTTACTGTTTTCTATGGAAATGCTTTGATGGGTTTTGTTTAGTTTCCGTTAAATTTACAGAGAAACCCACAATGCTGTTTTGTCCTAAAAATCTGAATTAGACTCAAATTAGGGAGATTACTACACAATTAGTGCTGTGAGAATCAATTTACCGCATGCTTTGTTAAAAAGATTGAAACTTTTGCTTGATTTTGATCAAAAGATTTAAACTTTGAATAGTTTGGTAAATGGGTCTCTCTTTGTTTGGACTATAATGATGAGACTGCTCTTGTGTTATTAGGAATCTACAAATGTCACGTGGAAGAGGAGTTCCTATGAAGGACCTGAAACGAAGTTATGATGTTGAAGGCGGGGTGGTCTCTATGCCATCCATAATCGAAGATGATGATGCTGATCTATGGCCACTACCTGAGATTGATACCAAAAAGTCGAAATTCCCTTGCTGTATAGTTTGGACTCCTCTTCCTGTTGTCTCTTGGTTGGCTCCCTTCATTGGTCATATAGGACTTTGCAGAGAAGATGGAGTCATTTTGGACTTTGCTGGTTCTAACTTCATCAATGTTGATGATTTTGCTTTTGGTCCTCCTGCTCGGTATCTCCAACTCGATAGAACCAAGGTATTAGTATCTGGTTAAGCATAGGCTTTGTTAGTTTTGTATCAAAGATAAGATCTTTTTAATCTTTAGTGATGTTTACTTTATCAAATGTGTGTTTTGTGGCAGTGTTGCTTACCACCAAATTTGGGTGGGCATACTTGCAAGTATGGATTCACACACACCGACTTTGGAACCGCGCGTACATGGGATAATGCACTAAGCTCGAGCACACGTAGCTTTGAGCATAAAACCTACAATCTCTTCACCTGTAACTGCCATTCGTTTGTTGCAAACTGTCTCAACCGTCTTTGCTATGGTGGCTCAATGGAGTGGAATATGGTGAATGTTGCTATTTTGCTTATGATCAAAGGGAAATGGATCAGTCTTTCATCAGTAGTCCGGTCATTTCTGCCATGTGTTGTGGTCACGTCTTTGGGGGTAGCGTTTGTCGGCTGGCCATTCCTGATCGGCCTCTCCTCGTTCTCCCTACTACTCTTTGCCTGGTTCATAATTGCTACTTACTGTTTTAAGAACATTATTACTTGAAGCAGTAAGAGAGAAATATAAATATATTGTACTACCAAAATTATGTTAATCTTAAGAATTGTTCTCTTTTCCTTTTGGCACCATCTAGCTTTCAACTCCATTAAACGAACCCTTATTTTCTTCTCCATAGATTATTCACAGGTGATGTGTGATATAATCAATGGGTTTCGAGGCTACAAGCGCTTATTAGTAATTGCAAAGTATTAGAAATTAACTATGGTTTGGTGTGGGGTAATGTCAAGTAACTATGGTTTGTTTAGGGAGCTCCATCTTAAAAGTATATTTTTGAGTCAATCGTTTTAGTAGTTAAAGAAACTATACAAAAGTGAAAGTAAATGGACATATCTTTGGCTTATTGTTTTCGTTTATTGTTTTCGTAGAGACATTTTGTAGGTAGTGAAAATACTTAACCACAAAAAAAACAATTGGATGTAAAAAAAAAATTGTTTTCGTTTATTGTTTTCGTAGAGACATTTTGTAGGTAGTGAAAATACTTAACCACAAAAAACAATTGGATGTAAAAAAAAAATTTAGTGATAAAGTAAATAGTAAATTTGTTAATAAATGTAAATAAGATGAAGGTTTAATCAATGATTCACAACTAAAACATTTTCTAAGAATGATGAATTATATTTTAGGCGAGATTGCAAAACCACGTTTTCGCGATTTGGCAATAATAGTAATGATAAATATTTGGCAAAAGTTTTGGTGATTCATAATTTAACTTTACTAGATTATTATAATAAATACTACAATAAATTAAAAAATATAGAAATGCAAATTAGGGTTTAAAGGCAAAAAAAAAAAACAATATATAAATAAATTATTCTCTAACTAAAAATATATATATTTTCTTTTTAAAAATAATTTCTACTTATAACCAAATGTTAGTTTAGTTTTTTGTTAAATTTTGTTTTAATTAAAAAATTCATACCCGTCTATCGGACGAGGTCTAATCTAGGATAATTATATTTGTTTAGTTTATATTGTGTTTAATAATGTCCTTAAGAATCTGTTTTTTTTTTTTTATTGTGCTTATAATTATTTGAATTCTATTTTTGGATTATATTCTTTCAATTATTTGGGTTTACAAACTAGATTTGGATTCATTTCCTTAATTTGAATTATGTTTACTTATTGATTGATATATTATGTCCTTATCTTTTACACTTTTTAGTAACGTTAATTGATTATAAAGGTTAAAACTCTTTTGTAAATAAACATTTTAATAAAATCAACCTATTTATCAAAAAAATTATATATATATATATATTATTCACAAATATATATTTTGTAAAGTCAAAACCAACAAGTATGATTAAAAATAGCTCCGCAAAATATTAATCTTATAAAAAAATGTTAAAATAGTTTATATATAAAAATTTAAAGAAAATTTGCCTAGAAAATGCCCTCAAAATTTTGATGCTCTAATCCATTGCTTCACTTGTTTGGCCTGGAACGATTATAATCTTTGTAATCATTTGTGTATACCTTTTTATTCAAAAAAACTTGAGTTACATGTTTTGCTTCTTAATAAAAATGCAATGCTATAACTATCCTCTAATTCCATGTCAAAGGGGTATAACCACAGTTACTCCACTTGAAAACACAATGTGCCAATGTGGCACTACAGTCACTAAAATCATTGGTGGCTCGGCGAAGTGTTTCACAATCTTGTTTGTAATCGTTGTACATCTTATATGCTTTAACACAACAGTAAAATGTTCTTAAAATGGGTCCAAATTATCCAAAAATGATTATATTTTAGGTGTGAGAAAAATATGTAATAATTAATTAATTGGTTGAGTTGAATAACTGATTAAGACACATGTAATATAGGAATCGGCGGTTGTCAACCACCTTAATATCTGCAATGTCTTAGTTGGGTTGAAAAATGTTTATTCGAAGCAAGATTTTGGTGTCAATCGTGTGATTTTATAGTAAAAAAAAAAATCCTTTAAAACAAAAATATGAGTTAATTTTTCATCTTCTCATCTTGTTACATTCTTTTTTGCGTAGTTTGTAATTACTAATCGTTTATTTTGTTTTAATATGTCAATTTTTGAATCTGTAATACTTTATTTTATCATATTTAACTTATGTTTTGCTCATATTTTTCTTATGTTTTTCTTCGTATCTATTTAGTTTTGATCATTTTTTATTTTTATAAGTTTTTTTGTAATAACATCAGCATATATTGATAGAAATGTACTCATATTGAAATTCATTCAAACAACTTAATTTGATGTTTTGGATATATATGATATAATATTTATTAAATTAATCAGATTAATACAATTGAATATTTGATCGAATAATTAAAACACCAAAAGTTTGCTTCTTTTTTTTCCTTCTTTTTCTTCTTACCTTTGCGATTTAATGACAAAAACTACTAAAAATAAAACAAACATGCATTGTCAGTTGTCATATCACTAACATAAACTAGTACAACTAAACTACTATAATGTCTCTTCAGCTTGACGCATGAACAATCTATATATATAATGGGAGATTTTCTCTCCTCTTAAGATGTTCATATCAGCATTCATGTCATCATATTTTTTTCATATAGGTTTAACATATATTATTTATTACAAGAAAACATTAAAAATAAAATTAATTCAAAGACTCTCTATTATTATGTTTCATTAAAGAAAAACAGTAATTTATAAAAAATAAATAAAATATTTAAAAATGAAAAATTCAATATATAACAAAAAAAAAAAATTGAATAGAGATTGGATAAAAATAAAATTAGATAATTATATATTTACATATAACGAGTAAATATATTTAAATGGTTAGAGATAAAAAAAAAAACTTATCATATATTTTTATGGTACAACAATTATTTTTACTAATTACAAATATTTAGTAGACTAAAGAAAATAAGAGTTAAACAAAATACCAAGATTAAAGTATTTAACTTAAACCAAAAAATAGTTTATTTCTGAAAAATACACTTCTCAAATTTGAGAATATATTTATTAATGTTAAAGTATCAATTCATGATACCGATTAAAATAAGAGGGATTAAGTACATATTATTATTTCTAATTATAATATAGTATAAATAGTTAATTAACAAATTTCTCTATAACTACTAATATTTTCTAAATTAAAAAGTGGTGGTTTTTGTTTTTAAAACAAATGAATACCTAAAGAAGAAAAACTAAATATTAATCAGTGTTTAAGAAACTATCATAGATTGAAAAAATTAAAGTGGTTTAAATAAAAAACAAAAACTATCCTAAACATCACAAATAAAGATAAGATAATCTAATCGAATAATAAAATTGTATAGTAATCATATTTGAGATGGCTATTTGGAAATAGTAATGGCATATTGAAGAGATTTTAATTGGAAATAAGAAGGATTTTGTGTTTAAAATAAATAAAAGGAGTTCATAAGTTACATTATGACAAATATTTCTCCATATTTTCTGATGTTCACTTTAACAAAAAGATCATGCAGCTTATAAAACATAATTGAGTATTAAAAGATAGGAAATATACTATTTTTGAGAACTAATTCATAGTCGAATATACTATATATGAACCAATGTAAAGTGAAAAGAGAGTAAATGCCGGGAGATGACAGTTAATCATTGAAGATAACGAAATTAACGGTAGTGAAAAGTGAAAAAGTTTTAACTACTTTAAAAAATAATGCAAATAAGTAAAGTAGAATCTTTTAAAATTTAAATAATTATATTTATACTCAAAGATTCATATTAATAAACGTTTTAAATTAAAATCCCGCGTAACTCGCGGGTACATAATCTAGTTTGGTATAATCTGGAACTAACACCTCAGTTAAAAAATGTTAGCCAATGAAAATATAATAATTAATACAGCTCAGCTCAAAAACTGCCAAACTGAAGCATACTTCAGCGATTGTAGTGATGGTTTCACATCGATGAAAATCAATTTTAGAACAAATCAATTTCAGCTTCTTCTTTCTCCTAACTCGATTTCTAAGATAGTTTTTTTTTTCTCCGATGATGAAAGACTGAGATATCGTTTGATTTCGTCATATCACAAGGTGCAAAGCACACATAAAAGATTAGTGTCCAACCTACGTATATGTGTAATGACATGTATTTTTGATGGAGAATCACACTTGTTTCATAATACTCCCCCTTGAGTATCCATCACCTTTGACGAGTTACGTACTACCTCGTTAAAAACCTTATCACGAAAAAAACTCATTGGGATAAAAACCATGATAAGGGAAAAAGAGTACAATAACGTAAAAACTCCCCCTCGAAAAGATATCTAATCTTCTCTTCATAAGTCCCGTAGATGTCGCATTCCGATACTATGAATATTCTTTCTCAATGTGGTAGTGGAAGCGCTTTTCTGAATAGATCTGTTGCACTGTCACTTGAGCGGAAGTACCAAATATAAACTTCCTTGTTCTTTTCGAGTTCTTGAGTGTAGGAGAAGAATCTTGGAGGGATATGTTTTGTTCAGTCTCTCTTGAGATAACCTTATTTGAATTTGGCAACACATGTAGCATTATCTTCATACAATCTTGTTGGTTCTTTTTGATGACTATTCCACTTGCTTCTTGTATATGCTTAGTCATAGATCTACGCCATACATTTTCTCTGCATGCTTCATGAAGGGCAATGATTTTTGCATTTCTTGTATATGCTTAGTCATATATCTACGCCATACACATTCTCTACATGCTTCATGAAGGGCAATGATTTCAGCATGATTTGAAGAAGTGGAGACTAAAGTCTGCTTACAATTGGCAAGATATATAAGTCCACCGACTATATCTGGTCGATTACAATTGGCAAGATATATAAGTCCACCGATTACACTCATATAAGGTACTTCGAGACCAAGTATTTTTTTCGTTATCTTTACAGGGTCTGAATTGATCATTTTCAACATTAAAAGATCTATTGACCATTGGAGTTCTTTAAAGCCCATTGGTCTCCCACGTTTCAATTTCTCTCTAGGAATTTTAATTCTTGATGGAGCATTTGCAGGGGAAATACAAGACTTTGTCACCCTTTTTGTATCTGTGAATGCATCTGGTAATTGATTTCCCATATTCTGTAAATATACAATTTTCTGAAGCTCCAGCTCACGTTGATTTGTAAGGGGATCAAGATATACCAACAATGGTGTGCACAATGTAATATCTTTTACCACTTGTTTATTTTTTCCCCCTAATGCTGAAAATTTATCTTCATGAAAATGGTAATCGACAAAATGTGTCGTAAACATATCACCAGTTTGCGGTTCAAGATATCGAATTATACTCGGTGATGCATAACCGACGTATATACTCAATCTCCGTTGTGACTCCATTTTTGTTCTTTGTGGTGGGGCTATAGGAACATAAACCGCACACCCAAAAACCTTGAGATGGGTTACGTTTGGCTCTTGACCAGACGTTAACTGTAAATGGGAATATTTATTGTATGCACTTGGTCGTATCCGGACCAATGCCACAGCATGCAAGATTGCATGACTCCATATAGAAATTAGGAGCTTTGTTCTCAATATTAATGGTCTAGCAATGACTTACAGCCGTTTAACTAAAGATTCAACCATGCCATTTTGTGTATGAACATAAGGGACCGGATGCTCAACATCGATTCCCATTGACATGTAATAGTCATTAAAGACTTGTGAAGTGAATTCAACAATGTTATCAAGCCTGAACTTTTTTATGACATAATCAGGGAATTGTGCTTTCAACCTGATTATTTGGGTAATGAATTTTGCGAAAGCCGTATTTCATATTGTTAATAGATCATCTACTAGATGCGTCAATCATTACCATAAAAGAACAAAACGGTTCGCACGAATGGTGGATAGGCCCACATATATCACCATGTATTCTCTCTAAGAATATTGGCGATTTATTCCCAGCTTTAGCTCGTGATGGCCGAATTATGAGTTTTTCTTGAGAACATGCATCACATGAAAACTCATTAGATTGGAATATTTTTGGTTTTTCATTAGATGACCATTAAAATTTTGTACAATCTTTCGCATCGTAACTGCACCATGTCCAGTCTTTCATGTCATATCTTAAATGTACTAGTAAACCTCGAGTTTATTGTACTATATGATGCGATAAGATTTATCTTTGTGCAATATAATCCACACCACAAGATAACATTGGTAATTCTTCTAATACATATTTCCTCTCGATATAATATCCATTACTTCGGATATCCTTGAAACTTATCAAGTTTCGATGAGATTAAGGAAAATATAATGCATCATTTATTTCAAATTGAGTTCCCCATGGTATTGTGGAATTGGCTTTGCCAGAGCCCATAATGATCTTTGCATAGCCTTATATGGTACTCACGCTTCATGCGGAGTCCTCTATGTTACGAGAGGAGAAATATTTTTTATCTTTAAGTACTGAATGTGTTGTGGCACTGTCTACTAGACATATGTCTCCATCCTCAATATCAAAATTTGACATATTCTGAGATAAAACATTTATAAAATATGCATTAATAATATAACACAAGTCTTACAAAAGGTTAAGATATATTACAATGAAACCACCATTCAACAAAACTTTAAACACGAAAACTAATTATAATACTAATACAAAAATATCATGTTATATCGATTTTACTTACATGATTTCCCGTTTTCTTGATCAACAAGAAAATCTGCGATATCAAGATGAGCTTCATCATTTAGTCCATGGAAGGAAAGTCGAGCTTCGTCATAAATGAGGTTGGACTCAACATCTCTTTCTTTTGTCCTTTGAGAATCTTGATACAGATCGGCCAAATGTGTTGATATACGACAAGTTTGGTACCAATGTCCTTTCATGCAACATCTGTAACAAGTATTTTCATCTTGTTTCTTTATAATAAGACCAACATCATTCACTTGAAGATTTTTGTTGGGTTTTTTGCGTTAAAATTTTTAGGATAAAGACCACTTCTTTGTCCTCTCCCACGACCTCTTCCACGACCACGACCACGGTTTCGACCGCGTTCGCGTCTTCGTCCTTGCCAATTATTATAAGTGGAGAAAGCAACATTCACTTCTGGAAGTGGAGCTGATCCAGTTGGACGAGTTGGATAATTCATCATCACGAGTTCATTATTTTGTTCAGCAACAAGAAGAACTTGCATCAATTCAGAATATCGAGTGTAACCTTTTACCTGGTATTGTTCTTGCGGGATTACATTTCCAGGATGAAAAGTCGAGAGTGTTTTTTCAATCATATTGTAATCACTTACTTGTTCACCACATAAAATCATCCAGGAAGTGATTCCGAACATGGTGGAATTATTATCACTAACACTTTTGTAATCTAGGAATCGGAGATTTAACCACTCATGCTTTGCTTTTGGTAAGATCACATATTTTTGGTGATCAAACCTATCTTTGAATGATTGCCAAAGATCCGCAGGATCCTCTTTCGTGATGTACTCATTTTCAAACTATCATGGAGATGATGGCGTAGGAATACCATAGCCTTGGCTTTATTCTCATATGATGTTTGTTCTGAGTGATCGATGGTGCTAAGAAACCCATTTGATTTCAGATGCATGATGCCCATCTCATGTAATTTTTTCCATATAGATCAAGGGCAACGATATCAGGTTTTGCCTAGTTTGACATAATGTTCTATATGAATGATTAATCAATTATTAAATCATTCCTAGAATTTCGAAAAGGCATAGCCTATCACTCGATTAATGAAGAGGCATAACCTACAACTCCGTAATTAATAAATTCAAAAAAAAATTAACATAAAATTTAATATATAAATGGTTTCTTAGTTTTAGGGGATGGAATGATCAAGAGAGACGATCATGCTGATAACGTGATGCAAAATACAAAATTTAAATAAAAACCTAAGATAAAAAGGAGTGAGGAGAGAGAGCAACTCTTTAAGTTTCTTGTAACTTTCTTATATACAATTCTCTTCTTAAATCAAACTCCTATTTATAAAAAAGAAAAGAGATGTAATAACAAGTGTTTATGTCTAATGACAAGTGTGAAATCTATATATAACAGCAATCTCAATAAATATCTTTTGCACCTCTGAATGGTTGCGTCTTTTTATCGTAACTTTTCGTCATAATATTTACTGTTACTTTTTTTGGTTGTGTCTTTTAATGGCATATTTTCGTAGAAAATTTTACGGTTAATTTTTTTACAGTTGTTGTCTTTTTATCGCATGCACATTTTAACGGTTGTATCCTTTATCGCAACTTTTCGTTAAAATATTTACGGTTTTTTTTGTTTTTTTCTTCGGTTATGTCTTTTTATCGCATCTTTTCATTGAAATATTTATGGTTATTTTTTTTACAGTTGTGTCTTTTTATCGTAAGCACTTCTGAAGGATTGTGTCCTTTATCGTAACTTTTCGTTAAAATATTTACAGTTTTTTTGGTATTTTTTTCGGTTGTGTCTTTTTATCGCATCGTTTCGTTGAAATAATTTTGGTTATTTTTACGGTTGTGTCCTTTTATCACAATGTCTATTGCACTTCTGAATGGTTGTATCTTTTTAACACAAATTTTTGTTAAATATTTACGGTTATTTTTTTGGTTGTGTCTTTTAATCGCATATTTTCGTTTAAATATTTACGGTTGTCTTTTTATCGTATCTCTTCGTTAAAATACCTTTAACAGTCACTTCAGCAGTCGCGACTTTTGATCGTAACTCTTCAAAATATATCTCCTATTATAATTAATTAGTAAAAATAAATTTTTATAACCCCTTAGTTGAATCATTGCAACATTTGGTTTACTTACGAACCATTGTAATTTTCTGTTTATTTTATGAACCACTGTAACCCTTAATTTATTTGAAAACTGTTGCAATATCTAGTATATTTGATATCTATAATAACGTTTCTCGGTATAATTTTTCATAAAGTATATATTTTTTAATTTGTTTAAATCAGTTTTTGCAAACCATTTAATTGAACTGTTGCAACATTTATTTTTTTGACTAATCTTTGCAACTTTTGGTTTATTTTATTAACCGTTGTAACCTTTAGTTTGATCGACGAACCTGTAACCTTTGACATATTTGATATCTACGGTTGCGTGTCTCGATATAATTTTTCATAAAAAAATTACTAAAATACATTTAAATAAGTACTTGCAACTATTTAGTTGAACCATTGCAACATTTGATTTATCTGAAGAAGCATTGCAATTTTTTGTTTGTTTTATGAACTATTGGTATATTTGATATCTACAGTCGCAGTTTCTAGATTATAACTCTTCTTTCACCCGTTTGCGTCTTTTCTTCGTAACATTTTGTAAACTATTTTTATTTTCTCTGAATAAATGTGGTATATGGTTAAGTCTTTTCATCGTAACTCTTCGTTAAATATTTTATACACTAATAACAATCTAAATAAATATCTCTTATGGTTGCATCTTTCCATCATAATAGATCGTAAAATATTTTTATTTATTTTAAATCTGAATATATACTATTTATGGTTGTGTCTTTTCATTGTAACCCTTCATTAATATTTTATTTTAATTTTTAATAATTGAAAAAATATTTTGTACAATTATGTATTTTGCAAAGTTGCATCTAGTCATTTTAAATTGTATCTTCTCACCCATTTTCGTCTTTTCTTGAAAACCATTCGTAAAATATTTTTGTTTTATTTTTAATTTGAATAAATGTTTTGTATGGTTGCATTTTGTCATTATAACTCTTCGTTAATTATTTAAATTTATTAATTAAAAGTATCTTTAACAGGTATGTCTTTTTACATAGTTGCTTCTAGTCATTTACAATGGTGTCTTTTCAGTTTTTACCATATTTTATTCGTATTTTTATCACAATTTTTCTTTCTAAAAGTTATATATTTTACAAATAGTTGTGTCAATGTTCATATCTTTTGAACTTTATATATTTTGTTTACCAAATATTCAATTTCTACACTCATTTAAAAATGGAACCTTCTTTTTTAAAGAGATGATTGATAGCCCAAATTGAAAGGTAATCTTAATAAGTATATTCTTCAATTGTATTCTTTTTATCAAAATCCTTCGTAAAATTTATAATATTTTCCCCTGCGATATCGCGGGAGTTTGATTCCTAGTGTATGTAATAACTAATAACAAGTGTTACACATAAAAAAATTAGTGTCCAACCTATGGACATGTGTAATGACATGTTTTTGTGATGGAAAATCACACTTGTTTCATAATAGTTTATTTTATTTCACAAAGTTGTACCAACAGTGTTAAAACTTAAAAGTGATAGTGGGTAAAAGTAAAATAGAAAAATCTTATTCCTACCAAAAAAAAAATATAGAAAAATCTTATGAAACATCATGGAGCTTATATCGTATGACAAAATAGTATAGAGTTCACTTCTACCTAAAATGTTATGTTGTTACAGAGAGACCTCAGGAAAAGTAAAAAACATCATAGGAGTTTCAGAATCTATCCAAACCAACACCAGTCACGGTTTAGTTGCAAGCTGCCAAATCTTGACCATCCCATCATCACTAGCCGAGGCAAGCAACCGGTTCCCCTCCTGTTGCAGGTAACAATCGCAAGGTCAAAATCATAGACAACATAACCACTTCTCTGATCGTAAAACAAAGCTCGAGTATTATGTTCTAACTTCTAAGTCAAATTTATACGATGACATATAGACTATACTTCATTATTACAACCATGTATCAAGTATGAAATAGTTATGCATTTGTGTCTATTACTTCATAAGAAACATGGAACTTACACCGGGTGACCATTGGACAGAGTTTACATCATTTTCATGTGCTTTATTCTTCTTCAGCAAAAGATTATATGAAGGTCCATCAACCTGGTACACAAACAAATTACTTTAAGTTCAAAGATGAGCAGAAGTGTTTAATTGTACAGTGGTAAACCAGTGGCAAGACTAGGAAAAATAGAATCTGCTGCTTGCATTTGTTTTTTTGTACTGTGTGCTATGTAAGTTGGGCGTGTAAATGGAAATATATTGCCAAATTCTACTAAAGAACACATTGAGATAAAAAGGATATCAGTTTTGAAGTGAAGCATAAGATGAAATTCTCTTACAGAGTCAACTTTGCTGTCCACAAACAACCGTATAGCATTATCGCCTGCTCCACTGGCAATAATGTCATCCCTGTCAAAATTTTGAAAGAAAAGGATAAGAAAACAAAACTCAAGAAAATCCAGAAGATATATAGTAAACTTCTGGGATTTCAAACTCAGCGTGGACTCACGGAAAAACATTGGAGAAGAAAACAATATAGCTTGTTAAAATGGTATGAAAATCCCTAATCTGGATACATTTGATCAGATGACTAGGAGTGCAATTATCAGGTACAACAAAGAGTTTTTCCTTTTAGGCTGGCAGATTTAGAAACTAGGTAGAGTTACGCCATGCTTTAAAGAAACCATCTGAGGTGTCAATACCTTGACCAGTGAGCAGAGTATATGGTACGGTCATGATAACCAGAGAGAGTACAAAGATGAATCCTGCAAAGTCCGAGCAAGTAAGGATTACATTAGTACAAGTTGGACGGAGCATTTCTTGGAGAAGTAACAGAATCTTGTAGGCTGCATATTATGCCCAGCTCCTAAACCGTAAGAAACATAAAATTCGATAACATGTAAGCAATTATATTCTCACCAAGGTGCATAATCTTCACCAGACTGCATCCTGGCAATATCTGTCCCCCATATCTTCAATGTTAGATCATCACTGCAAGTACACATTCAGGCAAGCTTGCTACTGTAAGAACAATATCTCAGAGACAGATTACATTGCTTTTAGAATGCCTATGGGAGACAAGGAGAGAAGATTCACTAACCTACAAGTGACCATCTTGTCCCCTGCAGCGTTAAATGAGATGGACCATACCGTAGAAGAGTGACCGCTGTGTGAAGAATAAAGGCATATATTAATCTACTTCTTCAAAAAGTAAGAGCCTAATAAGAAAAAAATCGAAAGCATAAAAAAAAGTAGAAGATATACTTGTTAGATTCACCTAAGGTTTGGACACATTGATACTCACCATCATCATCTTCAGACCACCAAACCTGTGAGTAGCACGCCACTAGCGTTAATCAATTATATCTATTTTTTTTGTTTTTGTGTAACAAATATCTAATTCTGCATTACTAAAACGTAATCAGAGTATTCTCATTACCTTTATGGTGTTATCATAACTGCAAGAAAATAACACATCCATGGTAGGATGCCATTGAACCATCTTCACATCTTGTGTATGCCCAGTTAACACCGCAGCACAATCATACTCATTCCCTTCAAGCACTTCCCAAATCCAAACAGACTTATCTCTACTACATGTTGCAAGGTGTGAACCAGATGCATTCCATGATACACTTTTGACTTCGTTTTCATGTCCCTACATACAATTTTTTAATAAGATTCTACTAGCCAAAAACGTGTGATACAAATCATAAAGACAGTACAAGAAAACCACCAAACAACTTGGAGCCTAATGAAATTGACTTATGAAGTGAACACAAAAATCGATGAGACTAATAGTACTAACTCTGATAAGTCAAGGGGGATCTAGCTAATAGAACAAAGATTTCCAAAGGAGTTGGATTGCTATAAGAGGAACTCAGCATTACAGATCAAGTAAGAACAAAGTCAAAAGAGCAAAAAAGGAGCTACTTTCAATTCCAAAGAACTAATCCTGGCCCTGGGTGAGCATTTGTGGATTGATCAAGACATTCTTGTTTCCGATGGAAAAACAATTACAACTGAAAGCTTGATATTACCTCTAAAGTGGAAATACAGTCAAACTCAGAACCGTAATTCTTCCAAATGCCAGTGGTACCATCAAAACTTGCAGTGGCCAATAACTGTCCTGAGGGTGACCAAGCACATGACCTCACAGTTCTTGTATGCGTTTCTTCCAAAACTGTCTGAGCATTCACAATATACAATCAATAAATCTTTCTACAGCAAGAGCACAATCATAACACAACAGTCCTACACCATACCCAAATCACTAGTCGATTCCATGTTTAAGGTCAAGTTAATCTTTTTAGTGAATTGAAACAAAACCCATAAATTGTAATGTAAGACTGACCTAAAGAATCAATAGATCTCAGTAAATTGAACTTTCTAGGTCAAAAAAAGGTTACAACTTTCTTGCAATAAAGAGAAATCAGAGATAGAGAGACCTTGCAGGTCCAGGAGCGAGAGAGAGAGCTTTGTTCCCAGATTCTAACGGTGTTATCGCCACTGCAAGAAGCAAGAATCGGTGAAACACCGTCGGCTTGAGAGGAGACAGGGTTCCAAGCTACGCTCCAAACCCGATCGGTGTGGCCTTCAAGTTTCTGAATCTCCACTAACTCCAAGTTCTTCTCCATCAAATCCATCTATGAATCGGATCAGTCCCTAGGCTCCAGAAAGGTCGATGGCAAAGAGAGTTGAAAGGAGTAAGCTTTAGGGCTGACCAGAGAATCTATAACAGGTGAACTGAAATTAGATATGATTCTATTCGGTTTCGGTCACAAGTAAAGTAAGCCTAGGCATCTGTGTATGGGTTCGGGTTCGGGTTTGGGTTCGGGTTCGGGTTCAGGTTCGGATATTTTGGTACTAAGGGTCATAAGGATTATTTGGATATTTTAAAATTTTGGTTTGGATTCGGTATTTTCGGGGTTAGATTGGTTTGGATATTTGATTCGAGAGCTGGTTTGGAACTGATATTTTCTCGGATATTGTTCCGCTCGAATATTTTTTACCCTATTATGCCAAAACTATCCGAGAACACTTGAAATATCCTAATTTAATCAACTGATATCAGGTGTACACAGGTTGATTTGTGAAACTCACAATCATATGGTAGAGCGGGTTATGATTAATATATTTACGAATGCAATCCTTTACGGTTGGTCCATCAAAACATATATTGTGAGTGCAATTTCTAAAAATGCAAATCCTAACAATTTTTACGTATATTCCTACTTCTATTACAAATAATGATCAAATTAAATTAAATTTTTGATTTTTACGTACATTCCTACTTCTATTATTTCTGATTATAATGATCAAAATAAATTATATATCGATGAATATTCCTCCGCGTTGTAGTGTAGGTCTGATCCTAGTATAGGTTAGAAGCGTAATCGATTTAGTTTGGTTTTAGGTTATTAGTGAGCATGCTAGGTTCTCAGAGTTTACCCGATCTGAGCTGATACTCAAAGCAGTTGAAGACAAAATGGGGATCTGAAACCGATCCAAATCATTTTTTGGTTTTGATTGTGGTTCAGATTTTTTTGATCCGAGTATCGTGCCCAAACCTAGTCACAAGCTAAAGGCTATACGGGTAATGATAACTAAAGGGACTATTGTTTTCAAAAGTGTATATTACACTCACTTTTGTGAGATTGGGGGATTTTTTCATTGTTCAAAATTTTATGTTCCAAAATTATTTGTGTGGACATAAATATACCGAATGAATTATCGTGGACCTCGGAAATTACTTTTGAGTTTTGAGAAAGAGTAATCATTTTTCACTTCTAAGTGGACATTTTGAGATACCTAAGTGTGTGGAACAAAACTCTATTTTTGAAACTCATTTGGCTTCTCTCAGACCAGATTGGATCACTGTGAGTAGCATGGAATAAGGCAAAAAGATTATCATCCCACAATTTCTAGGCTTCTGAGGAATGCAATAGCGACTCTTGGATATGGCGGATGATATTATCTCTTAGACCGCTGTCTCTACTATTCATCGAGGATGTGGGTGAATATCAACCTAAATTACTGCTTTTGTGACACTTATTTGGAGACAAGGGACCATCTACTACTAATGCGCATTTGGTGACTTACAGAAACCCCATCTCCAATCACGTTTATGACTTGGGATTCTCTGATCTGCTAGTGCTCAACTAGTTCAAGAGAAGCTCCATCTACCCTCAATAAATTGATTGCTCACTCAACTTTGTACAATTGAGCGTAACACAAAACTGCATATACATGTTTCGACGAATGCGATCACAATTTTCAGGGAAATAGACCGCCTCAAGGACTTTATGCCTTTATGGCTAGTACCCATATTTTTCTCTTGTTGGCTAGTATAATAAATTAGGCTGACTAAGCAGCAATCTTTGTACCACTGTTAATTACAACATCTTCATTAATAGTGAAATTCAAATTCATATAAGAAACAAAAGTTTAGGGCATTTTGGATCATAAGGTTTATGGAATAAGGTCGTCCAAGGTTCCAACGGTTTCCACCACCTCATACGCCGTAGTAGACGAAAGTTTAAGTACAATCGACGAGAAGATAAATAATTTTCAATTTGATTCTTAATTTTGTTTAATTATTAATTTTATTTACTAATTGGAAAAAAAATCAAATCTTTGAAAGAGGTTGAAAATAGATATTGAGAAGATTTTATTCTAATATATATTTTCATTTGAAAAAAAAAAGATATTAACAAGCTAGTAATTTTCTTAGAACTAGAAGTTAATATTCTTATAAATGTATATATTTTTTCAAATAAAAATCGTTAGGATTCCTTAGTAAATAACTATAACATTTCATATAGTTTTTTTTTTATTTTATTATATAAACTAGTGTCATCACCGCAGTATTTACATTTAAGTTAAGTTAAATATATGTGTCTTTAATAATTTGTTACCTAATAATTTTGATTAGTGTTGGTGCCATATTATCTATATTCAAGTAAAATTTATGTGTTTGTAGCCTTATTTAAATATCGTTAGACATTAATCGGGGATTAGTTTAGAAATATTTTATCTAGATCCTAGATACTTTTGTTTGATGTCGTGGTTTGTTTATTATATCAGGTCAAAGGTGACGGGTTCGAATCTCAAATTCAACAATCAACAGTTTGGGATTTTTTCATTTGATCTGTAATGAAAGGTATATTAGTCATTTAGCATTCATCTTCTTCTTATGATTATCATGGTCGCCACTACTTTTTTGCAATATTTTTATCATTTGTTTTCATATTCCTTGATTTTTTGCACCCAAATAATGTAGAACCATATAGAACATTCGGTTTCTAACATGTAACATACAAAAATAACTTTTTAATTCAGATTTTTTGAATTTTTGCCCTATGGTGAAATTATGGCGGCTCCGGACCGTCGAATGATGTCCGACGTCTAAGAGGCCTCTGCCGCCACGTTTTAGAACAAGGATTTTCGTGAATTTATTATTTTTATTTTGACTAGCGACTATTGACTAGGTATCTAAATCCCTATAAATTAAGTAAATTTCTCTTGCGTATTTAGTAATAAGTTATCTCAGTTTGACTAATGGCAACACCATAATATCTTTATTTAAATTTTTTAAAAGAGTTATGTGTCATTAGTAATATTTACTAATACATTTGATTGGTATCAACGCCGTATAATTCGAGTTAAGGCAAAGTAAAATATATGTAATTAGTTAAAAATAATAATTAAGATCAAACACTTTTATGGTTCTATTTCTTTAATTCATATAAATGTAATAAAAAAGTGATATTTGTATATTTTCTTTATATTTAAAAGTATATGTTATGTAACATGTTTTCTTATTATTTTTAGATTTTTTTTTTTGATAAAGATTATTTTTAGATTTTTTACTTTTAACTTTAAAAACTTAAGTCACAAGAAAATTGTGATTTCTTTACTTTTTGAATCTCATTGAATTAGATTTCTTTGTTAAATTTCACTTGCACAAAAGAAAATGATCTAACTTTTTTAAGAAAGACAATTATGTTTCCTTTACTAATAAAAGTGGAAAAGGTTGAATACAAAAGAGAGGGATATTTTGGTAAAAAGAGATAGATATACTCTAAGAGTAGTAGCTTATAAAAAGCCATAGAAATCACACAAACATGCATTCAGAGTAATCTTCACTGTTTGATACCAAACTCCATCGTTTTCATTTTCCTCTAAAAGTCTTTGGCCAAGGTATATATATTTCTCTAATATGTTAGATCTTATGTTTGGTTTTTTGTTTTCTTTTTGATTTCTCATGTCGATCTCATATTGATCTCACTGATCCGATGAATTTGGGGGAGAATCTTGTTACGGGTGACCAATACGGTACTATTGTACATGCACCAAAAAATTTGTGTAACGGACCCAAATTCTTGCAATTTTGTTGAATACCTTTTGTTCTCATATATTGAATAAATTTGGTTTTCTTAAAGCATGACGTTGTAGTGCACACTAAATATACCATGTGAATATGTGATTTATTAGTTTCGTTTATTTCAAGGTTTAAGAGGTTTATGTTGTTCTTAGGCCTTGGCGATGATTGGGCCGACATATTTAACGTTTAGTGCTTTTGTAGGCCTGTTCAGAAATTTTTGCCATCGAATAGTAATCGTCGTTGGTCTGGAATTTTAGTCTAAATTCAATTTTGATTCCTCTAACCTCATTAATAAGATAATTGAAAATTAACAAATATTTTGGTACATGTATATGTTCAATTATGGTTTCCTATTTGGTTTTATTATGAATTTGTTTATTGCGTAATTTATAAATGAATGTTGTTTTTTGGTTAATATTGAAATCATTTAGCTTGAGAGATGCCTAAAGAAAATCGTATAATGTGTGAGTCAAGCAACAAGGTCAGAGTGTCGCCATACCCACTTCGGTCTTCTAGGACCAACAAACAAAAGTCGTCTGAGTCGCCTATTGAGACAGGTTGGGAAGATGTGCGGTGTGTGATCTGCATGGAACCGCCTCACAATGCTGTCCTTTTGACATGCTCTTCCTCTTCTAGTGGATGTCATCCTTACATGTGCGATACGAGTGTTCGTCACTCCAACTGTTTTAAGCAGTTCCGTAAAAAGAACAGAACAAAGCGCTTAAGCACCAAGACCTTACAATGTCCTCTCTGTAGAGGAGAAGTATTCGAGACGACAAACGTGACAAGCACTGCAAGAAGATTTATGAATGCTAAACCGAGGTCTTGCTCTGTAGAGGATTGCAAATTCTCTGGGACGTATTCTCAACTTACTAAGCACTTGAAAACTGAGCATCGCGGTGTTGTCCAACCAAAGGTCGATCCACAGAGACAACAGAGGTGGGAAATGATGGAGAGAGATGCTGAATATGCTGAACTCATGACTGCAGCTGAGATTCCGCATGCGACCGAGGTGGTGCATCAACAGCTTCCCAACGATCATCATAATCCTCATGTGTTTCGGGTAACCGTTAATGGAACCATATGGAATCTAATTGATCCGAATCAAGGAAGGAATGGATTAGGCATCACCAACTATACCGAAATGCAGTTTGTACCATTGAGCATGTATGGCGGTGTGACTCGGTAAAGGATTCAAACTTGTTTAGTGAAAACCCAAAATCAAAAATTTTGCTTAAAGTTTTGATGTTTCAATACCTATTCACTTTCATCAGTTTGGATCCATAGTGTTTAGAATTCTAATATTTTGGTTGTCTTTCTAGCCATGTTATAATTGTTAAGCTTGTATCATATCTCACAAAGTTGTGTTACTAATTCTTCTAGTTATTTTCACCAAGGAATAATTCTTTTAGTTATTTTCTCCAAGGAAAAAAATATTAAAAAATACACCTACGGCTTGTCATTTTTATATTTCTGTTAAAATAATAGGTAAAAATAAAAATATTATATATATATATATATATATATATATTTAAAAAAATAACTTATTTATTTATTATCCTAGTTTGATTTTAGAAAATTTTAATAATTGTAAAGGAAATGTTTTCACTATTTTAAAAGATTTTGAAGAATTTAAAGCTACTTTTTGTTTTTTTGGATATATATATATATATATATATATATATATTTATATAACTTAAAAGCTAAAATATTTATTGGTGTGTCAATATTCGACCGCCAATCTTATCTTAACACATGGATATGAACAGAGAATCAGAGACATACTCAAAAGAAAATCTTCTAGAAGCTCTCCACCTTCCGGAGATATATGCCTATCAAGGGCTAAGCCATAGGATAGGTGTCACCTGCCTCACTTGACAACCATTTTACAATTCTCCAGTACTCTGTAAGCACTTGAGATCTACTCGCAATATGCTCTCAACTATAACTTCAACAACAATGGAAAAAAATAATAATAGAAACTTCATTCATAACACACAACAACGATGAAATGACAAGACCTACGCGGGTAAAGTTTGCTTATTGACCGGACCCAGCGCAAAAAGACAAGTAAACCTTAATTATAAAAACCTCTTTTTTGGAACAAGATGGGAGAACGACAACGATCTAAAGAAAAACAAAAAGAAAGAATAAGACGAGAGATGCATGAAAGAAAACCCAACTAGCAGGGCCAGTCCTGAGAAAATGGGGCCAAATACAAAAACAAAATAGGTGTCCTATAATACAATTATATATTTAATATTCAGTATTATTATATAATTTATATATTTACTAATTAATTTTAGTGTATAAAATACATTACAAATTAAAGTTTCTTTTTATAGAATCAACTTCAAGAAAAAAAAATTGTATTTTTCTTATAAACATATTATTTAAATATACGATATCTATATACATTTTAAACCAAAAAAAAAAAAAAATGGGGGTCCCAAACAATTGCTTCATTTGGTCGCCCTTAGAGTCGGCCCTACCAACTAGATGATTGGAGATTTTGGGCCCAATCCTAAATCCGCCGACTACAACACCCATGTGATGATTAAGGTTTTTCTTTGTCTCGACATGTGAGGTTTTTTCCGCTTAAACCTGGATCCCTAATACAAACGATTTAAGCTTCAAAAAAACAATCACTTGGCCTCCATCTCTTAAGATGTGATCTATTCGATTTTGTCAATCTACTATACATTTTTGCAACAGTTTTTGGGGTCCCTAATCGGGTCAAAATTTTGACCCGGAAATCATTTATTTCGACCCGATTGGGAGACAATCGGATCTTACCTAATTGGAGTTTTTGACCCGGATTTTTTTCAGTCGGATCCTACCTAATTTGACAGATTTTTGCACAACAAATTGTTTCCTATTATAATGCTAGAGATTTTAATGCATTTAGCATTTGTTTCCTAACAAAATTGAACCATATTAATTCAATATTCAATCCAACTAATTGAATAGGAAATTTCTCATAACTAAAAGATTTTATCCATATTTGATTAGCATCTACTTAGCATATTCTTAGTTTGTGACGATTTAAAGATTTCCAAAGATATCAAATACTTGCTCTTCAAGATTTTTAATATTCTCTAACCCAAACCATAATAACCTAACAAAACACTATAAATACTCAACCTCTAAACACACAAAACACCACCATTTCGATCTATAGCAAAAGCTCAAAAACCTGACCACATCATTTGCTTACTTGAGGGATTGCGAATGTAAGCAATATGTAAGCAATACACTGCTAACCTCATATGTGACAAAGAAAAAAATGTGAGTTTATCTAATTCCTTCAAATGCTTTATATATGTGTATTACTATACCGAAGTTTGGGTTAAGACAATTCAAATGTGAGGATTATTGTTTTTAGGCTTCTTGCAAATACAAAATTAAAATGGTTTTTATGAGATTCTAATCACCATATTGACACGTATATTTTTTTGTTTATTTGTTACAGCTTAAGGAATGTAACCTTTCCAAAGGCAGAACATCTACACTAGGATCCGAGAAGATCTATATTGTCATTAAGAGTAGAAGCTATGATATGTGAGAAAATATTGATCTTGGGTTCTTAACACAATTAACATTTGTATGAGATCTATAAAGCAAAACTTTTCAGTTAGCAAAACCTCATTGTTTCGGATTATTGCACCGTTTGCAGATTTAAAGAACCTATAAGTTTATGTTTATGTTCTGTATCACCAAACTTGATCCATGGTTTCACAATCCGAAGCATAACTCGATATTAAGAGATGCAACATGTTCTTTCTTGATTGCCTAAATCAATCTAGCTCTAGATACAGTTAATTTTGATTTCAAAATCGAAGAAATTTATATCTACAAAAGATAAGAAACAAAGGAGAAGATCTTACCTAGGGATTTAGAAGAAACATGTTTCAAATCGGAGCATGTTCACCGGCCATCATAGAGATTCGATTACATGATCGGAAAATCAAATCAAAATTGATCAACTGAATCCATCTTGAATTGGCTCAGAGAGAAATCGGAGCATGTTCACGATTTGCTATACGAGCCAGTGATTTTTTTTCTCTGGTAAACGTTGATCTTTTTTGTTTGTCTATTCCAATTTCCAAGTATGTCATTTCCTTTTAATTTTTTTTACAAAATATTATTATAATAAAAACTTTAATCAAATTGGGTTTTGCTGTCTTAGCATATATGGGCTTCGGTTTTGTTTATTGGGCTTCCATTGTTTTAAACTTTGTTTGTTTGTTTTATTTAATACCAAATGATGCATCAAAAATCAAACATTTTTAACCCAAATATACAATCTATATTATTATTATTATTATCATAACTATATATTAGATGCAAGTATCCATTTACAAAACTTTGAATTAATATTAGCAATATGCTAAGTTTAACTACGGAGAGATACAAAACTTAGAGATATAAATTGTAATATTTAATACATATTGACAAGTTATTTTTTAGTTAATACTATGCTAAGTTTAACTACGGAATACACTTTTAATCCCAATTAAATAAACTTAATCTTTGACTTTATATTAGTTTCGTAAACAAATGTAGCTTCACCATATTCGGATAAATATTAGAGAAATTGTTAAAAATGCCCCTTTTTCAATACCCCTTTTCAAAAATGCCCCCTTTGAGAGTCCATTTTTAAGTTTGCCCTCTTTTAATTTTTAATGACCATTTTACCCTTATTTGAAACAAAATTAGGTCCACAAAATACAAAATATTTTTTGGCGGGAAAAGTGATCCCGCAATTTTCCCGCCAAAACACTTGTAAAAAACCTTTAAAATACCTTGTAAAATTTTCCCGTAAAAATTTTTCCCGCCAAAAAATTTTCCCGCCAAAAAAATTTTTTTGCGGGAAAAGTGATTCCGCAATTTTTTTTTTTGGCGGGAAAATTTTTGGCGGGAAAAATTTACAAGGTATTTTAAAGGTTTTACAGAGTATTTACAAGTGTTTTGTAAGGTTTTACAATGTATTTTAAAAGGTTTTACAAGGTACTTATAAGGTTTTATAAGGTATTTATAACTTGTAAAACCTTATAAAAAACTTGTAAAACCTTATAACTTGTAAAAACCTTATAAAATAGCTTGTAAAATCTTATAATATCTTATAAATACCTTGTAAATACGTTGTAAAACCTTTTAAAATACATTGTAAAACCTTATAAATACCTTGTAAAAAACCTTTAAAATACCTTGTAAATTTTTGGCGGGAAAATTTTTCCCGCCAAAAATTTAACGCCAAAAAAATTGCGGAATCACTTTTCCCGCAAAAAAAATTTTTTGGCGAGAAAATTTTTTGGCGGGAAAAAATTTTACGGGAAAATTTTACAAGGTATTTTAAAGGTTTTTTACAAGTGTTTTGGCGGGAAAAATTGCGGGATCACTTTTTCCGCCAAAAAATATTTTGTATTTTGTGGACCTAATTTTGTTATATTTCCTTATATATTTGTGATATCTTTTATTAAAAGAAGGGTAATTTAGTCATTTTGTACATAAAAAGGGGTATTTTTAAAAATGGACAGCCAAAGGGGGTATTTTTGAAAAAGGGTATTGAAAAAGGGGCATTTTTGTGAGTCTCCCTAAATATTAAACTAATCTATATCCATGGTTATATTTGGACAAATATTAAACTTTTTATATCTAAATCTATAAATTAAAATTATTTCTTTTGTTTATACGCTCAGCATTATTCTGACCCAAAATTGAGTCATTTAGATATTTCCTTAATTTTTACAATTATTTAAAATGGAATAGTATACCACGGGTGAAATCCTAAATTTAACAAATCAAAATACAATTATTTAGTATTTTGCGATACAATTATAAATTGTTTTTACGGATTGGTCCAAAAACACACACTAATTTATATATATTATGGAAACCATTTGAAAGGAAACTTTTACATTGACTCGAATTATATGTATTTTAAATAAAAGTGTTATTAAAAAAACAACAAAATGATTTTTAATTTCATAGGATTATATGGTGGACGGGTTTGGGTCGATATTAATACGGGACAATATACCACAGGTGAAATTCTAGAATAAACAAATCAAAATATAATTATACAATCTTAAACACTAAACAAACAAATACAACTTAAATTTTTTATTTTTTTAGTTGCAACGCATGTGATCCTCGGTGTACAACAAAAATTATTATACATAACAAATTCATCATTTTATAAAAAAAATAAAAAAATAAATAATTAACCCGCGGTGTACCGCGGGTCATATCCTAGTTAATAATATAAATGCATCAACGATCTATCGCAGAAGTATTTTAGATGTCGAACTATAAGGCATAAAGATTGCAACACTAGAGATGCGAGATTCAAACTAATCTAGAGGAAATGATTTTTCTGTTTTTGTTTTGATGAAAAGATAAGAAATGCAAGAAGTAAGATAAAGAGAAAACATTGGACCATGGTTTTAGCTATCATGAGAATGGTTTAACAATCAAATAATGATACAATGGATTGAATTAAGTACCATCCTAGAACATGAAACTCACAAATATGACTAATCCACTTCCGTGGCACTAATCACTTCACTAATCATCTAATCATCAACAAATCCGTTTGCAATCAAATGATCAATGAGCATTAATAACAAGTTCAATTGGTTCACTAACACTCTAATCATCAACTCTCGTTGGCTAGGTATGTAAAGCTCATAAATGTTTGGTTCAAGCATTTTCACAAACACCTTCCGGACATGAATTGCTTAAGGTCTAGATTTTGAGTGATCAAATCAAAACTAGCATTAAGATCAACCTAGATGAAGGATCTAACAATAAACAACCTAAATCATCATCATCTAACCATCAAATCATCCTAATCTAGCATTATCCATGATCCAACAAAAAGACTAACCACTAAACATGGTGAAAGATAAAGGAGAAATGCATAAACATAAAGATGAAAGATAGAGATGGAGAATCCTTCACTAAAGTGGCATGAATTGTTGAAGATCAATCCAAAATATTAAGAAGAGAGTTTGGATCTAAATCTAACTCTAGAGAAGAGAAACTTAGGTTAACAAAGATCTAAAATTTGCTTAAATACAAGATAGATTCGGACCGGGTCGACCCGAGACAAACCAGATTTTGATCCGGTTGCAATTTGGATCAAAGCTAAGAAGGAGAGGTGGCTTCGGTTGGTCTTGGCCGAAGGTGGTTGTCGTAGGGGTCCTTCGGTGGTGTTGTGGCCGAAGATGGAGGTCGAAGAAGATTTTGTCCGTTTTCAAGAGTGGTTTCTTGATGAGCTTCTTCTCCGCGCTAGATTGACATATGTATACAAAAACAGCCATAACTCTCTAATAATATCTCTGATTGGTATGAAATCACCTCCATTGGATACTAACTCAACTTCCTATAACTTTCTTGAAGAGCTCCGAAGCTAAATATCAATGAAAGATCTTCATCCGAGTCGATCTTTGAGGGTGTTTTGACTGGTTCCGAATCATCAATTTTCTTCTTTGCATCCAAATGTGTGTCTTTCATTATTTTAACCTGAAATAACTCAAAAGACACACAAAACGCACCAAAAGACATAAAAAGACACAAAAAGACACTATAGGAATTCTAAAATGCAAGAAGACTCACTTGGACACTAAATGCAACAAAACACAATGAAAATACTAATGAAATACAATAAAATGGATCTTAACAACCATGATAAAGCGGTAAAAATATATAGTATATCAAGATGCTTACGTCTTCTTCGTGTTCATCTCCATCATCGACGTCACCGTCTTCTCCTTCAGTGGCCACTGTCTCCATTATGCCTATAGCAACTTCTAGCATCTCGAGACATGTCACACTAGTGAAATCAGCTTAGGTGATCACAAGTTAGTTGATGTATTGTGTTCCTTTGGTCTCTATCTTCATCTTAGTGCAAGTTGTGGAAAAAGACTCCATGCTACAAAGATAAGAAGGGACTTGAAATATATAAAAGGCATAAGCCAATCCATTCATTACCAATTGGTTTTGAGTAGAAGCCCATAAAACTTAACGTGGTATTAGAAGTTGAACATACATTAGCCCGCTAATCAAACATAGTTGATCCGCAAAATACACATTTTACTCTTTAAGTTATCCTCTTCAATGGGGACATGCCAAAGAAATAAGAAAAAAAAAATTAAAAAAAAAGAAATACAAATATTGTGGTTGAAGGTCGCTTAGATTCGTTAAGTGGTGGAACCTACGGGTTTTAATTTAATTACTGTATCCTTGGAATTAGTAAAGTGATATTTGACTAGTTGTTGCCATTTTAGGCTAACCTTTCCTTTAATGAGTAGAAGATAAAATAATGCACAATATGACCAATAATTGATCAAAGCTTAGGCTTAATTTATTAAATACTAAAATTTAGATCGAAGACTACATACTATTCTATTAGTCATGGACTCATGGCTTCTCTACAATTATTTAATGAGACTCTGCCGTTTGTCGTTAACGAGGTGATTAATTGTCTAAGTCAAATCTTAGTTAACGAATTAGAGCAAATGCAAAAAATGTTTCTAGAACCTCTTTCAATGTAAGTGATTTTTAAGTTTTGGTATACATAAAAAAATGTTTAATTTTATTTTTTCTAATTTAAGCACTATTTTATCTAACTAAAAACTCCCACCAAAAAAAAAAAAAATCTAACTAAAAACTATTCAACTAAGAAAAAAAACTATGGCAGAAATTTTTCAATAAATTAACTAATGTTGCACTGAAAGTTTAAAATATCATATAAAATTAGACAATAATTTTTTCTAAAGATATCCCTAATTATGAAACATAAGGAGTAGTGTTGTGTTAAGTTTTTATTAAATTAACTAGATTTTAATCCGCGGTGTACCGCGGGATGATTTATTTTTAAAGTTAGTATAAGAATATTTTGTAAATTGTATCTCCTTATAAAATATTTATTTATATTATAGTTTACAATTGTTATTAAGTAACGGTACACCACGAGTCCACGAGACAATTGTTAATAACTGAGGATTTAACCCGTATTAAAGCGGCATGTTAATGATATTTATAAATATTGATTCAAATTTGTCCGCCATATAAACCCGTTCCAAAATATAACTCGTTCCATAATTTCTTAACCCGTCCCGTGATTTATTTTTATTTTAAAATTTAATGATTATTTATTATATATAAAAGCTTACAAATCATATCATTCTCTAAGACATTTATATTTTAATAAACTGAAGATTTAATCTGTATTAAAGCGGCATGTTAATGATATTTTAAAATTTTATAAATATTGATTCAAACTTGTCCACCATATAACTTAGTTCCGAAATATAACCCGTCCTGTAACTTCTTAACCCGTCCCGTGATTTGTTTTCTAAAAGTAGTAATTTTTAAAATTTAACGATTATTTATTATATATAAAAGTTTGCAAATTTTATAATTTTTTAAGATATTTATATTTTATAGTTTACAATTGTTATTAAGTAACATTATACCACAGGACAATTTTTGGTTTTATACAATCTTTTCTAAATGAGACTGATTTAATATGTCTAATATTGGTGGTATTAAAAAAAAATTAAGGATTTAATCCGTATTGAAGCGGCGGATTAATGATATTTTAATCTTTTTATTATTGTTGATTCAAAAACCCGTTCCGCCAAACCCGTCCCGCCAAAAAACTCATTTATTTTATTAGTGTTGATCTTATTTATGATATGATTCTGAATCATTGTCTAAATATTTTAATCGATGTAGAACGTTGAACACACATTTTCGTCAATTGGATAATATATGTCTGTTTTTAAAATTTCGAATCACAGTATATGCAGAAAAAAATTGATTTTTTTTTTACTTATGTATTATATGATGATTCAAAACAGTTAAAAATAAATCAAACAAAGATGATAGGAGAATCATAATTCTAAATCTTAATCAAATCTTCTAAATATCTAAATTATTAAATATAGAATATCCGGTGTATAAGTTGGGTTTTATTTAACCCGATCCAAGTATTTTATTGTGAAGGAATTTTAAAAACGGGTTGGATATCCGATTAACCCAGAAGCATTTTTACCCACCCATCACCAAATTGTTGCAAAAATACTAGTATAGATAATTTGACTAATTTTTGTCACCAACAAGCTTTTATCTACGAAAATAATATTTCATAAATTTTCAGTTTAAACCTCCATTTTTATAAACTCTATAATAAAATTTTAAAATATTCCAAAAATTGAGTAAAAGGTAGTATCCAAATAATACACATGAGTGCATATCTTTAAATCAGTAAAAAATAGGTTTTTCGCTTTTAAAACTCATTATTTTACATTTCAATTACTTTTAAATAATAAAAATTAACTCTAATTAGTTTTCATTTAGCTGATTTATTGATTGAAATCAAAAACCCAAGGAATGCTATATTACAAGAACTTGAAACTAGGATAGGAAATCTCCGAAATAGAGGACAAGAACATATACAAAGAAAAAGAAGAACGAACAGTAATTACAAGGGGTAACCAATCTCTCCGAGACTGAAGGTAGATTCATAGCTTCTTGAAGGATACCTCCTTTGTTCACTTGGCATGCCAACATGTAACCTGATTTTATTATGTAGTTTCCACTCTTCTTATGTGTCCAACTCAATAAATCCGGCTGAGAAATGCTGGTTTTAAAGACATAATCAATTATATATCCACATAAAAGAAAATCTCATATAATCTACTCTTATTCTAGTATATTCTCGAGAACCCTAGAAGGTCTTTCACCTTAAGATTCAAATCTACAAAAATATTCCGAGTGAGTGGCACCCTCACACCAACTTATCCAAGGATCAATTCATACTCTCAAAGAATTCCTATTACCCACATTATGTTTTAAAAACTTTTTTAAACCATCTTTTGCGTGGGAAAGTATTTTACATCAAACATGAAATAAGCAATTGAAAACCTGAAATAATATGCATGGTTGTTTAGCTAGCAAAGCTTGATTGAAACGTTAGATGTATTTGAATTCTTAATCAAGAGCAATGCGTCTTGTAGTTACCGGTGTAATCAAATGGTTGTTCATTTTGATGAAATCCTCGATAAAATCTCCTAAACAAAAATCTTGAATAAAATTTACCAAGAGAAAAACATTGAGTCAATTACTGATTACGCCGCATACACAAACTTTTCAAGGGCATCTTACTATCTGTTGGGTTTTAAAGTGGTATGAAAAAAATTGAAAGTTGTAGTTTCCCTATTTTAAATATGAATCAATTACTGATTTCGCCATTTTGGCACTTTTCTTAATGGCATTTATGGATTTTACCAATTTTTGAATAGTTTGTAAATTTTGATGTATTTTAAATTACAAAAATGTGATTTACCATGCGTTTTATCCGTTATATTTGGGTTTGGTAGGTTTTTCTTTAAAATATTACTTATTATGAAACGAGAAAATATACTTTAGTTCATATTTATATTTGGGTACTGTATCAAAGTTATATCTGACTCGAGGTCGGTTCGGCTCTTAGTTCAAATACCATAACCTTTCCATAACCGTAAATGAAGACAAATTCTTTGATGGATAACTAAATTAAGTGCTTTCTAAAAAGGATCAAACATCGAACATCTATTATGGTAAAATACCTAATTATCAAATACATGTGCAGTACAGTGTTACCTTCCCACTAAATCAAGGAATAATACAGAAAATTTCGTTAACTACAAAACAAAATAACCCAGCTCTGAGTCTCTGACCACCACCTTTCTTTTCTTATTTTTTTTGTTCTTTCGAAACCCAAAAGAGTGAGTGATCGGATTTTATTTAAATATTTTGTCTACTTATTTATGAATTTGCATATCCAACAAAATTTAATTCAAGTAACATTTCCCCACACTTATTTATATATATAATAAATATATACTGGAGTAGCTTCATCAATTAGTATGTATGATTATGTGGGAGGTGGTTGGATCCGGTCTCACCGTGTAGTAACTGTTCGTTGAAAAATAATTATTTGCAAAAGTTATCATTATGTATTATCTGATTTAAAGTTTACTAAAACCACCTTTGAATAAATAAAATATCACGTTTAGAAATAAAGATTTGTTTCACCTTAAAGATTAAAGATAGTGAGTTCAATTTACGTCTAAATTCTCTATATAGATGATTTTAGAACATATAGGTTTTTCATAAATAAGATGGAAACTCTTTGACAAAATGGGCTTATAAATAAGAAATGCTCTTGTTTTAGTAAGTTAGAGAACAAGAGTTTATATGGACAATAAACAAAAACACAAAGGGATAAATCCGTCCAAAGAACACCCAAAGATTTGTAATAATATAAAAAGTAAAAACACACATAGCTACCAAAAAAGAACTGTCTTTTTATTCTCATCTCTTTCACAAACCCCCCAATCTCCAACAAGAAGACCTCTCTTTCTTTCTCTGTCTCTCTCTCGTAGAACCCTAATTCTCTCCACTAGAGACGTCACACGTGTGACCTATTCATCACCATGAGCTCCTCCTCCCCTGTCGTGAAAGGCCTAACCGACGAAGAGCACAAAACCCTCGAACCGGTTATCAAAACATACCACCGGTTCGAACCGGACCCATCCACTTGCACTTCTCTCATAACCCAACGCATCGACGCCCCCGCCTCCGCCGTTTGGCCTCTCATCCGCCGCTTCGACAACCCCGAACGCTACAAACACTTCGTCAAAAGCTGCCGTCTCATCTCCGGCGACGGCGGCATCGGAAGCGTCCGAGAAGTGACCGTAATCTCCGGCCTCCCAGCCTCAACCAGCACCGAGCGGCTTGAGTTCGTCGACGATGACCACCGAGTTCTAAGCTTCAGGGTCGTCGGCGGAGAACACCGGCTTAAGAACTACAAATCAGTGACGTCGGTCAACGAGTTCTTGAATCAAGATTCAGGCAAGGTCTACACGGTGGTTCTTGAATCTTACACCGTTGATATTCCCGAAGGGAACACAGAGGAAGACACAAAAATGTTTGTGGACACTGTCGTTAAACTCAATCTTCAGAAACTCGGAGTTGCCGCCACTTCTGCACCTATGCATGATGAATGATTTCAAGATTCTTTTCTACTCCTAATTATTATTCTTATATTTCCACTCGGTGAGTTTTTTCCTTTTTTTTCTGATGATTATTGATTATTTACTTAATTTGTGAAATTTTTCATATGATTATTGGAAGCAAATGTTTATTTCGATTCCGTGAAGGAAATTATTGTTGCATAACGCTTATTAGTTCTCTGAACTTTTTTTCAATAAATGGCAAATCAAGAATTCTGTTATTTGATTTTGCTTTTTTCATCCATCTATTTTGAATTAATTTTGGACTATTTTTTGATGATGTCAAATAGGTATTACTCTTAATATTGGTAAGTTGGTCTCTAGTATTTGCGCTAGAAAGAGTCTAGAAATCTACAAAAAAGAAAAATACATTCAAGAAATGAAAACCAATTATTGATTTCAATTAATAAAATATATCCATTTTTATACGATTGGATGATTTATAGTCTAGTTATTTGCGCTAATAGGTCATTGTATCACACATGCGGATGTAGTCCCCTATATTATATGTTGTTAAGAAATTGGTAAGCATTAAGCTTCATTAATTTTCCAGTTAATTGCAAAATAATATAATTTTTTTGTATTACAAAAGGAATCTAATGGTCTAGATTCGTGTAGAAGTTCTTTTGCTTTTCACTTCTTTAAAGTGCTGGAAAAGAGAAGTGTGTCACATTATGCATGCAGCCATGTACTACTTCCAATGGTTGTGTCTCCACAAGTTGTTCTACCTTTTGAGATAGAAAGACAAATACAGTTTTTCTATTTCGCTTGATTTTGTTATTATTTTGCTCCCAATTGGCTGTAAAGTAAAATGAAACTTGGTGCCCATCTGTCTCTCCAAATTGGTCCATGTTTGTTTTCACAAAATTATGGATTTATGGCCCATTCCAGTTATATTGATGCTTTAATACTTTGATTTAAAATGCAGATGACACCAATCAAGTCCTGCCTCAAACTCTTTACTTTGGTTAGGCGATAGTAAACATTGAACCTTGGTCCTGCCTATTAGTCTATCTCGGCCCCAAAGAAAATATCGGCTCTTGATTCGCTTGGGATTAGCTTATTACTGCAGGATCAAATCTTTACAATACCATATATCGGCTCATATCTTCCATAATTTCAAGAAAATTCGATACTCAATCGCTCACACCTGTTAGATCCGGATCCAACTCGTTCTTTTTAATTTCCTGCTGAGGGATCCTAATCATCAATCTAATGCTTTACTCTGAAATTCATCCGACTCAGAGAGTCTCCACAAACCTTATTCCCTTGAGGTTTAAGAAACATTTGATACAACACCACTCCTCTACGGAGAATCCTTTCCTCACCACCTCCTTTATGAACTCCTCTACGGAGAATCCTTTCCTCACCACCTCCTTTATGTAGGGAACGCTCTTATCGAGTCCTCTTCCTTGTTCTCCGGCTTTCAAGTTGAGAAACTGCCATTGTTTCCTAGTCTTTGAGTGTTCCGAGCGAGCGGGCTACTCCTGAAGCTAAGGACTAAACCTTATGCTCCGAAATGTTTTCAAATAATTCACATTGGTTATGTTTTCAAAAGACTTCGATACTCAAATCAATAACAAATCGCAAATAAGATAAGAAGATATCCATGGGCTCAATTAAGCCCAATTAGGCCCAATCCCCGATCGGCGGCGAATCAAATCGACGGTGACTTCTTCACACTCACATTTCTCTCTCTCCGCCGCCTGTTTATGTATGTGTTTTGGTGATCACTTTTGAAACTTTGCTCCGATAACTTCAACAATAATTCGCCGGCGACTCAAATCGACGGTAAGTTCTTCAGACCCAGCTCGATTGCATGATTATGTATCTGATTTTGTGACCAATTCTGAATCATTTTTGATACTCTAGGATTTCGTTACTTGCGATGAATTGCGATAGAATCACCGAATTGCCAGATTCTTTGCTAACTCAAATACTCTCATACCTTCCAACCAAAGATTCCGTTAAGACTAGCGTTTTATCTAAAAGATGGGAATTTCTCTGGCTTAGGGTTCCTGTTCTTGACTTAAAAGTCAGCAATTTCCCTGAAGAAAACTACGCGAGCTTTGTCGACAATTTTCTCGAGTTTAATCGAAATTCACGAATGCGAAAATTCAAGTTGAAGTATGATCAATACACTTATGATGATGATCGGTTGGCGGGGTGGGTTGTAACAACGGTTGATCGCGGAATTCAATATTTGGATGCTAATGGTTTTGAGACTGATATGTGTGTAAGAGAGTTCATGCCTCAAAACATATATAAGAGTAACACATTGGTGTCTTTGGTGCTTGTAACCGTAGGAATCGAGAATCCCGAGTTCGTTGTTTCTTTACCGTCTCTTAAGAAAATGCATTTAGAAGATGTTTGGTATTGGGATGATCCTTTGGTCATTGAGAAAATAATCTCAGGTTGTCCTGTTCTTGAAGATCTTGTATTGATTAGGGCTATTGATTTTTGTAATCTAGATGATCTGCGGTTTCTTAGGGTGAGGTCTCAGACTCTTAAAAGCTTTCGTCTTACGTTTGAGTATAGTATGGCTGGTACATATTTTTCGGTTGAGATTGATGCTCCTAGACTCGAGTATTTGAATTTTAATGATAACCAATCTGATATGATTGTAGTCAAGAACCTAAATTCTTTGTCGATGATTGATATTGATACTGAATTTAGTGTTAAGTTTGGCGGCAGTCCTTTGGAACCGGAGGATTTACGCAAGAGAGATATTATCCGTGATTTTTTAACCGGGATATCTTGTGTAAGACATATGAACATCTCTCAGCGTACTTTAGAGGTAAATATCTACTTTGCGATGCATATATGTAACAAGAAATGTGATTTGATTCCCTATTTGATGTCTCCTTTTCTTTCTTCTTGCAGGTCCTCTATCGATATTCCAAATTGGGACCGATTCCCAAATTCAATAACTTGTATCGTTTACAAGCTGCATTCTCTAGATCCATGTTATCGTTTTTGCTCGTCTTTCTTGAGAGCTGCCCAAACCTGGAATACCTCATCTTGGTAAGATTATGAATGAATCTATGATTTGGTGGTTAAGAACATCTGAATATATTGTAAATCCAGCGTGTGCACTTGCAGGACTTTGCTGTTTCAACAGAGCCTGAGCAAGATGGACTTACCTATGTCCCTCAGTGTTTATTATCGAGTCTGAAGTGTGTTGAGATTAGAGAATTGATTATGGGAGAAGAAACCGGGAAGAAATTAGTGAGGTATTTTCTCGAGAATTCAGTAGTTCTCCAGAAACTCATTATGCGTTTCAAGGATTCTTCGATAGCAAACCAAGATTCATATATCTTCAAGGAGCTTCGTACTTTCACGAAGCGTTCTCGCAGCTGTGAGGTCATCATTCATTGACAATGTTAAGAAGATAAGTGTAGGAATATTTGGTTATGAAAAATTGTTATTAGGCCTAGCATTTTCCAGACATTGGTGGGGATAATATTAACTGTAAATTGTATATTAATTTCTTCACTTACTTGTAACTTACATTAAATTGCTACCACATTACGGACCGGTAGGTGTAACGGAACTCATTTCAGTGAGAATCAAGGTTTTGGACTATATTTCAAAGTCATAATCAATTGAAAAATTCAGTGTAAGATGTAATTCTTTCTTGGATTGGCTTGCGCTTGGTCTTTTCGACATTGCTTTTAACACGACATCAACTTTCGTTAAGATTTTCTCTATCCTTTTATCGGTTTGCTTGTCCTATCGGATTGAAAGTCCTACGTCGTACTTAAAATTTGATATTGTGACTAAAGGTTTCACTGCAGTTACAACCCAATGCAGATTAAAGTCGCAAACTCTAGGTAAATGTAAATGTAAATGCGTAATTAATGCACCTTTGAACTGCTATCAAGTTTTATTTTACTCATTACTATAAATATGTCTTAGTTTTCCCATCATGTCTTTCAGAGGAGAAACAATGTGACTACTTTCACATTATTAAGAGAAGCTTTTCCTGCCAAGTTGATCGTATCTGGGAATGAAAAAGATTTGATGTTGTTGACATGATTTTCAGATGAAAGAATCAGAGGTGGAAGAAGACAAGAAATGGCTTCATCTATACGTGGAACTCGCATTGTTCACCGAGCAGCAGCGAAGGGATATGGTGAGGAAAAGACTTGACTCAAAAAAGAATATAATATGAGTATAGGTAGGTAATGATCTCTTGGTGTTTTCTTGCAGAAAGACATGGAGTTTGCAAAGCCATTTGAGCTGAGAAAGGTATTTGTAGAAACCAAAGAAGACGTGGAGGCCAGAAAGAAAGTGAAAGCAGAGAATGCAATATACTACATTAGCTTCAAAACCCGTTGCGGTCAAGACTACAAATGTATCATAAGGAGAACAGCGGATGATCATTTTTCGATTCAAGGCAAGTGTTTTATGTGAGAGTCCAATCATGTCTTTCTTTTAGATGGTGTCTACTTTGTTTATCGCTTGCACTTTCTTCTTGTGTGTTAGTCATTAGTCATGCAAGAGATTATGGACTTTTAATTCCATATTGGGTTTCACTCATTTAACTTGGATTAACTTTCAAAACCATAGCATTTGTTTATCATAAATGAATTAAAGTTTTACTAACTCTTGAAATTAGTGCTTCAAATGTAAAAGTATAACTAACCGGTCTAGTGACATGAAAAATAATTAAATTTTATTATAAACAAAAAGGGGAAATTAGGAGATATAGGCATAAGATGGGGTAATGATATGACCCTAATTCAATAAATTAGAAAACCAAATATACATCTATTAGGTTGATACAACATCACTACCAACGTTTCTCTCAGATTCTCATAGCACACATCATAACATGAATGAATAGTTAGATCTAGACATTCTACGCAGTTAGATTGATTGAACTTTAGTCGACTAGCCTAAGCGAGATTTGGTTCTAGAAAATTGGAGTTTGAATCTTGATCTAACCCTTTCTTCTGTTACTTTTCTGTTTATTTGCATGTATACCATTCCCTGACCCAGAAGAAGAGGTATTGGTGGTCGATACGGGCAAGACAGTGGCGTCCTGGACCTCTTTCGTCTGTGAGACTTCACTCTCACCATCCATTTGGGCCATTAGTTTTCCAAGCTGAGAGTGTGAATAACAGATTTAGTAGGTGTTTTATTATATAACCAATAACGCGGGGTTGTATTGTCTATAGATGTTTCTTTACCTGTTCTTCTAAGCCCTGAATCTTTTCATCTTTTGCCCGAACTCCCTTCTTCTCCCTAAATCAAAGGGAAGTTTCCATCAATGAGAAATGGAGCCTGGTCTCACAAGCTAGAATATGCACAATTTCCCATGACGAGATTTGCTAGATAGATAATACCTTTCTTCCATTTCTGTAATCTTGGTGCTCCATACGTCCTTATTTTTAACAAGATTTTCGTTCACCTACACATGAGAAAACAACGAGTCAATACTCTACAGAAATGTAATTAGATGTAAATATGCCATCAAGAAAAACATTCACTAGATACTCACATCTTCAAGAAATTGCTTCTCTTTGACACATCTGTCAAACCTGGTTTGCAGCTTCTGCAGTCTCTGGCTTATTGCCTTGCTCGCAGCTTCTGAGACTTTCTGTTCCGTTTCCTCTTTGACATTTTGTAGCAACTTTTCAAAATACTAATGGGCGAGGAAAAGATAAAAAAGAAAACCAAGAAAGAATATCTTAATTCCTTTGGTAGACAGAATTAACACTTAAATAAAGTGAAGCAGACAATGAAAACATCAAGAGACTGGTAGTTATCGAGACAACAAAAGGCTAACAGGATAGGTGCTTACTTGTTTTTGATTCTCTAGTTGTGCCTGGAGAAGTTCGTTGTACTCACTAATGATCTGTGGTTTGAAAAAGAAAAACGATGAGGCACTAAATTTACTTAAAGAATACAAAAATTGAACACAAGGATTATGAAAATATGAAACTGAAGCACTACCATGTCCACTTTGCTGTTCAGGAGAGCATCAGTCATTCCACTGTCAGAATATTCACAACTTCCACAACCATCCTTGCTCAGACTTCCATGAGAATTCAACTCCACTAGCTTGCCATCAGTTTTGGATTGAATAAGCCGGTGAACATAATTGTCACCAGCATAATCCCAAACACGTTGTGTTTCAAGCTCAAGTGAATAGCAATGCTCTGTCTCCTCCCAGTGCCTTCTGGCATGTCCTTCCTTGTACCTACGATAAGTATTTAACAAAGCGAAATGGTTAACCTGGGACAGATGAGAAGGAGACATGTCCCTATGCTGATTGCAGGAAATGCAGTCCATACCTTCCGCATCCAACAACCCCACAGATAACACACATCCAGAGATTCTCCGTTGTTTGGCAAACATAACACACTGAATTTTCAGGTTGCTGTTGGCAATATCGACAAACCTGAAAATAAAAAACAACGCCCATAAAGAAAAACTGAATATTTTCTTTAAAAGAGCATGAAAATGAGAAAAGAATCTTACTGGGCAAGAAGAATCTGGCCAATTAGAAATACATGAACAATGAAAGGAATGATTGCACATGGTTGTGAGAATGCCACCTGTGTCTTGGTCCAATCTCTCTGAAACATGAGCATATATTAATATACAGAAACCAAACATAGTCAACATATGACACCAGAGATACTGTCAATCTTAATATCAATACCTATGTCTACACTTTCTAGAGCTAGACTAAGCCATATCTCTGCATAAATTTCAAAAATTCAGGTTAAGAATATACCAAGACACACTGGGCAAGTAGGTTGCTCAATTGGGCCAGCAGCAGACGGCTGTGTATGGTCAATAGATCCACTATAACCGGTAAACTGAACATCAAGAGTAAAAAGAAGGCGACAGAGATCTTCCTGCACAGAGTTGGCAGCAGCTAATCAATCACCAAGATACAGTTGACATAGTTTGACTCAAAGAAAACTATACCTCGAGAGAGTTGAACTGTTTCCCTCTAAAATGGTGGAAGAATGTATCGGTAGATTCTTGACTATCAAACCTTATCAAAATGCTGTATCTATTTTCAATGTTATCATTCCTGTGAAGATCAAAAGCCAGAAGCAAACTAAATCATCATCTCCCCATTCAAAGTATACATTTCAGAACGAAATAGAACACAGTTTTTTTTTACCTGACGGTTCGCATCTCGAGTATGTGGTGGATGAAGGAGCCGCAGAACTGGCAAAAATCTGCATAAGTCATGTGGTTGGGTACCCCAAGAACGCAAACGAGAGGGTTCCTTCCAATCTAAAGAAATCGATGCAATCAAACGGAAGAATGAATAAATTGAATCATATAGAGGAGAGGAATCTTACAGGGAGATTCGAGGAGGAGGAAGAAGAAACGGAATCGTCGGAAAATAGATGCATGACGCCGCGTGTCTCCCCGATTCTAGGGTTTCCAGAGGAAAAATGAACTGTCTGAGTCATATCGGAGGAGAGAGACGATTCACCGGAAACGCTTGCCACCGGCGATTCATCACCGGAGATTATGGTTGAAGTTGAAGGCATCATCATATTTTGCCGCCAAATAAATTAGACGAGTCTCGTGCGGCGTCGAAACGGAGATGTCTCGCACGTGCGTGCGTCAACACGTGTCTACTAAACACAAACAACGATTTTTCTAGCTTTTAAAATCAAAATAAAATCAAATCAAATCGATTTGAAATAAAGGAATTGAAGGTTTCGGTCACTAATTGAATCCTGATGAAGAATTATAGATTTACGGAATCCTCATCAAAATTGAAAACGACCCAGAACAAAATCGAGACTAAATCAGACTCCAATCGTTCATAAAGAAAAAGGAGCAAATTGCAGAGAAAATTAAAAGAGATAATTCCGAACCTGGAGCTTAAGCAGTTGAATGAAAGATGAAATTGAGAGTAAAAGTGAAGGACTTTGATAGCGATAGTTAGCTTGAAATCTCCCAAACTCGGATCTGGTAGAGAGACAAAGAGAAGAGATCGTGTTTCACTCAAACCAGAAATTAGGATTCCGTTTGTGATTTTGGGGGAGAAACAGTTAAAACTATGTCGTTTTACAAATAAAGACTAGGCCTGGGCATTCGGATTTCGGATCGGATTCGGTTCGGATTTATTCGGATTCGGATAATTCGGATAGGAGATTTTATTATCCGTTCGGATTTTATGACTATTCGGATCGGGTTCGGTTCGGATAGTGTCGGATTCGGATCGGATTCGGATCGGTTTCGGATCGGTTTTGGATTGTTTTTCGAGAAAAAAGAAACTAAAAAAATGTTCAATTTAAATAAAAAATAGTTTAATCTTACTAAAATTTGGCTAAGTTTTTCAAAAATATGTATAATTTTAACAAATATAACTAAAAACTTTCCTATATCTAGATTATTTAGGATATTTTTGTTATTTGTTATAAAATTATACCTAAATATAACTAATATTTTTGGATATATAATTTTATTTTCGGTTTTCGGATATCCATTCGATTTTCGGTTCGGATCGGGTTCGGTTCGGATAATTCGGATAGGAGAATTCATTATCCATTCGGGTTTTGTGACTATTCGGTTCGGATTCGGAGCCGGATTTTTCGGATCGGTTTCGGATCGGTTTTCGTATTTCGGATTTTATGCCCAGGCCTAATAAAGACAATAAAAAAAAAGCCCGGTTGGTACCGATAACCCAGCAGGATAAACTCTATGTTAAATGTGTTTTTTAATTTAAGTTGTTAATAATATTCAGAAGTAATTTATTTTTTTTGAAAAATTTGTTTAACTGATTTCACTATTTTTTCTCAAGTTATAAATCAGTTTTAGTAAAAACAAAAACAGATTTATAAAAAATGTGGTTAAATTATTTCATATATAATGTATAATATATATTCTTACTAGATTCAAAAGTTTTAAATATAAACTTTAGTATTAGTTACAACAAATTTAATAAAAATTTGATGTATTTCTTCACTATTTAATGGATAAAATTAAATTTATTAACTCAAAATATTTTTTTGTTTTTAAAGTTCATAAATAGGTAGATGAAAATACTATTTCATTAACAATAAAAAATCAATTTAAATTTTATAACTATATTAATATAATAATTTTTTAATAAATTATTTATCTATCTTATTATATAAAGTATGATTTTCAAAGTAAGTAACTCAGATAATTGTGACACGTGTCAATAATATCGATAAGAATTATGAGTTTGTCTAGACTTGATTTGTTCAAAAAAAAAAGTCTAAACTTGTATTCATGTTTGAGAATGGTTTTTCGTTTTTGAATTCTTGTTTCATTTATTCTGTTAGTCATTGTTTTTTTAAATACCTTACAGCCCAATGTCTTTAATTCATAAGTTTAATGGTTGATTTAGTTTACATTTTTAATTACAAATCTAAAAACTAAACAAACAACCTTTTTGCTGTAGCTAAGAATGAATCCCAAAAATTCTTAGCATACCATTGGTTCTCGTAAATCGACCTTGTATATACTATATTTCGGTTAAGTGTATAGAGTAATAATTACTCAGAGCAATCACAAATCTACGAAAAGACGACTTTCGATGATGGATTGGCTGTTGTGCTATGACCTATGAGATAAAATTTATAAGAGGCGTGTTAGACGTGCCTTCTTAATTAACTGGTTCGTAGTACGAGATCTCTAAAGGATCTGAAGATCTTTCTACATTTTATACACATGTTTGGACTTTAATTTATACTAAAAAAGCTGTATAGATGAAGTTTGTATAGTAGTGGCGAGAACATGATCTTTCCACATGTTGCTTATGCATGATGCGTTGTTTTAACTGTTAATATATTTCGTTCATATCCTGCTTCTACGCATCATCATTATTTTATACAATTTATCAAAAAAACTTTATCCTATATACAATAAAATCTCTATATATTAATAAATTCTTCCGATTTGAAATTAGAAATAATGTAAAAAAGATACAAATCGATAAAATAATAAGATAATAATTTTTTAAAACATTTATGTAAATATATGATTCATCAATATCATGAATTAATAATTATATGGAATATAAAGTATATATGAATATTATATATCATATACAAATTATAATGGGAGACTCACAAAAATGCCCCTTTTTTAATACCCCTTTTCAAAAATGCCCCCTTTGGCTGTCCATTTTTAAAAATACCCCTTTTTATGTACAAAATGACTAAATTATCCTTCTTTTAATAAAAGATATCACAAATATATAAGGAAAATAACAAAATTAGGTCCACAAAATACAAAATATTTTTTGGCGGGAAAAGTGATCCCGCAATTTTTCCCACCAAAACACTTGTAAAAACTTGTAAAAAACCTTTAAAAAACCTTGTAAAATTTTTCCGTAAAATTTTTTCCCGCCAAAAAATTTTCCCGCCAAAAAAATTTTTTTTGCGGGAAAAGTGATTCCGCAATTTTTTTGGCGTTAAATTTTTGGCGGGAAAATTTTTCCCGCCAAAAATTTACAAGGTATTTTAAAGGTTTTTTACAAGGTATTTATAAGGTTTTACAATGTATTTTAAAAGGTTTTACAACGTATTTACAAGGTATTTATAAGATATTATAAGATTTTACAAGCTATTTTATAAGGTTTTTACAAGTTATAAGGTTTTACAAGTTTTTTATAAGGTTTTACAAGTTATAAATACCTTATAAAACCTTATAAGTACCTTGTAAAACCTTTTAAAATACATTGTAAAACCTTACAAAACACTTGTAAATACTCTGTAAAACCTTTAAAATACCTTGTAAATTTTTCCCGCCAAAAATTTTCCCGCCAAAAAAAAAATTTTTGGCGGGAAAATTTTTTGGCGGGAAAAAATTTTACGGGAAAATTTTACAAGGTATTTTAAAGGTTTTTTACAAGTGTTTTGGCGGGAAAATTGCGGGATCACTTTTCCCGCCAAAAAATATTTTGTATTTTGTGGACCTAATTTTGTTTCAAATAAGGGTAAAATGGTCATTAAAAATTAAAAGAGGGTAAACTTAAAAATGGACTCTCAAAGGGGGCATTTTTGAAAAGGGGTATTGAAAAAGGGGCATTTTTAACAATTTCTCAATTATAATACCAAATATATAATAATATATGTTAGAAAATTTAGTGAAATATGACATTTGGTATTGTTTATTTTTCTTAAATTTGCATTAATTCTTTATAAAGTTTATTCCCGATATTTTTGTTACATCAAAAAGTTTTGTTGTTTTTCTTTTTTCTTTTTCTTTTAACTGATTTTAGAAAGATATTGATTATAACCAACAACTTCTTTTCACATAATGCTTTTTAAATTTTTTTAGAAAATTAGTTAAATATATCTATAGATTAATAATTTTATCAATAAATTAATATAATTTCACGGTCTCCACATTATTAATTTATTCACACTTTCTTTTATGCACACACATAGTAAATTAAAAAATGACCATATTAATAAATTCGCTTCTGGATAATAAAAGAAAGAGAAAACTACGTACAAACTGTGTATATAAAAGAGCACCTCCTCTTCCCACTTATACATCATTTCTCCACATTGTTCACCAGCTCTCTTTATATCTATATCTCTCTCTACTCCAAGCATAAGAGGTATTCTCTCTCAATAGTATGAAACCACCTTGTAAAACGTATTGTAACTGTTTTTAAATTGTAGAACGTGAGAAATATCTCCAAATGTTTAAGGTCTTCCTTTTTCACCCAAGAAATAGGGTTCTTCAATTCTACTCCTGTCTTTAGTTTGTTTCTGAAAATGATTTTGCATATTTTCTCAAGTGGTATTGATTTAAAGAGATTAATGATTAACTAAGGAACAAAATAAAATCTTTATTGAATAATGATTTGAAACAGTTCACGATGGCCCAAAAGTTAGAAGCAAAAGGCGGAAAGGGAGGGAATCAATGGGATGATGGAGCCGACCATGAAAATGTAACAAAGATACATGTACGAGGTGGTCTTGAAGGAATTCAATTCATCAAGTTTGAGTATGTCAAAGCTGGACAAACCGTTGTTGGACCAATCCATGGTGTCTCGGGTAAAGGTTTCACACAAACGGTAAGCATGTTAAATATTGAAATACCTGAACTCTTTTTATTTGAAAATATAAGGTTCTATCCCGTATTGTGCATGTAGTAACTTTTTAAAAACAATGTTTTGAAAATTTTAATACAAAAACTAATCGGTTGTGAAGGTGATATGATGTTAATAAATGTAAATGTATCCTTCGTATCAGAGTTTTTTTTGTTGGTCAACATTTGATCGGTGCTTTAATTTAGTTATTAATCGATTCCCCACAATTGTTTCAATTATCCTCTAGGCTAACATATCTTATCATATAAAGTTTGGTTTTCAAAGTTAATAACTCGTATGATCGTGATACATATTATGTCTATCGATCAAATTTTGATATGCGTAAGAAATTTCTCCCAATTAGATTCTTACATATTTTAACATAAAATAAAATTACAAAACTTTAACAGAAAAAAAGTAAAATAAAACATATATATAAAATTATAATGATATTATTTTCTGAAGTTACTTTTCTAAATTCTTCTCTTCCTAATTTGGCAACCAATCAAGGAGTTATTTTTTAATTAATGTGTGGTTGAAAAAAAAAATAAAAATAATGATGATATACTTCCATAAAAAAAATTATTAAAAAAAGAACAGTTATTAAAAGGAAAAATATCTTATCACATAATTAATATGATATGTTTTTGCTTCTGTAATTGTAACTAATAGGATCGCTACACGTATCAAGTCTAATGATCAAAGATTTTACATGTATTATGATTTAATTTAATATTTTATTTATTTCAAGTTTCTTTCCAATTAGAAATATGTAATGATCTAAATTAATTTTTCATATTATTTATTTGTTTATGTGAGATCAATATTTATTTTTGGCTTTTTGTAATTATTTTTAGGGAGACTCACAAAAATGCCCATTTTTCAATACCCCTTTTCAAAAATACCCCCTTTGGCTGTCCATTTTTAAAAATACCCCTTTTTATGTACAAAATGACTAAATTACCCTTCTTTTAATAAAAGATATCACAAATATATAAGGAAATATAACAAAATTAGGTCCACAAAATACAAAATATTTTTTGGCGGGAAAAGTGATCCCGCAATTTTTCCCGCCAAAACACTTGTAAAAACTTGTAAAAAACCTTTAAAATACCTTGTAAAATTTTCCCGTAAAATTTTTTCCCGCCAAAAAAATTTTTTTGCGGGAAAAGTGATTCCGCAATTTTTTTGGCGTTAAATTTTTGGCGGGAAAATGTTTCCCGCCAAAAATTTACAAGGTATTTTAAAGGTTTTTTACAAAGTATTTATAAGGTTTTACAATGTATTTTAAAAGGTTTTACAACGTATTTACAAGGTATTTATAAGATATTATAAGATTTTACAAGCTATTTTATAAGGTTTTTACAAGTTATAAGGTTTTACAAGTTTTTTATAAGGTTTTACAAGTTATAAATACCTTATAAAACCTTATAAGTACCTTGTAAAACCTTTTAAAATACATTGTAAAACCTTACAAAACACTTGTAAATACTCTGTAAAACCTTTAAAATACCTTGTAAATTTTTCCCGCCAAAAAAAAAAATTGCGGAATCACTTTTCCCGCAAAAAAAATTTTTTGGCGGGAAAAATTTTTACGGGAAAATTTTACAAGGTATTTTAAAGGTTTTTTACAAGTGTTTTGGCGGGAAAATTGCGGGATCACTTTTCCCGCCAAAAAATATTTTGTATTTTGTGGACCTAATTTTGTTTCAAATAAGGGTAAAATGGTCATTAAAAATTAAAAGAGGGCAAACTTAAAAATGGACTCTCAAAGGGGGCATTTTTGAAAAGGGGTATTGAAAAAGGGGCATTTTTAACAATTTCTCTTATTTTTACTACTGATCCTATATTATATAATTGGTTCAATGTGTTCATATAAGCATATTGTGGGTGATGGTAACGAGCATAATTCAATAGTAAAATATATTTGGGATTAATAATACATTTTTATTTGTAAAGTAGATAGTAGATTTGTAAATAGATATAAATATATAAGATGACGATTTGACCAATGTTTTTTCTGTAAAATATTTTCTGAAAAAGTTATGAGATTTGATAATATTAATATTAATAATAATAATAATAATAATAATAATAATAATAATAATAATAATAATAATAATAATAATAATAATGATAAAGTATTGGCAAATGATTTGGTGATTGATAATTTAACTTTACTAGATTAATGTACTAAATGTTACAATAAATTAAAAATACAGAAATGTAAATTAGTGTACTAATGCAAAAAAAATGAATGTATAAATAACTTTTTGTTCTAACTAAAACAATTTTTATTTATAACATATTTTCTAATATATATTTTTGTTAAATTTAATTTTATTTAAAAGTTTTAAAACCTGTATATCAGACGGTTCTTAATCTAGTTTACATATATATACGATATATTATTGATCAAGTTGTAATATTTTTGTTTTTTTCTTTCTCACAGTTTGAGATTAATCATCTCAATGACGAACATCTGGTGTCGGTAAAGGGTTGCTATGATAACATATCTGGTGTGATTCAAGCACTTCAATTCGAAACCAATGAGAGGAGTTCTGAAGTCATGGGATACGATGACAATGGCACTAAGTTTACACTTGAAGTTAGTGGAAACAAGATCACTGGGTTCCATGGATCTGCTGAGGCAAACCTAAAATCTCTAGGAGCTTATTTCACACCACTTGCTCCTATTAAACTAGAATACCAAGGTAGTACTACTGGAGGCAGGCCATGGGACCATGGTATTTACACCGGCGTAAGAAAAATTTATGTTACATATAGTCCCTCTGGGATATCGCATATCAAGGTCGACTACGACAAAAACGGCGAAGTGGAAACGCGTCAAGACGGGGATATGTTAGGAGAAAATAGGGTCCTAGGACAACAAAACGAGGTTCTATTTTAAACATTCCTTACTTTTTTTATTTTCTTTTTGGTAAAATGATAAAACTTTAATAGAAAACGTCAAGAGGAAAGCATAAATGGGAAGGATCATTGAACATTCGTTAATCCTTCAATTTTTAAAAGTGTATAAATCGAAGAAACCCTTTATTTGTTTTTGGCAGTTTGTAGTTGACTATCCATATGAATATGTTACATCAATCGAGGGGACCTGTGACATAGTCTCTGGCAGTTCAAACCGAGTTAGGTCGTTGAGTTTCAAGACATCAAAAGACAGAACATCTCCTACATATGGACATAAGGGTGAGCGAACATTCGTGTTTGAGAGCAGAGGTAGGGCTCTTGTCGGGCTCCACGGAAGGGGTGGTTTTGCTATTGATGCTATAGGTGCACATTTTGGTGCGCCCCTTATTCCTCCTCCTCCTCCCACGGAGAAACTACAAGGATCAGGTGGTGACGGAGGAGAATCATGGGACGATGGAGCTTTCGACGGTGTGAGAAAGATATACGTGGGACAAGGTAATAATGGTATTGCATCTGTCAAGTTTGTGTATGACAAGAACAACCAGTTGGTACTAGGAGAAGAGCATGGAAAGCAGACTTTGCTTGGATACGAAGAGGTGATTATACTACTTCCTTGCTATTTCCTTAAACTATAACTATAAAGTTGTGTTATTGTTTTTTCTAATGAACCGCTTTCACAGTTCGAGTTGGAGTATCCGAGTGAATACATCACAGCAGTGGAGGGGTATTATGATAAAGTATTTGGAAGTGAATCTTCAGTAATAGTCATGCTTAAGTTCAAGACCAATAAACGAACCTCGCCGCCTTTTGGAATGGATGCTGGAGTTAGCTTCATACTCGGGAAGGAAGGTCACAAAGTGGTAGGGTTCCATGGAAAAGCTCGTCCCGAGCTCTATCAGATTGGGGTCAGTGTCGCACCAATCACCAAGTGACGTCCTTGAACTATAATGCATGTTGGTTAAGACGCCTCTCTCGTATCTCCACCACTTCACTACGTGTGTTGTCTCCCATGTTTTATTTTGAATAATCTATTTCAATCAAGCAATCTCGTGTAATAAAAACAAGGTTTTCGAACCTGCAGGTTAACTTTTTATTTTGAATAATCTAATTTCAATCAAGCAATCTTTTGATTTTTTGCTTTCACCAAATGTCAAGTTTCTATGTTTTATGTATCTTTCGCTTTATTACAAGGATTACAAAACAAATGTTTTGAACATGTTTAATCTCTACCGAACGTGGTGTTTTTTTTGAAGTAACGTTAATTAATAAATAAAAAATTACGGTTGAAGTATCATATTTGTATATATCTTTATTTTAAAATTTAAAATGTAGTTGGATAATATTGTTGTATGATATTAATAAGCAAGAGCTTTAGGCGCCAAAATATATATAAGATTTTGAGGGCATCAAATTAATAAAATCACTTAGGGCCTGTTCGTTTGATCATCTGCCATTTCTATCCAAATGGTGCATCTAAATGTTCCATCAAAATGCTTCATCTGAATGTTGTTCGTTTCAATATTTGGATGGAGCATTTAAATGAACTTTTGTTTGTTTGCTTAATTTTTATAATTCTTCATTTGCATCTTGATGACTTTAACAAGAAAATGACAAAAATACCCATATTTTTACGGTTTTGACGGGAAAATATAATTTAGCTAGAAAATATGATTTTAACAGTAAAATTATGTTTTGTGCTTTTGGCGGGAAAATATAATTTTACGGTTCTAGTGGAAAACACAATTCTTCATTTTTTCGGTTTTGGCGGGAAAACAGAATTCCGTAATTTTCCCGCCGAAATCGTGATTTTATAGTTTTGGCGCAAAAATATGATTTTACGGTTTTGGTGGAAAATACAATTCTTCAATTTTTTCGGTTTTGGCGGGAAACAGAATTCCGTAATTTTCCCGCCAAAATCGTGAATTTATGTTTTTGGCAGGAAAATATGATTTTGCGATTTTGGTGGAAAACACAATTCTTCAATTTTTCGGTTTTGGCGGGAAAACAGAATTCCGTAATTTTCCCGTCAAAATCGTGAATTTATAATTTTGGCGGAAAAATATAATTTTACGGTTTGGGTGGAAAATGTAATTCTCTAATTTTTTCAGTTTTGGCGGAAAAACAAAATTCCATAATTTTCCCGCCAAAATCGTGATTTTAAAGTTTTGGCGGGCAAATACGATTTTGCGGTTTCGACGGAAAAACATGATTTTATGGTTTTAGCGGGAAAACATGATTTTATGGTTTCGGCGGAAAAGATGCAAACACCCATCTCAGAATTCTGCTATTTTTTCTCTCCCAGGCACAAAACCCCATACAAACCAAAAGAACTATGTCAATTCAAAAAAACCGGATCTCACCAACTTTCTATTACTAATTCTGGTAATATCTACGGTCCTTAGCCTAAAATGGGAAGATCCAACGGCTCATGGTGGTTTTCCGGTGAAATTTCTTCAAGAGCTTTGCACCTCCCCTCCATGCTGGTGGCTTCAAACCTCCTCAAACCTTCATCGACCCAAGGCTCTGGTATCATCTCCTCCCCCATCTTTTTCTCACTTGTTTAAGCCTTTAAATCCTGTGTAAACCTTTTGAAAACCTTTTAAACCCTACCCAAACCCATCCTGCAAGCACTGTAACCAAACCCCAGCTACTGCGTTTTCTTGTTAAACCATCTGTCACTATGGAGAACAGAATCCCATACCACCTGAAAGGCAAAGGTCTAGCTAAAGATTACTCTCCTCCACCCCGGAAGAGAATCAGAGCTCCAGATCTTGACACTTCTGAACTCATAGAAGCTAACTCTCTTACCCTCATAGGCCGCCTCACCAACCCAGCTGCCCAAAGACTCTGGTCTCTCTTTCCCTTCCTCTCAAACCCGCTGGAACCTAAAAGGAAAGGCTGTAGGTTCTGACTTGGGAAGAGGATGTTTCCAGTTTAGGTTTGATTATGAGGAAGATATGCAAAAGGTTTTAGATAACAGACCTTACCACTATGACCAGTGGATGGTGATTCTTCAGAATTGGGAAACCATTATCTCTGATTCCTTCCCATCAAATATCCCTTTCTGGATAGAAATCCAAGGGCTCCCAAAACACTTTTGGCAGCCTGCTATGCTTCAAACCATAGGAGAAGAGCTTGGTGAAGTCATATCCAAAGAAATCACTACTTCCTCCGCAAAAATCAGGGTGCTTATTGATGGTCTGCAACAATTAACAAAAGAAACTTTTGTTGATTTCCCAGGAGGTAAAGAAGCACTCATATACCTAGAGTATAAAAGCCTCAAGAATCACTGCCTTCAGTGTAACAGACTCACCCATGAGCTGAAAGACTGCCCAGGAAATGCAGCTGGAAAAGAAAGAAGCTCTAGCACCACTCTCCCAGATCCCTCTTTTGGCTCTAAAGCTACCCAGAGAAATTACTATACCCCAAGAGATAATTTCATAGCCCCAAGAGGTACCCACAACTACCCTGAAAGACGTGATCAGACCAATTCTGGGATTTTTGGAAGCAGAGGAAGCTCCCAGAGAGAGAGAGACAGCTACCTCCCTAGACATCTAACTCCTAGAAGAACAAAGGAAAGATCTAAAGAACAGACTGCTAGCAGAGAGATCGATTCACATTACCACAGAAGGGATCTTAGCACCTCTCAACAACACCATTTACAATGGAGAGAGAAACCCCGAGGCAGGACAGTACCTCACCATGAGCTCTCTGATACCTCCAGAACAAGACGACCTCCTCTAGAAAGGGAACATAATCTGCTTTCCCCTCAGTCTTCCCCTCCTCCTTTGGTCAACCAGTCAACCAGAAGAAGAATAAGTTCAGCAGAAGTTGCTTCCCCTCCACCTGTTATCCCCTCAAAAGAACAAGTTATGAGTGAATTAAGAGAAGTTACTGTTCAATACACAACTTGTGTGGATCCTACAGAAAGTGCTGCTAGGAAGCAGAGAGTGCTACAAGGAGAAGCAAAGAACCTAATGAATGAAACTGCTAATCTAATCATTCAAGTTGCAGCTTCTGCATCAGCACCTTCTTTACCTGCCCAGCAACCAATTCAAACTAACTCTTAACCTGAGGGTAGAAGTTTTGTAAGTGAAGATCTACCAACTCTCTCAGATCTCAAAGATAAACCTGCTAAACGAGGAAGAGGAAGACCTCCACTAGCAAAATCTTTGCTGAAATCAACAGTAAAACTTGCTGGAGCAAAAACTCAGAAAAGAAATCTCACCGCTGGATCCCCAAAGAAAACTGGAGGCCAAAGAAGCTCACCACAAAAAGGAAGATCTCAGGCTTGTCCCAGCAATCCAAAAACTGCACAAAAGCAGACAACTAATCAAACATCAGGACATAAGGGAAAAGCTAGTAATCAAAAGAATGCCAAAACTGCTGACCCTCAGATCACCCTGATTCCTGCAATGCAAAAGAAGATGGTGGATTTTCAGAATCCGCCAACCCCTATTCCTTAAGAATAGTGAGCTGGAACTGTTGTGGGCTGGGGAACCCCATAACAGTTCGCAGACTCAGGTATATCCATCAACAGATATCTCCTGACCTTCTCTTCCTCATGGAGACCAAAAATAACTCGGAGACTATACTTCAAAAACTTCAATGGATGGACTACTCTTCAAATTTCCTAAAGCCTCCATCCTCTCCAGGTGCAGGGGGCCTAGCTATCTTCTGGAAGCCTACCATTGAAGTTGAAATTATTTGTTCTTGTCACCACTACATCGATACAAAGATAACAACAAAAGGCAGATCTTTCTTCACTATCTTCATGTATGGGGAACTAGATAGATCTAAGAGACTACAAGTTTGGAATCAGCTCAGAGAGCATGCAGACTCAAGAGACGATCCTTGGCTTCTAACTGGGGATTTTAATGATATTATAAACAACTCAGAAAAATGAGGAGGTCCCTGCAGACCAGAAGGCTCATTTGTGGATCTCAGAACTTTCATGTCACAATGTGACTTTTATGATCTGAACTACACTGGCAATTTTCTGTCTTGGAGAGGGTATAGGCACTCTCACCTGGTGAAATGTAGGTTAGACAGAGCAGTGGCCAACAGCTCCTGGGCTGAAGCCTATCCCTCTGGCAGGAGTGAATATCTGTGGTTTGAAGGATCTGACCACCGTCCAATTGTTATCTCTTTTGACCCTATAAAAAATAAACAAAAAGGCCTGTTTAGATTTGACAGACGTTTGCGCGACAATGAGGAAGTCAAACAACTGGTCTCCACAGCCTGGAATCTCTCAACTTCAGACTCTGTGGAAAACAGAATGACAAAATGCAGACAGGCTATCATTCAATGGAACAGAGAAAAACAAAGCAACAGCCAGAAGCAAATTAATGAACTCCGCCAAAAGTTAGAGGATGCTATGTCCAGTAACTCCTCTACTACTAACCAAATTACTACCATCAACAATGACCTTCTTCTAGCTTACCAAGCTGAAGAGGAATTCTGGAGACAGCGGAGCAGACAGCTTTGGTTAGCCCTAGGTGATGGAAACTCAGGCTATTTCCACGCAGCCACTAAAGGGAGAAAAGCTGTGAATAATATAGCAGTCCTGGAGGATGATAATGCTGTTACAACTTTTGAAGAGGAAGGCATTGAAAAAGTTATTTCTGAATACTACCAAAATCTATTCACCTCACAAGAAGGAGACAGACTCACCACAGTCAATGAAGCACTGAACCCATGCATTTCCCAGGAGGTAAATGACTCCCTTATTAAACTCCCCACGACAAAAGAGATCAAGAAGGCATGCTTTGCTATACATCCAGATAAGGCCCCTGGTCCCGATGGCTTCTCTGCAAGTTTTTTCCAGGCTAATTGGGCAACAGTTGGTGATCATATTGTCTCCGAGATCCAAGCCTTCTTCTCCTCAGGGTCACTGCCAAGTAAGATCAACCATACCCATGTCAGACTTATTCCCAAGATCACAAGCCCTAAAAAAGTTGTTGATTACAGACCTATAGCCCTATGTTCAGTATATTACAAGATCATAGCAAAGTTAATCACCAAGAGACTGCAACCAGTTCTCCAGCAGGTTATATCTGAAAATTAATCAGCTTTTGTTACCAAGAGGGCTATTTCTGACAATGTCCTCATTACGCATGAAACTCTCCACTACCTAAAGACTTCAGATGCAAAAAAGAGAGTATTCATGGCTGTCAAAACTGACATGAGCAAAGCCTATGATAGACTGGAATGGGATTTCATTCAGTTAGTATTGGAGAGGCTAGGTTTCCATAGACAGTGGATCAAGTGGATAATGCAATGCATTGTCACAGTATCATACTCGTACCTATTAAATGGATCAGCAAAAGGCCTAGTCATACCTGAAAGAGGCATTAGGCAAGGGGACCCGCTGTCACCATATATCTTCATCCTCTGTGGAGAAGTGATCTCTCGACTATGCAACAAAGCCCAACAATCAGGAAAATAAGAAGGAATAAGGGTCTCTAAACATAGCCCGAGGGTAAACCACTTACTCTTCGTAGATGACAACATGTTCTTCTGCAGATCTGACCCTGAAAGCTGCCAGGAGCTGGTATCCATTCTGCACAAGTATGAATCGGCCTCTGGCCAGAAAATCAATGCACAAAAGTCTCCTACTGCAACAAAAGCCAGAGTTAAAAAAGACCTACAAATTCAACTTGAAGGAGGTAAAGGAAAGTACCTTGGTTTACCGGAGCTCTTTGGCCGCAAGAAAAAGGACCTCTTCACGAGCATCATTGATAAGATCAAACAGAGAGCCCTCAGCTGGTCATCTAGGTTCTTATCCACCGCAGGGAAGATGGTCATGCTCAAATCAGTCCACTCAGCCATGCCAACTTACACCATGACATGTTTCAAGATCCCTACATCTTTATGTAAGCACATCCAATCAGCCCTCACTCGGTTCTGGTGGGATGCTAACATGGAAAAAAAGAAAATGGCATGGATTTCATGGGAAAGAATGACTAAATCTGTGAAGAATGGAGGACTCGGTTTCAGGGACTTACAGAAATTTAACGACGCATTGCTAGCTAAAGTCAGCTGGCGTATTATCACTAATCCCTCTTGTCTCCTTAGCAGGGTGTTACTTGGAAAATATTGCCACTCTTCCAGTTTTCTTGACAGCCCCACTCCAAAGTCTGCGTCACATGGATGGAGGAGCATATGCATTGGAAGGGACCTTCTCAAACCCCACCTTGGGAAATTATTGGGCACTGGAGACAACACACCATTATGGAAAGAACCATGGCTGTCTCTCTCTACCCCAACCACACCTTTTGGCCCTGCCACTAAAGCTTCCCAGCACTTAATGGTGTCCCACCTGCGTCATCCAACCACCCTTGACTGGAACACAGAGAGAATCCGTCAGCTCATCCCAAACCATGAAAAATAAATCCTTCTTCTCAAACCAAGTTCAAAAGGCGGACTTGATAGCTGGGCATGGCTCCCAACACCTTCAGGAATCTATACAGTAAAATCCGGATACTATGAAGCTCTAAATGAGGAGGACAAGGTGAGAACTGCCACTCAATCTCTGGATACCTACGATTGGAAATCAAAGCTCTGGAAGATTAAGTGCTCACCCAAAGTAAAGCTTCTTCTCTGGAAAGCACTGCAGAACGCACTCCCCGTTGGAGAAATCCTTAAATCCAGAACCATAGTGGACTCTGCTTGCTGCATCCACTGTGAAGCTGATGAAGAAACACTATGTCACCTATTCTTCACCTGCCCGTTTGCAAAGAAAGTCTGGGACAACATCCCCTGCAAAGTATCCCTCGACACGAACCAGGTCTCGAGTTTCAGAGCAGGCTTTGAAGCCTCAAAACTGCTAACTTGCCTCCCTTCAATCGGCTTAGGAGACGGACCTCTTTCCCCATGGATCCTCTGGTCGATTTGGACCACTAGAAACAAAAAGCTCTTCAACGATCGAATCCTGCAACCAATGGATGTCATAACCCAGGCAATCACCCAAGCCAAAGAATGGAACGTAGCCCAAGAGAAGAAAGCTCCCACTCAGGTGACTGGAACCACACCGGCTCCCCGCGATGCAGACCCTAGATCCGTGATCTGCAATTCTGATGCAGCCTGGAACACCAATTATCAAGCGGGACTTGGCTGGATTCTAACAGATCGGCAAGGCTTTACCATTCACCAGGGCTCAAACTCGATGGCTTCAGTGAATTCACCACTCCAGGCGGAGGCTTTGGCACTTCTTCTAGCCATGAAACAAGCCCGAAATCTCGGTTTCAAACACCTTATTTTTGCTTCTGACTCTGCTCAACTCGTCAAAGCACTCAACTCGGAGATCCAATTCAAGGAACTCCACGGGATTCACTTCGATATCCTTGATCTATCTTTATCTTTTGATGCTCTTTCTTTCCGATTTGTCCCTCGTACGGAAAACTTAGTTGCAGACTCCTTGGCTAAAAAGGCCCTTTCTTCTGTTGTAATGGGCCAGGCCCAAGACTAATTATGAATGAATGAATCACACCTTTGCACAAAAAAAAAAATGGTTTCGGCGGTAAAAATATGATTTGGCGAAAAATATGATTTTGCGGTTTCGACCGGAAAACATGATTTTATGGTTTTGGCAGGAAAACGTGATTTTATGGTTTTGGCGGGAAAACATGATTTGGCGAAAAATATGATTTTGCGGTTTGGCGGGAAAAATATGATTTTGGCGGAAAAATATTATTTTGCGGTTTTGACGAATTCCACAATTTTCTATCAAAAATCATGATTTAACATTTTGGCGGGAAAAAAACACAATTTCACGAGTTTATGATTTTGATGGAAAATGATAATCCTTGATTTCACGATTTTTAGAGATTTTTTTTAGTGGAAATATGTGATTTTTAGAATATAAAATAAAAAATCTATGGAAAATAAACATTATTTGATATATGATTGTAAAATGAGGGTATATTTGTCATTTGTTACTTTTTACTGAATCATCTCCATCCAAATGCTCCAATCATGTTCATCCAGATGAGTTTGACAAATTTGCCTAAAATTACAAATTTATTCAGATGATCCATCTAAGTGATTCATCCAAATGCTCTGTTAAATTGTCAAAAACGAACATCATTATTCATCTCCATCCAGATGATCCATCTGAATGGAGAAACGAACAAGGCCTAATAGCACAGTGGTTGTTCCGGATTTTACCCTTTTTCATGATCCGGGTTCGAGCCTCCTAAACAATAGTTGCTATATTTTTAATATTTCTGGGTAAATTTTTTTTTTTTTTGTTTTAGACAGACTATAGTATTGGGCCGGCCCTGCAGAAGAGGACTAGATCTTGCATTCATCGATTTGCTAAGTTGGGGAATCGATGAAGGAGCGTGGTTAGTCGGCGTTTTGAACTATTATGGGAGGTTTGTTGGAGGGTTAGCTCCACATCAGAAACAGATAGGCGATAGAAACCGTGCACTCTAGTCAAAGATCTTGTCTCTGATTTCGGCTACATCATAGTGGACCTTGTGCACGTCGGTTCTAGTAGGTGCGAGATTATGCTTTCCGTCAGCCACTCAAATCAAATCTCGGCCACCGTCGTTGTTTTTTCGATTAACTTTTCCGATTTTGTAACTGTAGATATTTGTAAACACATGGTCGAAGCCCATTTGGGAGATTTAAATAAAATTAATTTTTATTATTAAAAAGAAATTTTTTTAGCTCCATACGATTTCTTTCGTATTTTTGGGCTTTTTTGTTTGCCTTTTTATCATATTTCTTTATTAGATTATTTGTTTCATGGTTTTTCTTATATATTCAGTGGATGTTTGTGTTAAAAATTATGATATGAAATTTTCATCTTCATTTTTATTTTATTTTGTACTATCACTTCAAAGTTCACACTATAATCTAATGTATAGTGGTACATGAAAATAATCATGCTATCTTTATTGCTAATCATTTGTTTATTTGTTTAGATGGCTCTTCATTTGCAATTTTATAGTTTCTTCTCTAATTAGCACGATGTCTAACGTATTATAATTAACATATATATTATTTTGAAAGTGTTTAACATGGAGCGCATTGTTGAGGAAGAAAGAGAAACTACACGACAGAGAAAAAATTGAAACAGAAGATGACGAGTTAGATTTGGACATTATTCTTTTGTTATTAGAAAACGTAAATGCAGATGAGGTAATAATAAAGTGCAAAAAGTAAACGAGACAAAAAAATTGTTTAACGAGGTTCGCTTTTTCCTACTCTTCGGGACCAAGTCCAGATTTGATTTCACTAGAGCAAAAAAGTAAATTACAACCAATTCGCAAACGCGTAAAACAAGAACAACCCTCTTGATTTACCGCTTCTTTCTATAACGTGAAACCTTCAAGATAATCTCTACCCTTAACTAAACTCCCTTTTAGTCTAGATTTAATCAGGATAACCTAACCCTGGGCTAAATTCCCCCTGAGCCTAGATTTCAATTCTTCAAGTCTCTGGACCAACCGTCACACACGAACGTTACACCAACATACAAATAAGCTTGATCACACAAGCATCAAACCGCGAAACTATGTCGCACAAAACTGCGAACTATGTCGCACACACCCTCAGAAAGCTCTCAATGATTTGTCTATATGCCTCAGCTCTCTTACTTCTCCAAGACGTCCTCAACACCTCCTTATATAGCCAAAACGATTTCCTAATCACCATAAGAGAAGATTCCAAAATTCATAAGGAAAAGTAAATTTCTTTTTACACTTTTCCTTTTTCTCATCAATCTTCACTTTCATCAAGTCTTCCAAATCTCTTTAAGTCATTTTTCCTTTTTGATTCGTCCTCTAAACACGCTCCAAACATATATTCTCAACTCTTCTAGAAGCCGACACTCACACAATAACAGTCGTCTTGAATTACTTTTTGAATCATTCAGCAACTCCATCAGACAAAATTTTGTATTACTTTTTGACTCATTCAACAACTCCATCAGCAACAAGTACATCTTCAGAAAATGCAACAACGAATACTTTTATTAATCGTCAACTTCGTCGAGCAATCTCAAATTCTAGGCGTAATTATATCCACAATGTTGTCATAGATAATCATGAGCATTCCGACAGTTATATTGTATTGATCCAAATGTATTTCATAAATTTTGCGATGTCACAAGAGTGAAAACATAGCTAAGAGATATGCGATACATATGCGTCAAAGAAAATTTGGCTACAGTTTTACTCACGGTTGGTCAAAACTCAAGATATTGTTACACAGTTGACACATTATAACAGATCATATATACTACAAACATAAATTTTCATAAGGCACTTGAGGCATTATCTTTCATCGTGCCATGTTGGATGGCTAAACCTGAAGTTAGAGTACATGCGAAAATAAGAGATAGTACAAGTTTTTATCCTCATTTCAAGGTAATTGTTTATTTAAAATTTTTTATTGAGATTGACTAGCATATGAAATTTTTTATTAGTATATACAAAATTGCATCGGAGCCATCGATGGAACACATATTTTTGCTATGGTACCAACATGTGATGCACCTAGTTTCCGTAATCGGAAAGGGTTCATATCCTCTCTTTTTTCGGCAAAACAAACTTTCATTGAATTTAAAAGAGTTATTACAAAGACATATACAGAACTACTGTAACACAGTTATTACATACGCAGATGTGTGTGCCATACACTAAGAAAAATACATCAAAAGGGAGTTTGACGATGCTTTCCGTAGAGTAGTCTTACTCGCTTACCGATCAGAAGATCCGTTATTGTCGAACTTCATATTTGATTTCTCTTTGTTACGATTTGTATGTAGCAACTTGTGGCTGAAACTTTTTTTCACAAATCGTAGCGTTAAACCCGATGTGTCCAAATCTAATTCTAAAAAGTGGCACCAAAACTTCCGCACCAAGGTCTTTAGAAATATGTCGACTTTGAAGTTCTCTTCGACAAAACCACAAATAGCTTTGTCGTACCATCCCAAGTGCACGAGCATCTCATATTCTCATGTAATTAGATTCCCATCTAAATGTCGCTTATGCATTCCTCAACGATCAAATCTGAACAATACCAATCAAATCTTGTCGCCAATATTTAACCAAGCCCACATGTAGTCTCGACATCTTAATCCAACCAAAGCTAAATTGATGCAGCCGTAATCCCATCCAACAATCAATATAAACCCAATTACTCGCTTTCCAATTCCAGATCTTAAACTGATCACCATTTCTCAAATTGGAGAAATCCCAATTAGATTGCAGGCACGTATCAATGATAAAATAATGAAAAACACATTTACAGCGACTCAAAGGAGCATTGGTCTTCAAGCTATCCTTAAAGGACAAACTAGATAGGATGAGAACTAGAAGGCATCGATTCATTGTCGTTTCTCCTACATAGACATTGACCAATATAGTAATCAAAACATCATCAAATCCAAAGTTAATTCCTTGCTTCATGCATCTGTAATTTTCATTCGATTTGGACTGGAGATAAGAGATGTTCCGATATTGACACGCAACAGAGGCAAATTTACAATCAATTGTCCATGGCGGTTTCCTCAAACGAATTTCAAATTCCATAGATTGGAAAAGAAAACCGCCTGGGGAATTTCCCAACAGAAGGAAACCGACATTTGCTCTAACATATTTGGAGAAACTAGTCAGAAAATCACTTGCGCGAAGAAGAAAAAGGCAGATTATGCAATTTGCCCTTGTAATCATCTTCGAGAAAGACAAGCAAAGAGGAGATTATTATTAACCTAAATCTATACACAAGCAACAAAAGAAGAAAGATAACGATTGTCGACGCCAGAGAAGCCGACCCCGGCCGGAGACTGTGCGAAAACGAAAGGATGTGGTGAAGAAAGGCTTTTGGTCTCGCTAGTTCGGGTTCGAGAAATCATCTCCTAAGTCCCTTTTTGACAAACACAAACCTCTTATATCCTTACTTAGTCTACATATCTTTTTCTCATTTAAGCAAATGTGTGAAAACGATTTTGCCCTTCTGTTATTTTCAATTTAATTAATTTGAAAAAAAAAAAAAAGAAAACAAAAAAAAAGAAAAAAAAGCTCTCCTCGTTCTCAAGCTCGAGCTCCGACGAGACAGCTCTGATTCCTCCTCCGCCACAGATCTCTGTCTCCATTGTTGCTGTTTCTTCCCTTCCGGCGAGCTTCATTGAGACAGGTATGTTCTTTTAGTTGCATAGAGCTTCAAATTGAAGTTTAGGATTTAGACATGTAGGAGATTGAATCCAATTAGATTTAGCTATTTGTGTTTGGGTATGCACATTGGAAGTTTATATATAGTTTCTTAGTCGAATAGGTCTGTAAATGGGTAAGAAATGGATTTCAGCAACTGAATCATAGTGAATCGTAGTTTTGAAACCGAAACCATCGGATTTGAACTGGGTAGAAATGAACCTTAATCGATTGAAATATATATATGTAGTATGACTAGTTACACCAGTGTTACTGATATATATGTAGTATGACTAGTTACACTAGTATTACCCAGATATATGTAGTATGACTAGTTACACTAGTATTACCCAGATATATGTAGTATGATTAGTTACACTAGCATTACTACAAATGTAGTAGAACTAGTAAAACTAGTATTACTGACATAGTTTTTTTATTGTTTTGGTAGATTTAAAAGGAGAGAATTGGCAACGAAATTGAGAGATATATGAATTTGAAATCGAGAAATCGTGGAGATAACATTTGTCTCTTTTGAATTTCTTAATTATTGAAGACGAATTGAATGAGAATCCACGTCGTGGAGAGAGGAGAGAAAACAAAAACGCAGAAAACGGAGAGAAAATGGTCGTGAAAGGAGTTGGCTCGTTGAGAGGAGTTAGGGTTCGTGGGTTTTGAGGTTAGATCCGAAATCAGTTTGGTTGGGTGGATAAAACCCAGGTTTAGAGCATGCACATAGTCGGTACTCATAGAGTATCACTAACATTTTTTTAGTATTAATTTTAATGTTTGTTTATTGTTTGAGATTTTTTATGATACTGGTAATAAATATGTTTGCATTGATGAGACCGGTTTAAATATCATAAATAAAAAAAATTATTTACAAAATCGAAAATAAATATATAAAAACATAGGATTACAAAAGATAATATTACAATCCAAAAAAACGTAGAATATACTTAAGCAAAAAAAAACATTAAAAAATGATGATAAAGATAATTTAGTCACCACGAGGCAATTACCTTGACCCCATTTTTGCCTAATATGCTCAATCAAATCTTCTTTTAATTGTCGATGCGTTTGTTCTTCACGAATTTGAGCTCGATTGGCCATCATATTGTTCACATTTATAGATGTCTCTATAGAAAAAGAGTTGTCCACATGAGAAGTCCCGCTCCCTTCGCCTTCTACGAAATCAGATAAATCAAACTGAGTCTCTTGGTCTCGTTCATCTTCTACAATCATATTGTGAAATATGATACATGCTCTCATTATCTTGCTCATTCGCTCTTTATCCCAAAACAGACCTGTGTTTCGAACAATAGCAAACCGAGCCTGCAAGACTCCAAAAGCACGCTCGACATCTTTTCTCACTACTTCTTGACAACTATAATGATGTTTTCGGTCCTTGTGGTCGGGGAATTGATTGGATGAATGTTGTCCACTTCGGATATATACCATCTTTGAGGTAATAACCCATTTTGTATTGATGACCATTGACTTTGTAACTTACTCGTGGAGCTCGACCTTCTAATATATCATCAAACACCGGTGATCGATCAAGAACATTTATATCATTACACGTACTCGGAGCTCCAAAAAAAGCATGCCAAATCCATAGATCTTGTGAAGCCACAACCTCTAAAACGATAGTGGGTTTTTCATGTCCGCGTGAATACTGGCCTTTCCAAGCCGTAAGACAATTCTTCCACTCCCAATGCATACAATCAATGCTTCCTACCATTCCCGGAAATCTGCGTTCCTTTCCAGAATGAAGTAATCGTTGGAAATCCTCAAGTGTAAGCCGCCTCAAATACTCATTTTGGAATAAATTTATTATCCCATCTACAAAATGCTCTAGGGCTTGGCTCACAGTGGTTGCCCCCTATGCGGAGGTATTCGTCCATCGCATTGTTTGCAAGATCATATGCCAGACGCCGAATTGCGGCTGTACATTTCTGTAGGGCAGATAGACCTTGATTTCCAGTTGCATCACCCCCTTTGATGGAAATATGGAAATTGAAAAAGACTTTGAACAATACGAACGAACAACGGCTTGATCATTCAAAATCATCATCGGAACATGCGACGATGGTAAACGGGGTCATCCGAAAAGTAATCGTTCCGTAATCGAACATTTCCTTGTTCGCGATCTCTCTCTATATTAGCAGCCATTATTTATTTTTTTTCCCGCTACACGTCTACTGTAATTATCTAAACCATCTTCATAATATTTTTCAAACTTTTCCTCCATAATATCATCAAAAATGTCATCATCATTAGAATGAGATGCCATTATTTATTTTTTCAGATGCAAAACTTAAAAGAAATAAAAAGCAATAAAATGTACAAGAAATTTTGAGAAGGAAAACAACTAAAAGAGATTTGTGTTTGAGAAAGAAAACAATTAAAAGAGATTTGTGTTTGAGAAGGAAACCAATTAAAAGAGATTTGTGTTTGAAAAGGAAAACAATGAGAGAAATTTGAGAAAGAAATTTGTAACGAGAGAAGAGTTATAAAGATTCGTATTGAGAGGATTTGTATTGAGAAATATGAGAAGAGTTTTGTAATAGAAATATGAAAAGTGTTTTTTGAATTGAACATAGACATAACTTATATATATAAGAGAAATGTGACAATACAAACAATTGTGACCATACAAAATAACAAAAACAAAAACAACAATCTGACCATAGAGTACCAATAATACATTGTGACCATAGAAAATGTTTGGTACATCCAAATAAAACAAAGCTACACAACCCTACATTAAAGCAACAGAGAACCAGATTCCTTTCCTCGCCGACACCACTAGCTTCCAAGAGGATCATGCACATAATTAAGAAAAGAAGATCAAATAATACTACAAATTAAGTAAACAAAAAAAAAAAACAGAATATTACATCACATACCTAGAGACAAGAATACTCATTCTCAGACACAAACTCATTAAATCCAGACAGATACTCTTTGATAAGAGTGTTCTTAAGTTCAATTTCCATGTCACTCAAACCATCAGACCTTCCAAGAAGGCTGTCAAGTAGCTTCTGCTTAGAGAGTCTCTCTTTGACAGCATAATCTTTCTCCTTCACTTGAGGGATTGGGTTTTCTTCTTGGCTAAACAACAGATTAGTAAAGGACTGAGAGGAGGAAAAGTTAAAGTTGGAAGCCATTTTTTGTTTTATTTCAGTTTAAGTGGTTTGTTTAGTTCTCATAGAGTCATTATAAAGGCAAAGACTCAATAAAGATCAACCTAATTTCTATTGAATACGGGTGTTATAGTTAAGTTTATGTGTTTGGTTTAGTAATTGAACTCACTGAGACACTAGCCATCAACATAACTTCAGTCTAGGTGGCTAATGTCTCATCACCAACATTTAATTTCACTTTAAGTTTAAGTTAAGTTTGCATTTAATTACACTTTAAGTTTAAGTTCAGTTTGTCTCATCACCAACGACACAAAGAACATTAAACAGAACATATTCTCACAATTTGCATCATACTGTAAACAGAACAACAAGTCACAAAGATGACATTCAATTTACTATCTACTTCATCTGTATTCATTGTTCCATTTAAAGACAACTGCATTCTCAACCATATCTACATAATCTATATTAAATTCAAGTGTTCACTTTCAATAAACTGTAATCAATTAAATTCATGTATGCACTTCATAATCTCTATTAAATTCAAGTATGCACTTCCTAATCTTTATTCAATTCAATTCAATTCAATTCAGTTTCAATAAAAATGTTCAGTTTCAATAAAAATGTTCAGTTTTACACACACAATTCAATTCAGTTTCAATAAATTCAAGTATGCACTTAAAATTAACAATTTTTTTGGAGTTTACCTTTTTACCTATGCAGCTTCTCATCATTTTTTGTATATTACCACTCTCACTATCCTCTTACTCACACACGACTGCAAAACCATGAAGACAATAGAATCAATTACAAATATTACATCAAACACAAAGTATTTAAATCAAATCCGCAACAAAATTTTAGAAATCCTTATATAATCATAACAAATTACAGTTCTTAATCATAATGAAATACAGTTCTATTCAATTGCAATCCGTAATTATCATAAACACCATTTCAATCTATCACAAGGAAATTCAATTTCCAAAAATACAAAAATCAAACATTTTTTTTTCAATTTCAAACCGTAATTATCAATAACCAAAGCCTAATCGATTTTTGAAAATGTTTCCACAATAAAAACCAAACCCTACTTCAATTTCACCTTCTCAATCGAATTTCCAGAAACCCTAATCACAAACCAAGACTTTCATCTACCCAAACCCTAAACCTAGATCTACACAGAAGAAAAGGAAATCAGTAAGAAACTTATCTTCATCATCGTTGTCTGAATCAATAGAGATCTCTTCTCTCCAACCGACAGCTCTTCTTCGACGGAGATCTATGGAAGCTACACGGAGGCAGATGACAATGAGACACAGAGAGGTGAAGCATGTGCATGTTCTTCTTCGACGGAAATCTACAGAGAACCGCCGGCGATGAGAAAGGATGAGAAGAAGAAGAATCGGCGAATCGCCGTTAGAGGAGAGGAGAGAAAAATCAAGAAGGGGAAATAAATTTTTTTTTTTTCTGCTTTCAGCAAAAACGATTTTTCGCTGACCAACCGTGTGCTGCCACGTCACCCGATACTGAGTATCAAAGGTATCAGTGGACTGATATGGATCAGACCCAAATATATGGTTTGGTCCATTAAAAAATGGTTTTTGGGCTACTGATACTCAAAATAAATCACCAACGTGCATTTTCTTAGTGTATAGTTTTAGAGTTTTGGCTGGGGTAATATCATAACTTCCGTCATTTTCGATTTAAAATTTAAAACAATTTATATTCTGTTTTTCACGGGGAGATATGGGGTTTGAGTTTGTCAAAAAGGGGACTCCCTAGGCGATTTCTCGTTCGGGTTCATATCCAATAATGTTCTAACTACTTGCAACTTTGACCTACAATTTATATACATCATAAGTGGATGGGTATATATAGCACATGATTCAACAGTATTAATAAGGCTTTAACAATGAATACTAGCACACTACAAATTCTAGAAGATATTTTTTTCTATGTATCCATAAGTTCTTCTATATATATTTTAGAAGAATAATTTATCTTGTATTAAGGCGAAAGGAGGTTTCCTTGTCTAAGCCCCCGCTGAAGAAGGACTCTTCCTCTTGGAGCACCATTTCAGCGTACTCGTTATCACCCTCTAAAATTTAGAAGTCAAGGTCGCTGACCACAAACCTAGAATGAGCTATTCAATCTACGTCATTGCCTCTTTAGAAAATTTCATCGAAAGAATCTTTGGTATTTCAAATCTCGTTTTCTAATTTTAAAATCTGTACCTCCACATCCTTTTAAGACTAAAAAAGAACTATTGCTTGCTTGCACTCGGTATAATTGGAGAGAATAGCAAAGTCAATGAAGAAAACAATTATGAAGAAAATAGAGATGTAGGAATTTTCGTATCCCAACAAAGAGAATATGCTAACAATTGGAGAGACGAAATAACTTATAATATATGGATAAATGTTACAGGAGCTTGGACATTTGATAAAACAATTTTTATTACCCATTTAGAATTCTTTGGTTTCATCTTGATTTGTTTCATGTAATAAGTGATTTTTCTGTGGCTTTTGCTTTTTATATTTTTGTCGTGTATTTAGATTGGTTTAAGAATCATGTGATGATAATCGAAAAAAAAAAATGGGATACAGCTTTATCTCTCTATAATTGTACTTCCATATGAAATAGCCAATAAAATAAAACAAAACAAGACCAATAAAACCAATAAACAATGTGGAGAAGAAATGTGTTGATTTTCAAAAAGAAAATTAAACTTTCAAAATATCAGGGTACCATCTACTAATTTGAAAAAGTTTTTATATGAATAAAAAGCTGTAAGAATTTTTGAATCCCAACAAAGAGAATATAGTAACAATTGGAGAGACGAAATAACTTATAATATATGGATGGATGTTAATGAAGTGAATAGCAAAGTCAATGAAGAAAACAATTATGAAGAAAATGGAGATGTAGAAATTTTTGAATCCCAACAAAAAGAATATGCTAACAATTGGAGAGACAAATAAATAACTTATAATATATGGATGGATGTTGCAGGAGCTTGAACTCGATGATTGAATTAAATTTTTTTTTATATTTGATGAAACAATTTTTATTACCCGTTTAGAATTCTTTGGTTTATGTTTGGTTTGTTCCATGTTATAAGTGATTTTTCTGTGGCTTTTGCTTTATATATTCTTTGTCGTGTGTTTAGATTGGTTTAATAATCATGTGATGACAATCGAAAGAAAAATATTAAATAAATCTAGTTATCCAAAATTCTTTATATTATAAAGTACAAGTCACCTGGCCAATAGAATTTTGCCACATAGATTTTTATTTCATAACTTAAAAAAAAAATTCTAAACCAAAAAATTGAACTTGTTTGAAAAAGAAAAAAAAACTAAAATCAAAATTGATTTCGTTTTTTAAAGGAAGACAGCAAAAATAAATGTCAGCAAAAACCCATAACGTTTAGTAATTGTAAGTCCATCATATAATTATAAGCCCATAGTTTTGGGTGTAAAGACCAAATAGGTTTTTTTTTACAGTTTTTATTTTCTTTTTATTCTAATATATCGTTCCAGAGAATTCTAAGAAAACTATAAAAAAAATCTATATTCCTAATTTTGCTCCCACACCTCCACGTTCAAGATGATTTGTAACTGATTCATCTTCTATTTAACTCTAATGAATTCAGTTTCCTCTCTATTCGATCTTTCTCTGCATTCCTCTTCATAGTTATTTTTTCATCTCCTAGTTTTTTTCTTATGTTTGCCATAGAAACCTAGGATTAAAAATCTTCAGGTAAATGCTTAAACTTATTCATATTCATTCATTTTCTCTTTAAGTGATATTAGTTATTTTTTTTTGTCAATTCAGTTTGAAGATGCCTCTAGATTATACTCATATTTCACATATAAATTTTTCAAAGAAAGAATGGAAGATCAGAGTTGTAATTTCCTGGACGTGAGATTTTATCCCAAAGATATTCTAGAGTAATTCTCGATATGGAAGTTATTTGAAAAGGTACACAAACATTTCTGTATGTTTATATTTATTTAGCTTCAAACCACATTGTAATTTTTTTATTTGCTGTGGTGATTTTGCAATAAACGAGAATTAGTGGTTTACATTAAAGCACATGTGTGTAGAAGACAATAAGAAGAAAAACAAAAAAAAAGGTAAATGTGGTGAATTTATAAAGCAACGAACCGAACCTAAGAAGCTCGGGCCATGAAGGAAAACAAGAAGAATCCATGTCTAGATCAAGACCAAGGCTCAAGTTTGTCTTCCGTTCTTTCATGTCATAGAATTGTAATGATATTTATTTGTATTTACTTTCGGATCATCAACATACACCTTGATTTTTTTTCTTCAATGCTAAATCAGTGGCTTCTTCTATATATACCAATTTTTAAATTTCTTTTTTACAGATAATAAACTAATAACCCTCTAAATAACATATGTTTAGTACTGCAAATATATCTTATTTAGATTACTAGAAAATGACCCACGCATTGCATGGGTTTGGGTTTAATACTATATCATGTTTTACGTATATTATGACTGCCGTTTTCATATGTAGTATTTGTTTACAACTTTTTTCTTATTGTTATTGCCTCCTTCGTATGTATTGTATTTGTTTGCGTCTTTTTCTTACCGTCTTTTGATTAATCATATATGAACGGTATGATTAATCAATCCCTTACCATAATGGTAATAATTATGAAATGTATCATAGAAAAATTATAGAGATCAAACTCTTATAATCACAACAGTTGAAGATCATTCTAAACGTTGAAGATTTGACTAAAATCTCTCTGTTGTATCTCATTTGTAAATATAAATTATGATATATTTTTTTTTAGAAAAAACAAATCTTCTAAAGATCGCATAGTCTAGCGTCTAACCACTTAGAAAGTTTCTACAAAAAATATATTTTTTTCAAAAAATAAAAAAACAAGGTGACTTTATCTTCATTAATAGTGTTATTTTGATTTCATATCACTCTTTGGCCTAATATTTTTTTTGTTATTTTGAGATCTTAATTTTGTGATGCAACCTCAACATCGTCTTTCAAAAAAAAAACACTTAGTGTACTTTAAATATGTTATTTACGCCAAACTTTTAGGTTAAAACATTTTATTCAAATGATGAAATCTGAAATGTGCTTTTCTTTTTTTATTATTTTTTTGGCCGGAAACGGGGAGACTCCGTCTCCCATATAATATTAAAATAAAATAAACAAAAGCATTACACGCAAATACGTCGCAGACGCAAAGAACCCAAAGTATCCGCACTCATGACCGAAGCAACAGCCTTCAGAACAGAGTTTAACATATGAAAGCCAAGTGGCAAAGAAAAAGCAAATTCGGCTAACCCATCAGCGAGAAAGTTAGCCTCTCGATACACATGCTTTTTTTTTTTTTATTATGTTATATAGTTATCGTTCCACTTGAGATATGCTACACAATTTACATATCACATTTTAATGGCTTATATATCCATTGATTATTATTATTGCACAACAAAAGTTTGACCTATTCAAGGTCTTCATCTTAAATTAAAATTTTAAGCCGAGTTTAGTAATTTTAAAGTGAATATTTAATATAAAAGAGAAAAACTCTTCATAGTATATTGCTCTTAAAAACTAATATTTTACTTCAAACTTTTAGAAACTGAGTTACATAAATTATTTCTTACTCTTTTTTGTTTAAATTATTTTTTACTCTAACATGCATTTAATTTTGTTTCCATTTTAAAACTCACTGTTAAAACATTGAAGTAGATTATCTCTAATTTTTTCGGTTAAAAGTTGAAATTTATTATTATTACTTACAAAACTTTGTTATTATTTAGGGAGATTGACAAAAATAGCACTAAAATAAGTTTTTCTTCCAAAAATAGCACTACATTTGAAAAGTTCCACAAAGAGCACTATAAACTTTAAATAAATATTAAAGAGAAATTCCCAAAAATAGCACTAAAACAAGTTTTATGGACAATAATAGTACACACTCCATAAACTTCCAAAAATGGCACTAGTTGACTTATTATTAAGTTTTTGTTCTAAAAGCATTATCACTAGTTTAAGTTCTCAATATAACCACAATTTTTATATAAAAACTATTCAACCAAAATAAATTAGAAATAAATTTAAAATATTATATTTGGTTTCTCTATTTCCAATTTAGGATATATATTTCCACCATTTAAAAGAGATTTTGATTCATTTTAATATTAGTTTATGGTATTATATTTGGGTTTCCTATTTCCAATTTAGGGTATATATTTCCACCAGTTGAAAGAGATTTTTTCTTTTAATATTAGTTTGTGGTGTTATATTTGGGTTCCCTATTTCCAATTTAGTGTATATATTTCCATTATTTAAAAGAAATTTTGATTCAATTTAATATTGTTAGTGTTTGCTCTCATTTTTATTTTCTATCATATAGTTTAATCAAGTTTAATTGAAGTTTATAGTGCTATTTGTGGAGTTTTAGAAATGTTGTGCTAATTTTGGAAGAAAAACTTTTTTTGGTGCTATTTTTGTCAATTGCCCAATATTAAATATGAATAATTAGTTTAATTAAATTATATAAATAAATAAAATTGAAAATTTCCGGCCAAAATTTATTTTTCTCGCCAAAAATTTTCCGGAACGTAAACATATTTTTCCACCAAAAATTTTTTCAACATTTTCCTGCCAAAAGAATATTCCCGTCAAAATTTTTCCACCAAAAAATCCACGAAATTCAGGAAAGGATTCCTTAAAGGATTGCACAAAATTCAGGAAGAATTCAACGAAATTCAGGAAGGATTCTACGTAATTCATGAAGGATTCTACACATTTACATAAATTTACTCTACCTTGTATTTAAATTTTACTTCCATTGTAAAACTCATTAGCACATTCAAAATTTTGAATTATGATCATTTTAATTGTGTTTATTTTAAAATTTGAATTTATTATTAATAATAAAATTTTCACATTATTATTATTACTATTTAAAAATTTGAATTTATTTAATTTATTTCATTTCTATTTAAATAAATTTTTTATTAATTATAACTAACATCAATATAAGTAAATATGAATTAAATGAACTTTAAAGTTTGACTTTAATGTAAAAAAATAAAAATATTGATTAATGACATGGTTATGTGGACACCTTAAGAGGAGAGAAAACTATCTCATTATATATAGACTAGGTGAGTACCCGCACTACGTGCGGGCTTTCACTTTATATTTCATAATTATAAGTATATAAATGTAAACATTAGGTTAGTTTTTGTTAATGCACAAGAAGAAAAAATTTCCCTTATAAACGAGATTACCCTAATACTAAGCATATAAATCTACTTTTTTTTTTTCATTTACATTTAGATTCCTAATAAAAAATTGTTCTCACTACACATTATCTTTTTATAATATTCTTCATTACTGTTATCTTTAAACCAAAAGAAGAAGACAAAATGCAAAGAAGATTGGAGTACCTGCACTAAAATCAATGATCATGGTATTTAGGTACAAATGTTAAGCATTGATAATTGGGCTGTCGTTTTGTTTGAACAACGATGTTATTAGTTTATAGCAAATAAACAAATAGAACCAAACCTTGATAAGCCATTTTTGCAAAAACAACTAAAACAATACGAACTCCATCACTGAAAAACTCCATCATTGAGGATTTTGGTCAATTAATTTGATGTTAGAGGTTCTGACGTTCTCTTCACCCTTTTTTAATATATTATATAGAAAAGTTTCTAAGACTATAACCTACTCAAAAAATTCCGGAGTATGAGAAACCCCAATAAAATAATTATATTGAAGAAAAAAGAATTAAGAATTAAATATAATTAGTATTAATACAATTAAATATGTTAACTTTTATAATATGTATAATTAAATAATATATGTTCCACTAACTTACATTAATTATTAGTGGACACATGTCAAATGCTAAAGTGATGATATGTCACTCATATGGAGAGAGTTAGCCAACTTTCATATATAAGATTATGTTATTAGTTTAATAAAATATAATTGCTTTCTTGAATATGCAGCCATGCGTAGAACGGTGAAAATATTAGTTACAATTATAAATCTGAACAAGATTTTAACCCGCGGTACACCGCGAGACGTTTTTTTTTTTTAATTCGTAATTTTTAAAATTTAACAGTTATAAATTATATATAAAAATTTGCAAATTGTATCATATCTCTAATATTGGTGGTGTTAAAAAAATAATAAAATGAAAATTTAATCCGTATTGAAGCAGCTGGTTAATGATGTTTAATTTTTTTTATTCAAACTCGTCCCGTCATATAATCACGTCCTAAAATATAACTCCGTCCACAATATAACCGTCCCATGTTATTTTAACTCTTTAAATATGTTCAAATGTTTTTAATATTATAATTTTTTTATTAATTTTAACTATATGCATTGTAATATTTAAAACTTCTTAAAAACTCGTCCCATTATATAACCTCGTCTAACAATATAACATGTCTTGTGTTATTGTAACTCTTTATTTTTTTTTATTTTTTTTGTCATCCGAAATTAATTAAAACTCAAGAGAACCATTCCTGAGGAATGTTGTTTACATATGTAATATGAAGCGGTTCTGTACGAACTTTTCGTGCCAGATTATCCGCTTGGACATTAGCTCTACGAGAAATTAAAGATAAAGAAAAAGATGAAAACTCCTCCTTGTCGCTCTGAAATTCCTCCAGATACACTGAAAACGCCGGCCATTCGGTTGGAGAAGACACCATCTTCACCAGGTCTGAACAGTCTGTAAAGAACGCTACATCTTGATGATCTGCACCAATCATACACTTCATCGCCCAGAGAAGGGCCTCGACTTCGGCATGCAGTGGAGATAGACTTCTACGGAGGTTCGCAGCTCCCATGGTTGGCGGCTCTCCATTTGACGATGTACAAAACCACCCTGTACCGGAGAACTTATCACTTCCTTTCCACGATCCATCCACGAAACAACGATATCCTGAATAGTTCGAATCAGAAGAAACCTCCCTCACTCGGGACAGAGTTACCGAACTCACAACACCATGGTTTTCTTCTTGGAGCTCTAATTGAGCTGCTTGCCATAATTGTGCCTCTTTTTCTGCTAACCGTAATACCTCTAACGGGTCTTTATCTATATTTTCAAAGATTTTTTCATTCCTTGCTTTCCAAATATACCATATAATCCATGGAAAAGCTGAAAAATCAAAGTCTGAAGGTATTCTCCAAAATAAGTGATCCAAATTCGCAAAAATGGATTCCGTGGGAAAAAACCCGATCGCCGCTGGAATCTGTGAAAGTGCCCAAATCTGCCGTGCCGGGTGGCACTGAAATAGTGTATGATTGATTGTTTCCTCTGATGCACCACATCTGGCACATCCTGTGTCACAATCCATTCCTCTTTTCCGTAGATTTTCCGTAACCGGTACACAACCGTTTAAAATTTGCCATAAGAAATGTCGTATCTTCGGTGGGCAATGCACTTGCCAACAGTGTGCTTTTAGCGGTTTGATATCTGGACCAATAAATGAAAAATTGGTCTCCGACTTTTCTATCCGTGTGGTATGATAACCCGACTTAACTGTATATTTTCCAGATTTTGTAAAGTGCCAACCCAGACTATCTTCTTTCGTTGGCGCACCCACTGGAAGGGCACTTATTAGTGCGACATCTTCAGGATCAAAGATCTCCTTTAAGAGATCAATATTCCAAAAGTTAGACCGACTATCGATAAGGTTTTGAACTTTTAATAATGGGTCAACAATTGAACCATTACTTCTTGCTGGTCTCGGGAATTGAGCTGGAATCCAGGGATCCTCCCAAACTGAGATGGATGCCCCAGATCCGACTCTTTTAATAAGTCCTTTATTAACCAGAGATCTAGCTGAGCATATACTCCTCCATCCATATGATCGGGAGTATGATTTTATATTTTCCAAAGGATTGGATTTCCGAAAATACCGTCCTTTAAAAACCTTGGCAAAAAGAGAATCTGGGACCGTGATCAACCGCCATAACTGTTTAGCTAATAATGCTGAGTTAAAGTCGTCTACATTCCGGAAACCCAAACCCCCTTCCGATTTGCTATTGCATAATTTATTCCAGGCCATCCAATGCATGCCTCTAGAGTCACCATTCGAACTCCACCAGAAATTAGCAACCGCACTAGTAAGTTTAGAAGTAATTGTTTTCGGTAGTCTGAAGCACGACATAACATAAGTTGGTAATGCTGCAGCTACCGATTTAATCATCACTTCTTTCCCACCTTTCGATAAAAATTTTGCCGACCAGCCATTAATTCTGGTTTGTAACCTATCTCTAACAAAAGAGAAAATCTTTGTCTTCGAGCCACCCAAGCTCTCCGGCAATCCGAGATAAGAACCCATACCACCGATATTAGTGATACCCAAGGTAGCTTTGATATCTTCCTTGATATCATCATCTACCTTATGTCCAAATTGAATCGAAGATTTTTGAAAATTAATCTGTTGTCCCGAAACCGCTTCATACTTTTTTAAAATTCCCAAAATAATCCCGCATTGATCCTTATTAGCTTTGCAAAAAAATAAGCTATCATCCGCAAATAACAAATGTGAAACCGAAGGGCTTGCATTTGCAACTTTAATACCCGTAATTAATTTTTCCCGTTCTGCTTTCCGAATATTCGCAATTAGCACTTCAGTGCAGAGGATGAATAAATAGGGCGAGAGCGGGTCTCCTTGTCGTAACCCCCTCTCTGGTACTATTAGTCCTCGAGGTTGTCCATTAAGGAGGACTCTATATTGGACTGTTGTAATACACCACATTATCCAATTAACCCATTTTCCACAAAAACCCAATTTTCTTAAAACCTTCTCAATAAACTTCCACTCCACCCTATCGTAAGCCTTACTCATGTCCGTTTTAATCGCCATGAATTTTCCTTTACATGACGGATTAGTTCTCAACCCATGAAACATCTCCTGTGCAATGAGAATATTATCCGAAATCAAACGACCTTCTACAAAAGCCGATTGTGTTTCTGAGATTAGTGTTGGTAGAACCGTCTTTAGTCTTTGGCAAAGAATCTTCGATATAATTTTATAACCAACATTGCAAAGACTTATAGGCCGTAATTCTGTCATCCGTGTCGGTCTTTCCGTCTTTGGAATAAGACAAATATTAGTCGTATTTAACCGTTTATCAAAAATTTCATCCTCTAAAAAAGAGTTGACCAGAAAAAGAAGATCTGCTTTTATAGTAACCCAAGCCTTTTGAAAAAATAAAGCTGTCATACCATCCGGCCCTGGTGCTTTCTCCGGATGCATCATAAACAGAGCCGATCTCACCTCACACTCCGTTGCGGGAGCCGTTAGAAAATTATTAATCTGATCCGTAATCAGCGTTTGAACCTCTGCCAGGGCTTCCTCAAAAGCGTCAGGCTTAGTTGAAGTAAAGAGATCCTCAAAATAAGATACCGCTATATTTTGAATATCTTTATCCTCTGCAGACCAAATTCCATTATCGTTATGTAAACCCGTAATTCGATTCCTTGCTCGTCGTTGTTTGGTGAGAGCATGAAAGTACTTCGAATTATTATCCCCTAATTTCATCCAAAAACTCCTACTTTTCTGATGCCAATACATTTCCTCATCTCTATAAGCCTCTTTTAACCGCATTGTTAATTCTGTAATCTCCTCCCGTGATCTCCTATCGTCTCTTTGTGCCTCATGTAATTCCTTTTTGAGATCCTCAATTGTTTGCCGTCCGTAGGGAGTTAATTCTTTCCTCCACTGCGAGATAGCCCGCCTACAATTAGTTAATTTTTCCACAAATTTCCCTTCTCCCAACTCAGTATCAAAATTCCAACCATTTGATATTGCCTCTAATAGTCCTTCCTTCCCGATCCATCTCTTGTCAAACCGAAAATTTCGTTTTCCACGTGGTACCTTATCCATAAGCGTAGCTACCACCGGTGAATGATCGGAAGCAACCATCGGTAAATATTCTACAAAAGAATTACAGAATATTTCATGCCAATCTTCGTTTGCTAAAGCTCTATCCAAACGACACCGTATTGGTTTTTTATCCCGCCAACCCCGCCAAGACAACCAATCTCCGATATATGGGAAATCCAAAAGGCCACAGTTTTGGATCATTAAATTAAAGGGGATAAAAGAAGATGCATGTCTTAACTTACCCCCTCTTTTCTCATGATTTCCAGTTAACTCGTTAAAGTCTCCTATTAAAAACCATGGTGTATCCCGATTCAAGCCGATCCGTGTTAACCGTTCCCAAACTTGGTCTCTATTTTTCGGAACCGGATCACCATAAACGAAAGTGAGATGAATTGTTTTCCCTTTTACCACAGCCTCAACATCAATTAAACGATTACTTTCAAAAATAATTGATGCATTAAAATCATTATTATAATACAAAGCTAAACCGCCACTACAACCGATAGGATCCACCGTTTTTAAATTTTTGTAACCAAAATGACCGATGAATTTTTCCATAAACAGAGAAGATTGTTTTGTTTCCGAAAGAAATAAAAAATCTGGTCGGTGTTGTTTCCATATATCCCGAAGATAACCGATAGTTGCCTTGTTCCCGAGTCCTTGACAATTCCAGCTCAATACCTTCATTTATCAACCTTAGGCTTTGGTGGTTTGCCACCATCCGCTGTCCCCTTCACCATGTCCTGGTTCCTTGGGTTATTTCCGTCCGTAACCTGCTCCCCGATGACTGTTTTCGAGTAACCCGCAATCAGATCAGAGTTATCAAAATGGGACAACTTCTCAGCTAGTCGTCCCTTTTTCTAGCTTAGATCAACTCTGTCCAACCTCAATCTTTTAAAATCATCACCATTAACAAAAAAATACCACATCAAAGCTTTAGTATCCTTTTTCTCCGGCCTTACTGCCAAAACCGAAAATGAAAAGAAAACAATCCAATCTTGTACTTCCATATCTTGAAGATATGAGACCTCCATATCTCTCCTCCTAATCAATAAGACATTAATCCCGATTTGAGATCCGCAAAACTTTATACCGATGAAAAACTTTCGAATAAACTCCCCAGGAATCATCAAAATTATGACCAAGAGAATCGGGTATACACGGATCGGTTCTCCATTCACCTCAGAAACCTCAGATCTTTGACCCTGTTGACCAGCAGCAACTAAGAACCAGAGAAATTTCTTATTCATCACCTTAGCTGAGAGAACCGCATCAAACCTTTGAAAACAACCAAGCGGATCTTCCAACGCTCCTACCAACCTGAGACGTGAAAAGCCCGAAACCACTATAACAATATCCAAACCAAGTCGAGAAACCCTCAATTCTTCAATCTCTGTCTTCGTAGATGACGTTTTCAATGTATCTAGCGGCACCAAAACTGTCAAAACTCCACTTGAAACCCCCAAATTGAGCCCGTAACCCTTCCAATCCTTCTCCTTGACAACACCCAAACTTGTAATTTTGAAACCGATTCGGAAGAACACAACAAATTCGGTCCCTTCCCATGACCAGAACCGATCAAACGGTTCACCGAACACCACCGCAATTAACCCAGGAACCATAGAATCCAATCGACACCCACAGATCCGACCATTGAAACTCCATTGATTACCAAAAATAAACCAATCCACACACCTCCGATCGAGAACCATCATTGTTGGGAACAAAACCCTAGAAACGCATCCATCGCCGCCTTAGAGTCGAGAGAGTTTTAGTCCTTGTAACTCTTTATCTATGTTCAAATGTTCATAATATTAATTTTTTTTTTGATTTTAAATATATGAATTATATTATTAAAAACTTCTTAAAAGTTTAAAATTTAATATTTATGGTAAAATTAAGAAGTTAAACTTAGAAAATCGAATGAAATGGTATATAATTTTAATTTGGATGCTTATTAAGTTGAGCTTCTTGTTCATTCGGATTTGGATTTATTTTTGTCTTATTTATAACATGATTCTGAATCAATGTCTAAACATTGTAGCCCATATGGGACGTTGAACACACACTTTTTTCATCAATTGGATAATATATATATCCGTTTTAAAAATTTCAAATCCCGATATATGAAGAAAAAAATTGAGATTTTTTTTTACTTTATGTATTATATGATGATTCAAACAGTTAAAAAATGTTAAAACAAAGATGATATGAGAACTATATTTCTAAATCTTAATCAAATCTTCTAAATATCTATATTTTTAATTATGGAATATCCAGTTCATAATTTTAGATATGTTTTGACCCGATCCAAAAACGATATGAAATATCCAGTGTAAGATTTATGAAGGAAATTTCTTATCGGGTCAGATACCAAATTTGTCGGATAACAATTTAACCCACCCGCTAACAAATGTACTTCAAAAATACTATAGATACTAGATAACAACCCGCACGATGTGCGGGATGAAGTGATTCAAGTAAAATTATTATGATTAAAATTATTATCCGGGATCCAAGATCCGTTTGTGTAAAACGAAACATGTTACAATTTTTTTTTTGTTTTATTCAAATTTGGGACTATTTCATATAAGAATATGTTTTACCCGTGAAATATTTGAGCCTTGAATAAAGCTTCAACGTGATAAAAAAGTATTGACGAAATGTTACCATTTATGGCAATATGTCTTTCCGTATGTTTTAAAGATTTCGAGATTTTGTAGTATAAAAAGAATTTTTTTTTTTTAATAAGTATAAGAAATCCAAAATTTAGCAAAGATGAGATTTGATAGTTTCCAAGCTAAGATTTTGTAGTGTTCCAAATCTAAGATTCTCAAATTATGAATGGATTATTTACGAAATGGTTATAATGTGACCAATCATTTATATAAGAGATGAAATTGTATGTTGATGAAATTGAAATTATGAATGGATTATTTACGAAATGGTTATAATGTGACCAATCTTACTTTAAAACTTTATATACATTTATATAAATGTATATAAAGAAAAATATAAATATAAAAATATAGTAATATAAGATAAACAAAAAGTGTATGTTTTTAATTATTAATGGGATATATGAGACTAATGGCAAATTCTGTAAATAGTCTAATAAATCTTGGGTAATTATCTAAATAGAATCCAAATCATTGTGAGAGCGACACATCAGCATGGCAATCTTGTTAATAACACATGATGGTAAGGTTTTTTTTTTTAAATGTTTCTCTATTAATATATAGGGGATATCAATTGGTTTTAGACCTAAATACCCTAAATAACCAAAATATCAAATAATTATTTGTTATATTTGGCAAAATTTAGCCAAATTTATTCAACTATAACCAACTTTATTTAAATTTAACCATTTAAAATTTTTTTTTGGATACCCATTATTTTGAGTAATTTTTGGGTTTTGAAAATCTAAATCCGAACCGACCAAAATCCTACAGCACCCGAACCGAATCGAACCTTACCCAAGTTTTTATAATTATTCTATTGGGTCTTAAATTCAATTACACGTTGACTCGGACCTTATCATGTCCTATCCGAACCAGGACCAATACCCATTTGCCCCTACAAACGTAGTATTTGCGGAAACTTATAGGAGAACCGATCAAGTTCTAAACCTAAATTGTGTAGAAAAAAATGTTAAAAAGTTAACAAAAGTAAAAAGGAAAAGTGGTAAAAAAGGGAAAAATATCTGTATATAATAACAGCAAGGTTTTTGTCCGCATATATAAATAATCTTTATACCTCTCAGTCTTTTTTTCTTCTTCCTTATCTCTCCGCCTCTTTCTAGGGTTTCTCTCAAATCCACAAAAGCTCTTCAACCATGGCGGACGAATCTCAATACTCATCTGACACTTACTCCAACAAACGCAAATACGAAGAGCAAACCGCTCCTCCTCCATCAACTCGCAGACCCACCGGTTTCTCTTCTGGTCCGATCCCATCTGCTTCACCTGATCTCACCTCAACCGCCGTTCCTCCACCGTCTTCTTACAACAGCGTTCCTCCTCCGATGGATGAAATCCAGATTGCTAAACAAAAAGCACAAGAAATCGCTGCTCGTCTTCTCAATAGCGCTGATGCTAAACGTCCTCGTGTTGAGAATGGTGCTTCTTATGATTATGGTGATAATAAAGGGTTTAGCTCATATCCTTCTGGTTCGTTCTTGAAATCTCTTAAACTTGTTGTGTTTATGGAATTAGGGTTTGGAATTAAACTTGTGATTTGGTCTTTGATTTAGAGGGTAAGCAGATGTCAGGGACGCCTCCGTCTTCGATACCGGTTTCGTATGGTAGCTTTCAAGGAACTACTAAGAAGATTGATATTCCGAATATGAGAGTTGGTGTTATCATTGGTAAAGGTGGAGAGACTATTAAGTATCTTCAACTTCAGTCTGGAGCTAAGATTCAGGTTACTAGAGATATGGATGCAGACCCTAATGCTGCTACAAGGACTGTTGACCTAACTGGCACGCCTGACCAGATTTCTAAGGCTGAGCAGTTGATCACTGACGTCCTTCAAGAGGTAGTACTTACTCTTTGTTGCTAATCATAGTGTTTTTTAGGTGATTGAATTAGATTACTAATGCTGTATCTGATAATTTTGGTTCAGGCTGAGGCAGGTAATACAGCTGGTTCGGGTGGAGGCGGCCGTAGGATGGGTGGACAAGCAGGAGCTGATCAGTTTGTTATGAAAATTCCGAATAATAAGGTACTTAATGCTCTGGAGATTGACCGATTTCTGTAACATGTATCTTGTATGTAATACATAAACTGTTCTAGGTTGGTCTGATTATTGGTAAAGGAGGTGAAACAATCAAATCTATGCAAGCTAAGACTGGAGCTCGAATTCAGGTTTGTATTTTTGTCAATTGTTCAGCTTCTGTTTGTCTCCAGCTAGTGAAATCTTATTCATCCCGTGGTAATTTGTCTGCAGGTTATTCCCTTGCATTTGCCCCCTGGAGACCCAACGCCAGAACGAACTTTGCAGATTGATGGGATAACCGAGCAGATTGAACATGCTAAACAATTAGTTAATGAAATCATCAGTGGCGAGGTATGTTTGATTGTTGTGTTTGTTTATGGATTGTGGCAGGCTTCTGCAGTGTCTATTTTTCTACCTGAAATTGATATTGTGTTGTGATTACATTATTTAGTTGTCATTAGCTTTAGGTTTATCTAGTGCTTCCCTTAATATGTAGACGTCGTACTATATTATTCAGATAATAGGTGATGTAGGTTATACTAGTTTCACTTAGTCAATGTATCAGCTGCTAAAACTGATACTCTGCGTATACCTTCATTTCCTTTGGTATTTGCTCCACAATAACTGCATCTACAATGGATTGCATTGTTCTTCTTTCCGCTTATATGCAGGGGAAAGGTTCTTTATTTTATGTTAAACCGCATGAAGATATTTTTTGTGATTTTCTTAACTTACAAAAAATATTCCATCTTGAGATACCTTACATTGTTATTGAAGTTGTAAGATTATATGTTGCTTCTTCTTCCTCTGCTCATACTCATTTTTTGCCGCTACCTTCCTACACGAGTTTCATGCTTCTGTTACTATCTTATTGTGACAATTTTTTATCGCCCTTTGCTTATATCTACTTTTCATCCTCTTGATAATCCAATTTACAATTTGCTTAGCATGATTCATCATGACTCGTTTTGCTACCAAGGAATATTCTTAGCATATTCACTTTTCAAATGGTATTTTCATAGTAGAAATCTTGTTGTCTATTTTAATGGAGTATATGCAGACATTTTCGTCGCTTCTGGTCACAGCCAAGGTGGCAAATCCTACATTGGTTTGGGTAGCCTTTGTGAGGTTGCTGACTAGTTTCTGTCCAACCTGCTGTGATAGTATTTCTAAACTGTTCTATACAAGAAATGCAATACTGTTTTTGTTATATTGTGTTCCATTATTTTTTTTGGTCAAAATCACTTCCATTCGGCTATCACTTCTAGTTTCAATCATCAAGGTAACGCCAAAGGTGGGCGACTGACATTTGAAGACCTATTAGCCATTTTGTTGTGTCAATATTTTGCTAACCAAGTAACTGTTTTTATTCTGCTTGCTTTCCCCATTTTTTTTTCTAAAATTCGTTTCTCTTTGAACCCTTCAGCCATTATTTACTCCAGAGAGTTTATACCCCAGCTTGAGTCTGCTAATATACTTCCATGAGTATTGATATTGTTGAAAACAGCACTCTTTAGTTGGTATTAGGTTACTTTGCCAGCATAAACTTTGCCTTTGAGAAAATAGGTTTCATGTGTATATATATGTTGCTTTTTTCTGCAAAAGCTTCTATAGTATCCGTGGTTTTTCTTGCACCCATTTATCTCGAATAGGGAAAGGGATGGGCTTCTGCAGGAGTAACCCAATAATTTCACCAATCAGTACGGTATGTAGGCATCACCATTACCCTTATAGAATATGATATGATCTTGGTTGATCCTATTTGGACTGATATTGGTAAATCACGTGTATGCCTCTCAATCTAGTCTTTGTTTTCCGTTTTATATGTCTCTGCCTCTGTGTTAATGTGTTTTTATTCTGTTTCGTTGTTTTATTTCCTTGAAAAAAAGTTACCTAAGCCTTTTATTTTAATGTTTTGTTTCATGCAGAACCGTATGAGAAACTCAGCGATGGGCGGAGGCTATCCACAACAAGGTGGTTATCAAGCCCGCCCACCATCAAGCTGGGCACCACCTGGTGCTCCGCCAGCACAACCTGGTTATGGTGGTTACATGCAACCAGGAGCATATCCAGGTCCACCTCAGTATGGTCAATCACCTTACGGGAGTTACCCTCAGCAAACTTCAGGTGGTTACTCCTCCACCTGGGATCAATCCTCTGTGCCACCATCCCAGCAGAGTGCGCAAGGTGAGTATGATTATTACGGTCAACAACAGTCACAGCAACCAAGCAGTGGTGGTAGCTCAGCCCCACCAACAGATACCACAGGGTACAATTACTACCAGCATGCTTCTGGTTATGGCCAAGCTGGTCAGGGATACCAGCAAGATGGGTATGGAGCTTACAATGCCTCTCAGCAATCAGGATATGGTCAAGCTGCTGGGTATGATCAACAGGGTGGTTACGGCAGCACCACTAATCCAAGTCAAGAGGAAGATACATCTCAAGCCGCTCCGCCATCGTCAGCTCAGTCGGGACAGGCTGGGTATGGTACAACTGGTCAACAGCCGCCTGCTCAAGGTAGTACTGGTCAGGCAGGTTATGGAGCTGCTCCAACTTCTCAGGCTGGTTACAGCAGCCAGCCACCAGCAGCTTACAGTTCTGGGTATGGAGCACCACCACCATCTTCAAAGCCACCGGCTTATGGACAGAGCCAGCAGTCTCCAGGTGCTCCCGGGAGCTATGGTAGTCAGTCTGGGTATGCACAACCAGCAGCGTCAGGGTATGGACAACCTCCAGCGTATGGGTATGGTCAAGCACCACAGGCATATGGGTCTTATGGAGGATACACACAACCTGCTGCTGGTGGAGGTTACTCTTCAGACGGGTCTGCTGGAGCTGCCGCTGGTGGTGGTGGCGGTACACCGGCTTCACAGAGTGCTGCTCCACCTGCCGGACCACCCAAAGCATCCCCAAAAAGTTGATATGTGAATGGATAAATTTCAGCTGTTATACAATACAGGCTTCCATGCTCTTTTATCTTTTTCTTGAGGATTTCTTAATGTTTGTCTTTCACATTTTTAGTTCTTTTAACGTTTTCTCTTTATATTAAAGATAATGGTTAATGTTTATGTGTGGGTTACTTTGTCTTCTTCTTACATTGATTTCAAACTTAACCCAAAATCAAAAATTAGCTTTCCAACTGAAATTTATAGATTTGCCACAAGACAACCAAAAGAAAGGACTTCTCACTTTGGAAAATTTGGAAGAATGTAGTAGGTAAAACTTATGGATTAGGCTTAAACCAAAGTTCATAATAAAAGTTCTGAAAGATCTCATGTGGGTTTAAGCATAGAGATGTTTCCACAAACAAGTCCCTCACTTTATTTCATACATATGTTTGTCAATATAGGTCTAAGCTTGTTAAGGAGAAAACATGAGTATGTGAGAAGGCTAAGGAGTGAAGTTGGGAGCAGATAGTGTCTTCCTTCACTCAACTTGTGAAAACCCTCCACCAGTCTCAGCTTTTGTCCTACCAAACAAACAGAGTTTGTCACTGAAGGGATCTTCACATACGAAAGAAAAGAGTAATTTGGTTGAGATTCAGACTTACTTGTGATCTGAAGGATTTGGTCTAATCTCATATACGATTGTCGCAACAACATCCCTTTTCAACTGTTAACACCGCCAAGGTTAAGAATTAACAAAGTACCATACCACATGATATATAGTTACAGCATTTGTATGCAAACATACCTGGGTTGCTTCACCTTTGAACCCGATATAGCGTATTTGAGTTGTGTCACCTCCAAAGCTCTCAGGGAAATGCAATGTAATGTTTCCAACACTCTGGAATTTTGAATACCTAATCACATTCCGCACTCTCAATGTATTAGACATCTAACTTTTGATAGATAATGCGCAATTCATACAGACTTCTTAAGATTCATTACATAAAGTCTGCAGAGTCTATTACAATCCAGTAAACGTTATATGTGTAGCGAAATACCTGGTCTGATATTCTAAGACTCCTTGCAAATTTTCAGCTAACTCCCATTCCTTCAAAGAACTCACAAATATTTCTGAATTAGTTCATTTGTCTGTGGCATTTCAGTATGCAGAATACTCACAAGGGAATACCTGAACAGCTTGCATACTCTCAGCATCTGAGAAGTCAATCCCTTCGCGATTGATAAACCTAGTTTTGAGACAACAATCAGCTTTCTGTCTTTCTGTCTTTCCCTATTGAAGAAACCGTATGCATACAGGAAAAGTTTTGTAGGGTAGTTTAAAACATACACTCTCAACTTAGAAGGACTTGTTCCTTCAGGGCCACCAACAATTGATATGCTCTTGATCTTGACGTCTGACGTGAATCTACAATAATGGACAGACATAAATGAGCAGCCATCCAAAAAGTAATAAACAATTGCATAGTAAGAAAACATGGACTGTATCTAGTTCTCTCAAGCTTCTTTCAAGTCAATGATCTCAAGTCACTATATTGCTATATTCAAACTAGTAATATTAGAAGAATATAAAGTCACAGGTCGGTAAATGATTGTACAAACGCCAAACGGTGTATTCAGCCAGAAATAGAAGGTCGTGAGAAAAACAAAATGCCCGTTTTAAAGATGAACAACAAATAACTGACATACGGTACAAAAACAAGCAATTCAGGGTCTCCCTCATTGCTCTCCAAATGCCCCTGTAGGCAAGAAAAAACAAAAAAACACTTCCTTTAGACATTATCATGCACACAGCTATCAATAATTTCACTGCATATAATCATAGTATTTGAGTAAGGATCATTCATCAACCAAGCATAATATTCGTTGATGACTTATAAACAAATAGGCTCTCTAATGCTAAAACCTAATGTTTTGTTTTTTTATGTGAGCTTCAAGAAGGCCCTGGTAGGGACTTAGTTCTTATGGCATCATATAAGGGTTGCCTAGTGCTTGACGTTTCAAGCACGGTAGTGGCGTTTTAGCTTGTGTTGCCCTACTAGCCTACAAGCCAGATTTTGGTATAATCATGTCCTCTTCCACAATCTTGAAGGTTATCATCTACCATAAAACTAACAAGAAGCAAAAAATAAAAGTTATGGTGAGAATTTAAAGTACCCCAGACGATTGTAATCTCTCTTCCCATGCTTTGAAGACTGATTTTGCACTTCCGGAAACAGATTCATTCAGAGCAGAAACCTGAGACCAAGTTATACAATTTAGCACACTGATTCATACAGTAACCTAAATTCTTACAATTTCTGTATCTAAAAAACCCTCAAAATTAAGAACACATAAGGACTAGATTAGGATCATACAATTTCTGAGGAATTTTTCTATCAACGAACATCAATTAGGATCTATATTGTTTGGATTCACTAACCTAATTAAAAATTAAAGGTGATAAGTGAAGATTTAGACGTTATTTGAGCAAAAAAGCGAAGAGGTAAGTGATTGTAGAAAAGAGAGAGAGAGACCTTGGAGAGATCAATGTGTTTGTAGAGAGACCAATCGGAAGAACACTCATGATCTTCGCAGTTGTGATCATGCGTACACGACATTTTACCAAATCGGATTTTTCTCGCGTCGGCTAAACACTAAAATCTGGATTTTTCGCCAAGAAATTTCGAGAAACTTAAGAGCAGTGAAGAAGAAAGTGGGGAGATAAAGATTCCGACTATAACGACGGCGTATTAGTTTGTGAAAACGCAGCGTTTTGATTTGGTGTTTTTGATTAGGAATCATAAAAAAAAAAAGACTCATAGTTCAGAGTAATCATTTTTTTCAAATGAAATATTGATTTTGATTAGTACATTAACTTAGAAAAATCGTTCTTCACATATCTTAAATTTAACATACATCCTTGTAACATCTTTTGAGCAATGTCTGATATAGGTTGCGCTCTTTGTTTAAACATGACCCAAATTGGAGATTAACTTCATTGGTCTCATCTACAAAACGAAGGAGCTTGGCCCATCTCACTTCTAACTCGGTCCATCGCTCGGTTCAACCTTATAATGTTAAAGATAAAACTCAACGATCCACACAAACTCCATTCAATATACTTGGACTAACGTTCAAGACAAACGCGAGCCAAATTCCAATGAGATTAAGATCCTACAATGAATAGATCTTGATCAACAATGGTGAGTCTCCAGAGAATTACAGAGAAAGAAGAAGATTACAAAGAAATTGAGATAAATTTGCGATGATTCTTCAACTTGATCTCCTCTCGTTATTAAGTTGCCGTTGAAGTCAACAGTCAACACTTCTAATTTGAAACCAGCCAATCAAATGCGTCCGTGTCATTTCTCCTCCCACAACCAATCACAGACCAGCATTTGTCCACCTCACCCTTTACTCCACACTTCTCTTTTCCTGTAACAAATCTCCCCTGTTGAGAGAACCTTGTCCTCAAGGTTCAAATGTTGGAAACTTCTTGAGCAAATCAAAGAGGTACTCCCAAGTAGCTTCCTCAACAGACTGATTGGTCCACTTAACAAGCACCATTGTAGCAGCTCGCCCTTGTCTATTCACCATCTTTCTCTCCAACACCCTCTCTGGTTCTTTCAACAAAGCATCATAGTGGATCGATGGTAACTCAGTGGAAACAGAAACATGACCCACTGATTCCTTTAACTGAGAAACGTGAAAAACAGGATGTATTTTGGAAGAAGAAGGTAAATCCAACCTGTAAGCCACAGAGCCACATTTGTCCAGAATCTTATAAGGACCATAGAACTTCGGGGCAAGCTTCTGATTGGAACGCAACACCACCGACTGTTGCCTATAAGGCTGCAACTTGACATAAACTGTATCTCCAATTTCAAAACTCCTCTCTGTTCTGTGGAGATTAGTGTTCTGAACCATACGGTGTTGAGCACGCAACAAATGAAACCTGAGAAGTAATAACATATTTTCCCGATCCTGTAAGCATTGAGCTACCACTGCTACCTTCGACTCTCCCGGTAGATAAGGCAAATGTATCGGAGGTGGTTGACCATACACTGCTTCATAAGGTGACATTTGAATAGCCGTATGGAAATTGGTATTATACCAAAACTCAGCTAAAGGAAGCCATTTACTCCACAAATGAGGACGCTCACTGCACATACAGCGCAAGTAAGTTTCAAGACACTTGTTTACTATTTCAGTCTGCCCGTCGGATTGAGGATGATAGGCACTTGAATAGTTCAACGAAACACCTTGCAAGGAGAAGAGTTCTGTCCAGAATTCACTGAGAAAGATATTATCTCTATCACTTACAACGGTTCTAGGAAACCCATGTAACTTGAAAATCTGATCCATGAAAGCTTGAGCCACAGAAACTGCAGTATAAGGATGAGCAAGCGCAATAAAGTGAGCTGCTTTGCTCAATCTATCCACCACAACAAATATGACAGTTTTACCAAAAGAAGGAGGTAAACCATCAATGAAATCCATTGATATATCAGTCCAAATAGCCTCTGGAATAGGGAGTGGTTGTAACAAACCCGGAGAAGCTACTGTCTCAGACTTGCACCTTTGACACACACTGCAGCTGCGGATATAATTCTGAATGTCCTTTGCCATGCCTTTCCAATAGAATAATCCCTTCACCCTCTGGCAAGTAACATCCCTTCCTGAGTGACCACCACTTCCTGAGCAATGCAACCATTGTAATATAGAGTTCTTCAAATCATTATCAGCTGGAACCACTATTTTACTTTTTCTCCTCAAGACTCCCTGAACCCATGAAAAGTGTTTTTTAGCCTGAGAATCTTGCTGCAACTGTTCAATTAAAGTCTTGAGAACAGGATCAGTAGTATAACTTGACTTGATACGTTGCATAAGATCACAATCCAACACTGACATGGCCATATGCAAAACCTCAGCCCCTTCTACTCTGGATAAAGCATCTGCCACTACATTATCTTTTCCCTGTTTGTATTGAATCTCATAATCAAATTCCAATAACTTGGGCAGCCACTGCTGTTGAATTGGTGTATTCAATCTCTGTTCCAACAGATATTTTAAGCTTCTCTGATCCGTCTTAATCACAAAATGATTTGGCAACAAATAGTGACGCCATTTCTGTACCGCAAACACCACTGCAAGCAATTCCTTTTCATAAATGGAAAGATGCAGCTGTTTACCTCTCAAATGCCGACTAATGTATGCCAATGGATGACCTTCCTGCATCAGAACAGCGCCAATCCCTTCTCCACACGCATCAGTCTCTACCACAAATGGCTTATTGAATTGAGGTAAAGCAAGAACTGGTGCCTCACACAAAGCAGTTTTCAGATTGTTAAAAGCTTGGAGTGCTGCATCAGACCATTGAAAAGAATCCTTCTTCGTCATTTCATGGAGAGGTCTCGCAATCAAACCAAATCCCTTAACAAACTTTCTGTAATAACCGGCTAAACCAAGAAATCCCCGCAACTGCTTCAAAGTTTTGGGAACAGGCCAAGCCTTAACTGCTACAATCTTCTGTGGATCAGTAGAAACACCATGAGCTTCAATAAAATGGCCCAAATACTCCACTCTTGTTACTGCAAAAGCACATTTGCTACGTTTTGCAAACAAACAGTTGCTTCTCATCACTTTAAAAACTTCCCGCAGATGGAGCAAATGTATGTCCACATTAGGGCTGTAAATAAGGATATCATCGAAGAAAATGAGAACAAATTTCCTCAAGAAATCCCTAAACATCGTATTCATTAGGCTCTGAAAGGTGGCTGGAGCATTAGTTAAGCCAAAAGGCATCACTAAATACTCATAATGCCCACTATGAGTCTTGAAGGCTGTCTTGAACATATCAGTAGGCTCCATTCTCACCTGATGGTAACCAGCCCTCAAATCAATCTTAGAATAAACTGCAGACCCTCCCAATTCATCCATTAAATCATCAATCAAAGGAATAGGAAACCGGTCTTTAACAGTCATACCATTTAAGCCCCTATAATCCACACAAAGCCTCCAACTACCATCCTTCTTTTTAACCAACACTACAGGTGATGCATAAGGACTGCTACTAGCCTGAATAATTCCACCTTTCAACATCTCCTGAACCATTTTATCAATTTCATTCTTTTGGTGTAATGCATACCTGTAAGGTCTTTGATTAATTGGATTAGAGCCTTCCAACAAAGGAATCTTGTGGTTATGATTTTCTCTGAATGGCGGTAAAGAAGTAGGCTCCTCAAAAATATCTGCATACTCTTGCACCAACTCAGTAATCTTAACATTCTCCACTTCTTCCTCACCATTAGTTTCCATAGAACACAACATCATGTCAGTTTCTTCCTCAGAATTATACTGAACACATAACATTGAAATTTGCACTTCACTCTCCTGAACTTTCTTTAACTTCGATGCTTTAATCTCTCGTATAGAACCCTGTTTTAATCCATGGAGTAACACAGTCCTCATACGCCACTGAAACCTCATCTCCAACGTCTTAAAATCCCAAGTAATAGGACCAAGAGTGGCTAACCACTGAACTCCCAACACCATATCACATCCTGCCAATGGAATCACCATAACATCTGATTCAAAAGCTGCTTCCTTAAGAGTCCACTTAAAGTTCTTCACCTTACCACACACTCCCAATTTACGACCATCAGCTACCTTTACTCTAGTGAGTCCAGAATGTTGTAATGGTAAATGCAATCTCGCTGCTGCTTTAGGATCAATAAAGTTGTGTGTAGATCACGAATCCAACAAGAAGATCAACATTTGTTTACCAACCAAGCCACGGACCTTCATTGTCCAATAGTCTGAAACTCCAGAAACTGCACTTACAGAAACTTGAACATGTTCCTGAGTTACTTCAGATTCTCCTTCATCAGCACTATGATAATCTACCAAGTCATCATCACCCTCATCCACATCCATCATATACAGTTGCTTCCTTTTATGTGTTAAGTAATGTTCAGGTGTATATTTCTCATCACAAAAGTAGCAAAGACCCTGAGATCTACGCTTATTCATCTCCTCAGTGGATAAGAATTTCCGCGGCTGCATCCCTTGTTCCTTAGGTTTAAACGAGTTAACCTGGGGTGCTGACTTCTGAACCCAATCAGGTTTCGCTGATAATACACCCTTGAACTGCGAATTATTGCTTCCACTCCATTTAGAACCACTACTCACAGTAGGCTTCACACCACCATTGTTAGTTGGATGAGCTTGCTCATACAACTTCCCAAGCATCAAACATTGCCTTATAGTAGTAGGTTGAAACATCCTGATATGCATTTGAGTATCAGTTCGCAATCCCGCCAAATATGCGCTGACCAAATAATCTTCTGGCAATTTCAATCTTAAACGAATCACCTCAAACCTCTCATGATACTCCTTAATTCCATTCGTCTCCTGCAATCGTTTTAATTCCGCCATCGGATCATCTAAAACCTCATCAAATCGTTCCAATAGCAACTTCTTATAACCAATCCAATCATTCATCACATTTGCTCCCAGATCCGATTCATACAGCGATTGATGCCATGCCTCTGCAGGTCCATCAAAGTGAATCGAACACATACGAACCTTAAAATCATCAGGTGTATGATCTAGAGAAAAGAATTGCTCAACCTTAAACAGCCAATCTCTCACTCGATCTCCACCAAAACGAGGAAAATCCAGTTTCGCAAGTCTAGTCACACCAGAATAGTGAGATTGTGGACCAGATCTAGCTCGACGTGGTACCTCTACGTTGAATACTCGCGGTTCCTGTTTAATCTCCACCGGTGACGATGGACTGTACTGTGAAATCGAGTCAGAATTCACAATGTTATCCACCTTCTCCGAAATCATCCGGATCGCCGTGAACATCTCCATCGTGTGCTTCTCGATTTTCGCGTTTTGCTCAGCTAATGCTTTCCCGATCCATGAATTCGAAGATTCTTCTCCTTCCGGCGCCGTCACCTCCTTCGGTAATACATGAGCTCGATTGTTTGCCATCTCCGAGGCTCGATTAGCTCTGATACCTTTGTTAAAGATAAAACTCAACGATCCACACAAACTCCATTCAATATACTTGGACTAACGTTCAAGACAAACGCGAGCCAAATTCCAATGAGATTAAGATCCTACAATGAATAGATCTTGATCAACAATGGTGAGTCTCCAGAGAATTACAGAGAAAGAAGAAGATTACAAAGAAATTGAGATAAATTTGCGATGATTCTTCAACTTGATCTCCTCTCGTTATTAAGTTGCCGTTGAAGTCAACAGTCAACACTTCTAATTTGAAACCAGCCAATCAAATGCGTCCGTGTCATTTCTCCTCCCACAACCAATCACAGACCAGCATTTGTCCACCTCACCCTTTACTCCACACTTCTCTTTTCCTGTAACATATAACTTGTCGTGGACTTGGTAGAGGCAAAAGAGGGAATCCGCACAGACTAGAAGGGAGAGCTTAAATCATCAGACTTTTTATAAATAGGGGAAAACAATACAAAGAAAGGATCCTGTAATCCACTTGTGTAGCGAATCACTTTAAAAAATAATTTTGCCAAAACCTAAATTTCCAGCACACAGAGCCGGCCCTAAACACAAGCTAGTGAAGCATGTGTTTGCAATCCGACAATATATATCTCGTAATCAGCCTCATTTACGTAAAAATCCTTTAGTCTAGTGGTTTAAGGGTATGGAAATACTACTAATATACCAAATTTGATCCCTTGTTTTAACACTTTTTTACCTGCTTTGATTATTTTTTCCTTTGTTCACAATATAATTCGGCACAAATATTAAATTAGGCTTGTGACCTCAACTTTTCTTGTGCCGGCTCTGCCAATACAAGACATAATTCAAAAAAATTCTTTTTAGCTCTCCGTGTCTACAAGACTCATTCTGGCAAAAGAAAATGTTAAATTCAAAACAAATTTAACATTGAAATGATTAATGTAATTGACAAGCAGTTACATTACCAGTCTCCATTGTGGAATCAAAATTTAGAGTTTATAAGTTTCGAAACTCATTGAGTGATTATAATTGACAAACAAGTTTCGAAACTAATAAAACAAAGATACACATAATTATAACGATTTAGGGAAAAGGCTCATTGAGTGAACGAATTAAGTCTGATTGCTTTACAGTGACATTTACGTTACACTACACAAAGAAGGCAAAACATATGCATGATTAATGCCCAAAAGCCCAAACTAATGCCTTTTTCTTTACCTTTTTCACAATGAAACCAAACAACATTCAGTTTTTATCTTTAAAAGACGAAGGATCTTATGTTTCCCCAACCTTGAATTACCTAGCAATCAATCATAACTCCTAGTTTAAAGATTAAGTGAATGCCAAATGACAAGGACGAACATTTATTTAGGTAAATGACAACAAGTGTTTTAGGTTTTTATTAGAATCAAGCAAAAAGATATATATTCATAAAAATTAGGATAAAAATATATAACGTGTTATTTTATCAAAAATATTTTTGTTTAAATTAAGATAATTAATTCAAGTTGAGCACATCGAAACACCTTTGTCCTATTTGATGTTATTTAATCAATTTCCACCTTATTTTCTGATTTGAAAGTCAGAAAATCCTCGTAACCCTTCTATTATTCTTTTATGTTTTAGCCACGTGTTTGTCTTTTTTTCCGAAAGATTTCTCGATGATTATACTCAGACAACACGAAAATTTACCACTAAATTTTTTATATCATAAACTATTTAAGACATAAATATACATATCATAATTTTTTGAAAAAATCGCTTCTTTTATTTTTACTTTTTGCTTTGATATATAGCTTTTGATTGGTAACATTGTAATGTTTAACATATACTATAGTCATTTTACAAAAAAAAAAGGAAATCATCTTATTTCTTCAATAAAACCAATATTTTTTTTCTTTTAATTTAAAAAAGAATATCTATACTAATTTAAAAAATCTATATTTTACTTGCGTGTATAGATAAAACAAGTAATGGGCAGACGTTAGGTTGGCATCAGAAGGATTCATTGAATAGTAATTTTATAAATAGCAGGCCCCGCCTCCTCTTCTTTCCGAAGATTCTTATCCACGTCACCTTCTTCGCCGGAGAATATCACCTAACAATGACCACCGTTGCCGTCACGTTTCTCGCCCTCTTCCTCTATCTAGTCGCCGCCGTTTCTGGTGACGTCATCAAACTTCCTTCTCAAGCTTCCAAGTTCTTCCGCCCAACTGCAAACGACGATGATTCTACTAGGTGGGCTGTTCTCGTCGCCGGATCTAGCGGATACTGGAATTATCGACATCAGGTATCTGACTCTTGATCATATCGAAAATCTGGAGTTACGAAATTGCGGTGTGGTTTTCGGATTTTGCGAATTTGCAGCTGATCATTGCAACAAGTTCTTGTTATAGTCCAATCTTAGTTTTGGTCGATGTTGTGAGTCTTTTTTGAAACAATGAAGTTTTTTGTGAGCATGTGGGTTGATAACATCGTATTTTTACTCGTTTTTACTATCATTTCAAAAGTTTGGTAGAGACTAATGAGTTTGTATAAATGGTTCAGGCGGATGTTTGTCATGCTTATCAGCTTTTGAAGAAAGGTGGAGTGAAAGAGGAGAATATTGTAGTGTTCATGTATGATGATATTGCGAAGAACGAAGAGAATCCAAGACCTGGAGTTATTATCAATAGTCCTAATGGAGAGGATGTCTATAATGGAGTTCCCAAGGTTTTTTATTTTGGATTCATTTCGATTTTTAGCTGCGGTTATGGAGCACTGAAACGGAGTTGTGATGTAATCTATTGGGATTTGGTTGTGGCAGGATTACACTGGAGATGATGTTAATGTTGATAACTTATTAGCTGTGATCCTTGGAAATAAAACAGCTCTTAAAGGAGGAAGTGGGAAAGTTGTAGATAGCGGTCCAAACGATCATATCTTTATATACTATAGTGATCATGGTGGCCCGGGAGTGCTCGGTGAGTTCTCCTCTATATTGTTGAAGTTGAAATTTTTATATTTTTGATAAAAAGTTTGATGATTTGAGTCTCCATGTTTATTTTTAGGGATGCCAACTTCTCCGTACCTATATGCAAACGATCTCAATGATGTCTTGAAGAAAAAACATGCTTCGGGAACATATAAGAGCTTGGTAACATTCCCAAGATTCTTCTGAAAATGCTTTCTTATCAGCTACCTGTGATTTGGCTTGACCCAATTTCGTGAATGCAGGTGTTTTATTTAGAGGCTTGTGAGTCAGGAAGTATTTTTGAAGGCCTTTTACCAGAGGGTTTGAACATTTATGCGACAACTGCATCGAATGCAGTAGAAAGTAGCTGGGGTACTTATTGTCCTGGAGAGGATCCTAGTCCGCCTTCCGAGTATGAGACCTGTTTGGGTGACTTATACAGTGTTGCTTGGATGGAAGATAGGTATGCAGAAGAACTATAATAATATGACAATAAGATTAGGCGTTTTCTGGTCGAGTATCCTAATTCTTTCGCTATTGTTTGCTTTTGCAATGGACGCAGTGATATACATAATTTACAGACAGAGACTTTGCACCAGCAATATGAACTGGTAAGCTTCAAGTTTTGCTAACATTTTCGGGTTATAACTGTTCGTTCATTGAGATTGCGGTAAGCATGCATCAAAAACGATATCATTGTTTCAGGTGAAAAAGAGGACTGCAGGTTCTGGTAAGTCTTTTGGTTCTCATGTGATGGAATTTGGAGATATAGGACTTAGCAAGGAGAAGCTTGTTCTTTATATGGGTACAAACCCAGCCAATGAAAACTTTACCTTTGTGAATGAGAATTCACTAAGGCCGCCTTCAAGAGTTACAAACCAACGTGATGCGGATCTTGTCCATTTCTGGGATAAGGTTTATCTTACTCTCCTTGCTTCCTGGTGAAATCTAAGGACTCTTGTAATATTTTGATATTGCCTCTGTTACTTAATCTGTCAAGTTATTGTTCCATGTAGTATCAAAAGGCACCAGAAGGTTCTGCAAGAAAAGTTGAAGCTCAGAAGCAAGTCCTTGAAGCAATGTCTCATAGACTTCATGTCGATAATAGCATTCTATTAATTGGGAAACTCTTGTTTGGTTTGGACGGTCCTGCGGTACTAAATAATGTCCGGCCTTCTGGAACACCGCTTGTTGACGATTGGGACTGCCTTAAATCGCTGGTACTCTTTTGCCTCTTCTTGAAACTTGGCTATTTAAAATTGTTGCATCAAGGTTTGGATCAACTCAATATGATTAGTATTAAACAATGGCTTTAGATGGTCAAAGAATTACATCATACACAGTCTAATACCCCAAGAATAATGATACAAAGATAGTGTAATGCAGTTCAACACTCAATTATTAGCCAGGACATTGAATGATTAAGCTTCTCGTGATGATCACTTTCTTCTTCTTCTTTATGTGGCTTTTAGGTGAGAGTTTTCGAGAGGCACTGTGGATCGTTGTCTCAGTACGGAATAAAGCACATGAGGTCGATTGCAAACATATGCAACGCGGGGATTCAAATGGGGCAGATGGATGAGGCAGCAACGCAGGCTTGTCCCACCATCCCTGCCAGTCCTTGGAGCTCTCTTGAACGCGGATTTAGTGCTTGATCCTCATCTCTGTCAAATATTTGTACCCTGAATCGATCTCCATTAATAACTTCTGTGTATATCTTACTACCAATTTCCTTACCAATTATAATCCTTCCTATGTACACAAGATGTTGTAAATACGGTATGCTTAAGTTCTTGATGTCACAAACAAAAGAAACAGTTATTGTAAGTAGTTGTTTCAAATAATCTTTTACTGTTCCAGTGATTTCAAGGCTTTAAGACATTTTTAACACAAACAAATGAGGCTTACACCATAATACGTTTACATGGTACATATATTGAGGATAACATCTATCACAATTTTTCTACTTTTGTAAAATACATATCGAGTACAATACGGACAGAGAGAGGATTAAGGCTTAGAGAAGGAGTCATAGCGTTTACGTTCTTCTTGTATTGACTGAAAAATCCTGGCAGCATTCTCACTCGCGAGCTTCGCATTGTGAGGTACCACCTTTATCACTCTCGTCACTCCTCCCCCATCTCGTGTTGTCTGAGTAACAGTTGTTCTTGTCGTCGTTGTGGTTGTTGTCATCATTTGCTCAGGTGCGTTGTTGATGTTGCTATCCTCATCAACGGCTAAGAATGGCCGAAAGGACTTGCTACCAGAGATTCCCTGTGGGCCACTTGGACTGCTTCCCGTGCTCCCTTGCCTGCTCTTTCTAGCCCGCGGATAAGACTTTGTTGGCTGTTGATGTTGCGGTGCGGCAGCTGCATTTACAGAGCTCTGTTGTTGGGTGTTCTGAAGATTCATGTGATGCCCAAACTGGTTCATTTGGTCATTGGGTTGTTGTTGTTGTTGTTGTTGTTGTTGTTGCTGATGTTGCGGTGCGGCAGCTGCATTTACAGAGCTCTGTTGTTGGGTGTTCTGAAGATTCCCGTGATGCCCAAACTGGTTCATTTGGTCATTGGGTTGTTGTTGTTGTTGTTGTTGCTGTTGTTGCTGTTGCTGTTGGCCTGAACAATAAGGGTTCATCATGGTGGGCATTATTCCATATGGAGGGAAGTAGCCATTACCAGGAGGTGGGAATCCCATGCCGGGGTGATATTGAGGCATTACCATCGGTGTAGGCATATAATGACCATAATACCCTCCATAATGCCCCGTGTGTCCCATACCTGTGTGAGGCTTGTATATCAGCCCTTCTGAAGGAGACATTACAGGGATCAACCATTGCTGATTTCCTGAAGGAGGAGGCTGAGGAGGATAGCAATATCCATTTGCAGCTGGTGAAGCGGGTGGGTTGTTCGCAAAAGGCATGTAGTTGGATTGTTGATGATGACCTTGGTTTGACAACCTCCCAACTACATTCTCGGCTGAGCTTTCCATTTTATGTTGGTCAGTCTTCTCCGAGTCGCCCCTTTGTTTGACAACAACATGTGGTAGAGGAGGCTTTACCAGAAATTCTGATGGTAGGAGCTTCTTCACTGGATAGCTTTTAGCAGAAACTTTTCCAAGAAAATTGATCTCATCGAGCAAGAGATCCGGTGATGCAGCAATAAGTTTTTGAACCTGATTATTACAGAAATAAAGCACAGTTGAAGACGTTCGTTTCAGCTCGAAAAGAAACAAATCCATAAGAGAAATTTCTGAATGACTTTACCTTAATTAGTCTGTGCAACTCAAATAGTTGAACCGCAAATACTCTTTGTTGACTGTAATGAGAAACAGAGTCACATCAGGAGATGATCCATAAAAAGAGTCACAAAGAGAGATATAGTTTCTGTTGAACAACTAATCGAACAATAGAATCATGATAGGGAAAAAGAAACAAGAATACAAAGCTAAGTAAATCAATGCGTCCAAGGACAAGTTAAAGCATAGATGACCAGAAAAATTTCAACAGACTAAAATAAAAATTGTAATTGAAATTGAAGACACATAATGGGACGGGTTCATTGAAATCTAGCTTACTGCGCAGCTTATCCACTGCAAAATGTGTTTCTCAGGTATTTAACAAAAAGTAAGAAAAGAAAAGCCTGTTATATGCATTGGCCATGAATCCTGATACCTTACCATAGGGAGAAGAGTACAGTGAACCTTAAAATTTGACTCACGGGGTCTAAAATCGATAGAAACTCTGTAGTTCACAACCACACTAAGGATCCTCTTAAGCAGTAGCAAGAAGAAACTATAATTCTGCATCGTCATAAGACTCATAGCTAGCTTTATGTATGGTGAACTAAAATTTCGATCCCAGGGTCCTCAGAAAAACATTCCCCTACCTGGTTCAACCCCTTGAATGACAAGTAGGGAAAGTGCCCAAAATGACAGTGCAGAATAAAAGTAATACCAAACCGAGACAGGGACATGTTCCAACAACCAGATGCAAAGAAGACATAGTATAAAGCCATGAACTGTCTCGGCGGGCACCTTGCACAATATACGTCAACAGAGAATGTCCCTCCCTGCTATAACATGATCCAACGTGTTAACCGCGTTAATATTCTACCGAGGGCTCTACAACTAAACATATAATATGACCATTTTAGGATGAATCAGGGGCAGAGAATGTCCCTCCCTGCTATAACACGATCCAAAGTATTAACTGCGTTAATATTCTACCGAGGGCTCTACAACTAAACATATAATATGACCATCACTTCTCAAGCCAAAACCAGAAATCTCTTCTCCCAAATTGAGACAGAATATAAAACTGAGTTATAATCCTATATGTATATCAGCGATCAATTGCAACATTAAGCATGAAAAAAAATGAAGAAAAGTGTTCTAGAAATTTGAAATTTGGTGATAATGAAATATGCCCTACCACAGTCCTCCATGAAAATAGGAAAAAAGAACAGAGGAAAGCGTCAGTAAAATTATGGAACAACACTTAAGTATTAACTTTTTGCAAGTAAAGAACGTCGGTATCAAAGAAGGAGATGGATAAAAAAAGCGTGGAATAGATAACCAAGTTAACCAAAGTGTAAACTTCTAGTGAGTGACTTACTTGGCAATAGCTTTCCTTGCTCTCCAGAAACGTTTTTGACCTAATATTCCCACAACGTCGTCGGGAGAGACATCCATGCTGGATATAGAATCCACCATCGAATCATCAGAAACGTCATCACTTGCCTCTTCATTTATCTGCTGCAGAGAGGCGCATCCTCTGCTTCTGCTGTATTCACGACCAGTATCAATGTCTTCAGGACTGCCATGACCATCTTCTGAATGACTTTCCGTTTCCAAGTGAGATTCAGCTCCATTATCAGTGTCCTTCAAACGAGTTTCGCCACCATCTCGGTATAACCGATTTCTAGACTCTTGTCTCAAGGAAGCATTACAATCATTTACTCTGTCATAACTCGATGCTGATTTTTCAAGATCAATTTCCTCTGTGACTGATAAATCTAAAGAGATTACAAAGCCACCTGACTTTGCCTTCGCCTTGACCTGATCCCTAACCTCAGGTTTTGAAGGTACGTTTTGCTTTGAGCCTGTGCGATTCACTTCTTGAAATTGAATGGAGTTCCGAGAGCTAGGTTCCACCAATGGGGAATGTTTTTCATTCTCAATGCCGGTCTTGTTTCTGCCATGACACTGAGATCTTCTTGAGTTAATATACACTGGAACTGCAAAATCCTCTTCCTCTCTTACCATTTTCCTCTGATCGCGCTGTGCCACAGATCTCACATTTTCCATGAAGGACATTTGGGAGACAAACTTCTCAGTTGCTTGGTTTGCAGCTGAAGAATCAAGATGCTGAGCAGATAAGTTCCTTTCCACACCACAAGGCTGCAGATAAAAAGGATAAAAAAAGGATTATTTCCATGTCCTGAACAAATTGAGTAAAGTAACAACAGAATTCAATCCATAAGCAAACATTGATCAATCCTATTCTTTCTTGCAATCTATATAACATCCAAAACCATATATTATATAATGATCAAAACCTAAACAATACCTGATTAGATGGTCCAGGATGAACCAAAGTGCTTGTGTTGTTACTACGCAAAGTTCCATGATCACCAAACCTTTGAGAAGGAATACTAAGCTGCTCATAAAGAGCCATCTTGTTTCTAGGAGGAGCTCTAGGCCCTCCTTTATCTGCATCATTAACATGAAGCCGAGGAAACATTGGTTCCAATATCTTCTCCTCATCTTTCCCTCTCTTCATCACACAATTCACAACCTAACTTCACACCAAAAATCTTCCTTTTCTCTCAATAATTTAACCTAAAAATTGAAAAAGACTCCAACTTTCGTAACAAGAAGCTTCAATAAAACAAACCCACCAATCAAATGAAATAGCTTAACCCGAAGGACCGACTAAGATAGAGATCTCACCACCAATCAGAGAAAACGATATTGAAAAGGAAAAAAACGGCTAAAGAGAAATCAAACAAAACCCAAGTGAGTTTCAACGTGGTAATCGAGTAACAGAGTCGGTGAATCAAGTAGAGAGAGCAAAAAAAAAGAACAAGAGATTCAGAGGAGGAAGAAGAAGATGACTAGTGGAGAGAGAGAGAGGATAGAGGAAAGGGGCAAAAAGAGATAGGAAAAGTGGAGCCCAAAAAGATAGAAGGAGAGGATCTCTTTTGGAGATATTATTGATTTAATCCATTTGGACATTTTTTTACCACCGGAAAGTGCGTGACAACGTGGACTCCGTTTGTCGTTGTAATAAGACTAAAGAAGAAGAAACTAGAAAGTAAAGAAATCTTAAAAAATAACCTCATCCAATACATCACTTTTTGTTTTCTTTTAGGATACGTAAGATGACCTTATTTCTAGTTTATAGAGAATGATATAGATATATATTACCAGTTTTTTAAAGTTTTCTCATCAAAGCTTTGTAATTTAGAACACAAGATTATTTTCAGCTAGATAACTTGTCTGTTTTTCTTTTTGTTTTTTTTGAAACAAATGAGTGGAGTCATCGATTTTTACAAACTAGGGAAAAAATCACTGATGTATTAGCAGATGTAAAGCTCCGACCGCTATCTTTAGTGAACCCTAGGTGTTCTCTTGGTTCGTGGTCCATCTGTGTACGACAACCGGTTCGCTACTTTCGAATTCGTTGATGTCTTCAGCTGTCCTCAGACTTTTATATGTTTAGATCGTCCTTTGAATTCGAACTCTCCTTAGGTTCCGTCAAACTTAAACGAGCTCTTTTTGACATGTGCAAGAATTTCAGTTCAGGCATTAAATTGTGGGTCCTATAATGCTAAAATGACGGTTATGTGGCTATCTTCTCCTGGATTCCGAACCGAGAATTCGGAATCCGACACCAACAGTGGTGGATGAAAATTCTTGGGAATACCTAAAAAATATGGAGTTTGGACTAAAAACACATAAATTCACTTACTACAACAACACACATCATCTTGGAGTTCAATATTGGGGATCATCAATAGCTCTTTTTTGAAGCGGAAGCAGCAAAATTCCTATCGGCAATTCGATATGTTCGGAGAATGACGTTTGTTATAAAGGTCATTTTTGAATGAGATTGTAAAGTGTTGATAGATATTCTTCATGGAGAAGTTTCAAATATCAATGTGGAAACCATCATCAACGACATCAAATTCTGAAGTAAAAATTTCAACTGCATGTTTTCATATGAATTACAAATACAATGTTTGAACACATACTCTAGCAAAACTAAAACCTTCTAATTTAGTTTTCTTTTCAAACTAGAGTCTTATTTGATTAAACATTTTGCTTGTAGGCTATGTAAATTCTCTAAATTTTTGTGTTTAGGGCCGTCGGCAATTGTCGGCGGTTCCATTTATTTTCTTTAATTCTACTCTACTTTTTGTTTTAATTTAAATAAAGTATTTTCTCTAAATTCTGAATTTCTAAATCCGAATATCTTCTGCTATTTTGTAATTTTTTATTCACTTTTGGATCTATAAGAGAAAACAATTATGTATGGATTTAAAGTGTCTCTGTTCGACATCCATGATGGACGATCTATGGAAGTGAATATGTGCCTTTGGATGTGTTGGGTCTCTTACCGAAATGCAATTTCTCATGGCTTCGTCGTATTTATTCCGGCATATTTTGCCTATGATATGTCAATTATAACATTTATTGTTAGCTTTGTGTTAGTTTTCGGTGGTCATCGTGACTGTTTGCTGGCTTTCCAATGTTTGAAACAAATCTTCACAGATTTGTTGTGAAAACGGCGACCGCTTTGGAAGCCGCCATGAAATCAAATCATATAGACCTTGCATTTCTGGTCTTTGAAGAACATCAACAAGAGAATCGAGATCATGGATCTATTATGGGCATATTTACGACCAAAACAATGCCATCATCTCACACGGAAGATGGAAATGTTTGTATAGTTTACGATGTAATTGATGGATCACAACCTTTTGATTTTTAGAAAATGTATTGGAGTTTCATAAAAGAGATGATAGCTAAACAAAAAGATCAAATTAGAGTGATGACAAAGACGATCAATAAAATTAACAGATTGATAAATCTGTTAGCGTGTAAGGCTTACATTAAAAATGAAGTAACATATAATTTTACTTTCGATTATTTCGTTCACTTTAAATATTGGTGGTATGATTGTAAAACTATCACCTGTATGCTTATCGTCTATCGATATATTTGTAATTTTTCAATAACAAAGTTAATAAAGAAGATACTAAAATGTGGAAGCTCCCTTGGCCAATTGGTTGACCAAGGGTTAATTAATGCTTCTACACCAAGAGGACTGGGGTTTGCAGATTAAAGGAGGCAAGTGTGCATGAGATCTCCAGCGATGTGTACAATTATAGCCGTTCGCCAGGATTCTACGCAGAGAGAGAAGTGTCGTCAGGTCGTGGATTATTGAAGGTGTCCGCCAAGAGCATGGAGAAGAAAGTGTCGTCGGTCGTGGATCTAGTAAGGGTAGGAAGAAATTGTTCGTTGTAGAATCGTCTATGTAACTGTTCTCATAATTTGCAATAAATAATAAATCTAGACGTAAAAAAAAAGAAAAAGAAGAAGATACTAAAATATATATATTTTACATTTAAGTTTTTAAAAATTAATATGTGAAAGAAAATAAGAGAAAAGAAAAAAAAAATCAATGTAGCACTTAGGCCTCGTTTTATCAAAAAAAAAAAAAAAACAAAAACCAGGAAGAATTCTAGTTGCGGTTATCTTCAACCAAAGACCCATCCGTTACTGAATCTGCTTCGTCGCTTTGATCGAAAATGGCGTCGTCTTCTCCAACTCAGCGTACTCACGTCTCAATTCCTCCCGAACCAGGTCCCTTCTTCTTCTTCAATCCCTCAATTTCCAGATTCTTAAGTCGATCATTCGTTGCTTATCGCTGTTTAATTTTACCGTAATCTATCTGCTTTATCCCTCATAGAGAATTCTGTGTGGTTTTGCGCCTCTGAATCAATTAATTGAATTAGAAACCGATTCAATGTTTAATTTAACTTCATTTCTCATCGAAATGTGTGTTTAGCCATCAATTTTCGCTTGTTCTTGGAACTTATAGGTTCATATGAGCAATTTGCAATTTGGATTGTGTACTAAACTATCAATTGTTAGTTTACATTTGTGTTATGCAAGTAGTAGATATTGTCATGAATCTCTTGTCTCATGTCTGAGTTTTATTCTGCAGGAGGAAAGTCACTGACACAAGAAGCTAACGAACCACCAGCGCCGATATCAGTTTCGTCGCCGTGCGGGAAACGAACCAGAGATCCGGAAGATGAGGTCTATCTTGATAACCTTCGCTCTCAGAAACGTTATCTTAGCGAGGTTTGTGTGGTTCCTCTCTTAGATTTTCGAAATTCTGGTCGGTTTTGCTTCGTAATTTTATTGTTTGTTGATTCTTCTAAGTTAATGGATTCGCCTTCTTTTTGGGATGGTTAACCAAATCTGTTAATTTTACGGCTTCGCATTCTGATATTGATTGCAATAGCTTCTGTAGTTTTCTTCTTTCTTGGTGTTTACATTTCCTGAGATTTCGCCATCATGTTCTGCGTAGATAATGGCGTGTAGTTTAAACGGACTAACAGTCGGAGACTCACTTCCCGTCAACATGTTAGAGTCTCCAGCTCGGTCTGAGAGCTTTCTTTATCACAGGTTTGAAGATCTCTCACCCAGATTTTGTGTTTGATCTTTTTGGCGTATCTATATTTTTATCAGAGTCCAAAGTTTAGGTAATAGATGTGATTGTAGTCAGTACTCAAAGTAGTCTTTAAATGGGTTGTTATAAATGCTTAAAAACAAGGAAACTAGTATACAACCGAGTTGAAGAATGTTTTATTCACGATTTATGTTTGAACTTGATACCAGAAGATTCATGCAGGTACTAGTGGATTTTTTTAGCTCATTAGAGATGCTGGAGTGGAGCATTTGTTGTTGAATATGGTTGTGAAGTTTCAAACATGACTATCTGATGAGCTTTATTGATGTGTCGTACTTAACACAGGGATGATTTATCATTACAATACTCTCCCATGTCAGAAGACTCGGACGAAGCGAGATTCTGTGAGGACCCAACAGCAACAGCAAGCACTAGCTCATCGCAACCCGAGAGCCGCCCAACTAGTCCAGTTTCACCATACCGATACCAAAGACCTCTTACTTCAACAAACTCACCACAACCGTCATCAACAATCTTACACCATTCACATACATGTCCTACCTCCATGATCTCCAATGCAACTACTACTACTACACCACAGTCTCGCCAAAGAGGATCAGACACAGAAGGAAGGTTTCCATCATCGCCCAGCGATATCTGCCATTCGGGGGACTTGAGGAGAACCGCTCTACTCAGGTCTGTTCAAATGAGAACACAACCATGTGGTTATACTTCAAGTTCAGGGCCAAGCAATATTGACGGTGAAGAGAGGATGTGTTCTAAGTCTATGGAAGAAGATAGAGGCTATAATAGAGGGGATGATATCTCTTACACTGAAGTCTCTAGTAAGAGCAAGTCTTGTAAAGCATTGGACATATGAGACTGTGAAAAGTGATGAAAGAGTCGAAGGTTTTTTTTTTCTTTTTTTCTTTTCTAAAAGGTGTATCTTATAATGAAACTAGGTAAAACGCGTGTTTGAAATGAATATAGTAAAATATGTAACAACATATATATATATATATATATAACTTATATAAAGTATGGTTTTCAAAGTTAATAACTCATAGGATCGTGCCACGTGTTAGATTTATCGATCTCAGATTTTGACACTTGTTAAATAAAAATTTCTTTTTATTTATTTAAAAAAATATAAGGGAACTATACGCACATATCAAATTTATCAACGTGTAAAACAAAAAAAAAATTTGTTTAGAAAAAAAATTATAAGGAAATTATATGTATATATCTTATATAAAACAATTCTAAAAATATAAAGAAGATAAATATAAGGAAAGAAAACATAGCCTCGGGCTCACTCGTCTTGCTCAGCTTCGTGAGTCTGCGTCGGCTCGGCACCCAGGTTTGACCCGGACTGGTCGATAACGCCTACTTCGTCGGCAGCGCCCTCAATGGACCTTTGCCCGAGGCTATCATGCACCGAGTCAGGAGACACTGGAGGGATCTTCAGGTCTTCCCGAAGCGTAGTACCGAGCCTGATATACTCCTCTTCAGCGTCCGCAAACTCTGCTTTCCACCGAAGCACCTCTTCCTTCTCCTCCTCGATCTTCTTGCCTCCCTCGAGTTCGGAGATCAGCTCGATGGTAGCCTTCGCTTGGACGAAGTACATATAGCGTTCACTAACTTCTTCGAAATCAACCATTTTTGCCTCGGTCGCTTTAACCTTCTCGGCAAATTCAGCGGTCATCTCACGCTTTGCAGCCTTCCTTGCTCGGGCCACCTCTTTTTCCCGAAGAAACTTCTCCTCGGTGAGCAACCTCTTGAGGCGTTCGATCTCCGCCTCGGATCTTTGGCGCAAACGGAGACTCTCGTCGGTCAGCCTTAGCCTCTCGACCTTTTCAGCTGCAGCTTTCGCCTCGGCCTCCTGCTGCTTGGTGATAGCCTCGGCACTCTTTATCTTCGCATCAGCTAGGGCCTTTTCAAATTGCTCCCTGGCCGCGGCATGCTCACGAACTTCAGAGTCGTAAGAATAAACCATCGAGTTCATCGAAGAAAAGGCCTGATACAAACACGGGTCAGAGAGATAATTTAAACGGTTTGGAGCGTAAAGTCGGAGAGTTGTGTACCTTCAGAAAATTTGATGCAAACAGATTCTCGGGAGCTGGTAGCATAGGTCCCGCGCAGAAAGCTATAAAGTTCGCCGAAGCGACCCTATCCTTATAAATTGGAGCCTCACCTCGGCTCTTCCTCGCTCTCTTTTTCTTCCCGCCAGAACCCTCTGCCGCGGGACGTTTTCCTTTGGCTTTCTCCTGCTGCTTAGCTCGCAGGGCAACAACTAAACCAAACCGATATTTAACTTCTTTAAATATTAAACACTAAACCCTACCCCCTACCTAGTAAACCCAAACCGATATCTAACTTCGTCAACAATATAAACCTAAAACGAGATAGAAATTCGGTTTAAAGGTTTAACACTAAACCCTACCCCCTACCTACTAAACCCAAACCGATATTTAACTTCTTTTTAATATATAACACTAAACCCTACCCCCTACCTAATAAACCCAAACCGACATCTAACTTCGTCAACAATATAAACTCAAACGAGATGAAAATTCGGTTTACAGGTTTAACACTAAACCCTACCCCTACCTAGTAAACCCAAACCGATATCTAGTTTCGTCAACAATATAAACCCAAACCGATGTTTAACTTCTTTTAAATATATATAACACTAAACCCTACCTCCTACATACTAAACCCAAACCAAAATCTAACTTCGTCAACAATATAAACCCAAACTGATATTTAATTTCTTTTAAATATATAACACTAAACCCTACTTCCTACCTACTAAACCCAAACTGATATTTAACTCTTTTAAATATATAACACTAAACTCTACCTCCTATCTACTAAACCCAAACTGACATTTTAAAACATTTAGAAATTCTTTTAAAACTACACACTAAACTTTAAATCTAAACCCTAAACATCTAACACCTAACCCTTTCCACTCAACCTTATATCCTAAAATCATAATCTTTAAACATAAACTAGATTTTAAACCGTAAACCAATACTCAAAACCATACAATATATAAAAAAGTGATAATTTTACCAAGCGATAAAACACATTCTCATCAAATTAAAGACATAGATGTCCATTGATGAGTGTCCATCCAGTCATGTACAAATGGTCATCTAGTAACTCACATAGTCGTTTCATATCAATACAAAAATTTATATATGAACGATAATCGTCAATTAAAGGTCCACCGTCTTCCAATAAACTTGTAGTGAACAATTTATCTCTCTTTTTAATACGTCTCTGCTGTTTCTTTTTCTCCTGGTTGGACCTTTTTGATCTACAATTTTTCTTAAGCGATGCTTGGAAGTTGGTTTTCGTTTTGTTACATGAGCACTGATTAGTTAATTATTTTAGAATATCAGATAAATGGCGGCTCATTGAATTCTTATTGGACCAATGCTTAATTGTTCAGCTATTCAACGTTCACTAGCACAAACTTAAAATGATAAGTGTGGCTAGAGAGGAGATTAAAGGGGAAACCATTTTGAGATATCACTAGCAGAAGCTCGAATCCACTTTGAGATATTTCTAGAGCCTGAGATAAGATGTCACCACAATTTGAAAATTTTCACCAAGCAAAGTGGGTTTGGACTTGAACCTTTGAAATGTAAATAGGTTTCTGATTCTCTGAAAAGGAAAAAGAACAATTGCATTATAAAGTCTGTCAATAGTTAATGGCTTTGATTTGTTGTTGCAGTAGCCTCTTAAATCTTAAGATAGCAATACTTCAACCTCAAAGTTTCTTTCTAATCTGTTATATTTCTTTTTAAACCCTGGCAGGCACTCTGTCTGAACAAAGATGAGCGACCAAGGTCCACCTACGATTAGGGTAAGTGACAACATAACTACATACACTATGTTTAGCAATGTTTACTACTAACAGAAATACTTATATATGTGTGTAGTGCAAGTTCAGCATACCTTTATGATTTCTTTGAGAGTGTACAAAAGTACATTCCTGGTCCGATCTTGGGTATGATCATATCGTCCAAACCTGATGATGCTCAGATCGAAATTGTCGATGGTGGAAAGACTTCATATGCTTGGTGGAAAAAACACACGCTAGTATTCTATATATACTGTTCTAGAATAATCAATAGTTGTGTACAACATATTTGGGTTACTAATAGTCGTAATGTTTTATTGCAACTATGTTTTGGTTTTAGGTCGTGTCAGACTCTGTAAAAGGCACTAACTGGAAAAAATACATGGGTTGGGACCTCATAGTGAGATCTCTTTACTAAACTAATGTTTCTATTTTGTTATCTTGAATATCTGACTGAAAGTTTTCTCATCACTTTCAATATTTTTTTTCGCAGATACTTGCTGGGCTTTAGTGGTTGCTGAGTTGATTAGTGCATTAAGATTCATTTTAAAATATGATGCAACATACACTGATTATTCTGCTCAGTATCTGGTAGATTATGCTGACCAATCAAAGGGATTAATGGCAAACCACTCAAGAAAAGAGCATTATTGTTATACACACTCTATAGCGAAAGGCTTAGAGTTTGTAAACCATGGAGGGATACCATTGGGAAAACATTGGAAGTATGTAGGTTGTAGAAAGCCGACCGCTTATCGTCCATCAAAGGATCATTCTCATGTTCGGATCGCTTCGGTACAACGAAGGTCTTCCGTAGATGAGGCATTACCCCACCTCGAGTTTCATCCAATTGGAGCATCATTGGCTATCTTTCAACCAGATTATTTGACTATCAAAGAGGTATAAAACCATAAATACCGATTTTAAAACAACGTTTTTATGATTTTAATAGAAAATTCACATCTATGATTATTAATTTTATGTATTTAGTGATTTTATTTTCTAGGGAATTTACCGAGGGCCTATGTCCAAAGGATCTATATATAAAGGTCTCCATGCGGTCTCTATATGAAGAAAATGGTGAAACAATCGCATTAGTAAAATCTTCTCATGGCAAAGATGTGGGAAGAGATGGTTATTTTAGAGTTTCTTTAGATATCATGATGATTGAGGTTCCATGGGAAGGACAAGAGGCTCATCCCAATTTTAAACGGCCAACCAAACTACTCACTGGATTTTGCTTCCCGGAACTCCTCCCTCGAGAACAGGTGCAAATATACAGTTTCAATTATGTTTTTGGTATTCAAGAAATTTATGTCATGTCTATCTTAGTAATTGACTGTCTTCTCACATTCTGAGATATATTTGTAATATAAATTTATGTATATCATGCTTATCATTATCATTGATTGCAGGAACTGAAGTAGTTCTTCAACCTACCTAAAACACAATTATGCCAGTTTGTGCCTTCCACTGATGTAAGTGATCGACATTGCTTTTTTTTGCCAAAAGCGTATTCATAATTTAGACTCAGAAAATATTTTGGACATCAGTGTGCTTTTTGACATTGCAATGTTGTTTCTCTATAGCTCATCTAGAAACATCCCGGAAAATATCTCATGTTATTAGCAAGTTTTTCGTTTAAGACATTGCAACATTGTTTCTCTATAGCTCATCTTTCAGATTTCTAGTAACATCCAGAAGAAGTTTTCATGTTGTTTCCCTACTGGTACTTAAATTAGTTTATAATCATCCTGTTCAATAAACAAATGTTAACTGGTAGAAGAAGAAAGCAATAATTTCAAACATTACACGCGTTGGCAACAAACAAACTATGTCTGCAATTGTTCCAACCTATTGTTTAACTAAACTAACACTCTTTTGAGTTATAAATTTAATAAGGGACAAAGTCCAAATACATTCAACAGGATTTGTAGGCCAAACAGTCAACTTCCAGGCAAATGTGTCCCGGCATCCCATCCATGGTTCTCCTTACAATCGCTTGGTACTCCATAGGTGTACCACTCGGATCGCCATTTCCCTTGAAACTTATGTAGAAGATCGCATTGTTGGCCTTCAGAATCATATGCGGTGATGCTTCTCTGTTTTCTTGAGTTTGTACAATTATCTTCTTCATCTCAAGTGGTAGAAATTGCCTCAGGTCATTCTACAAAAACATAAACTCAAAGTTATGGCATGAATGAGAAAAACCATCAATGAAGCCACTTGAGTAAAAAGAAGGAACCTACCCCATATGCAAAAAACTTGGAGTATAATGCAAACTCAGCGTACATATGAAGCCACTCATTTCCTTGCCAGTCTGATTCTTGCAACTATGAATCCATAAAACTTTGTGAATCAGATATCAAATACCAAACACAATAATAAACCACAAGAAGCAAAATTAACATTAATACCTCATAAAACTGCCCCTTATTGCTGAGCTCTTGCTCAGTCAACCAGCTGGCTGTGTTTTAAAAAGCGCGCCTAGGCCTCGCCTAGGCTCAAGGCGCAGTGAGGCTAAGGGGTCAGCGCCTCAAACTGGTGAGGCTAGGCGATCTCCTCTAGGCTCTCGCTCCGGGACGCCTGGGCTCAAGGCGCGCCTCAACTCGCTTTGCGCCTCAGACAGAAAAAGGTAATAATGCAAAATCATTAATATTCTCTTGCTTTTTATGTTTCCAAAAATATGGCATGTAAATTAAATGAGAAAAAACCTAAAAACTTTTGATAAACTCACGTCTCCAGCCTTTGTCTTTTCATATTCTCCCAGCCTCTGTCTTTCATCTTCTCCACGCTCTTGTCTCTTCTCTATACTTTCTATTCTCCCAATTCTCTTTTCTTCATCATCTCATCATGTCTGGATCAGATTCTGTTTGTTGTCATTTTTATGTTTTAGAGTTTCAGACTCATGGTTTAGCTTTTGTTGGATTGGATTCTGTTTGTTTTCATTTTTATGTTTCTGAGTTTCAGACTTTTTCAGACTCATGCTTTAAGCTTTAGTTGGATTTTCTTTTTTAATCTCTTTTCAGACTCACAAATTGTTCTAAATATGCTTATGAATCAATGAATATATCTAACCTACTGTTTTATTTTGTAGTTGCGCCTCAAACGGCCAAGGCTCAGAGGCTCCAGCGCCTAGGCTCAAGGCTCAAACTGAGCACCCCAGCGCCTTGCCTCGCCTTGCGCTTTTTAAAACACAGCCAGCTGGGCAATTTACCTTTGTAAGAATCATCAACTGCATCATCTTTCCACCTCCTCTGAGGCCCAATAAAAGTAGTCCGAGGGCCAGCAGGAACTAATAGCCAGAAATTTCAACAATTAAAATGTATATATATATATACAGGGTACTAGAGAAAGATAGTGGACAACATCTTAGAATAGTGTAGTTAGTTACCTTTTAGTCTGGAAAGTTCGGTCTGCACCATAAAGGATGAGTCTTTCGGAGTAAAATCTTGACAAACACAAGTCTGAAAATTGCAAAGTGAGTTGTTGGATGTGTCCATGGCCTCTAATGTTATGTAGTACTGGAACAACCTACCAAGCATCTCATCGTTGTATTTGTTTATAGCAATCAATCTGAGGTTGGTTCCCTACAAGATCAGCCAGCACGAAAATGTAGCCTCAGACGCAATATTAAAGTAAGGAAGAAAACAAAGTTCAATTGTTGTTACTTTTTGAAGATTGTAACAGTGAAGTCCCAGTCTACTAAAAAGGGCGATGTCGTATGGATAGTCATACTTATCTCTGAATATGTAGGGATAAATTCCACCATCCGGAAGAGCAAAGCGATCAACATCGAAACCCTGTTCCACATTCACAATTCAAAAAACCAACAACTGGAAAAGATGATTGATTGTATAAATGGGAGTCGATCCTAAATTGCAAAAAGCAACAACAAAACCTAAGATTTCAATCGAAAAGTAAAACAATTCAGAGATTTACGTCAGACTCTAGAACTTGTCGCCAGTACTCCTTCTCGACCGCAGGGTCAATATAATCGTCGTCGTCCCAGGAATCGCACTCAACCTTATGGAAACTTCTTATCGGAGCTGTGTAGGATGAGCTTCCTGGAGATTCCGATTTCCGTTTACGCTGCGGCGGTTCATCTCCAACCAAGATCTTAAAATCATTCATTCTCCCCCAATTTCGTCTAAACCCTAATCTCTGCAATTTTCTTCTTCAAGAGCTACAAAGCTCCATGACTTATTTAATCATTAATTATTATTCGTTTTTAACATATTATAAGGCCCAAAACAAAAGCTCTTCGTCATACTCATATCAATTAGAACGAAATGATTAAATATTTTTCAAATCACTCCATCTAAAAATGAATTGAGAATGTAAAAACAAAAAAACAATATGAATTGAGAATGCGTGCACTAAAAATATATATATATATAAATAAATGAAATCTAGTTTTTTTTAGTTTGAAATATTAAATAGAGAACTTGATACATGAACTTTCTTAAGATGCTTTCTAAAATCAAATTAGAACAAATAATCTATTTTAACTTTCAAAAACTAAACCAATATGTATAAAGTAATACCTTTAGTTTACAAGTGAATTAAGCTTCATTGAAAAATCAATAAAATGGCTACAAATATTTTGATGGTGAAACTATACTATATAAAAAAATCACTAAAGTGGTATCCTAATATGTAAAACCAAAATTAACTAAATAATACATATATATTTTTAATGTCTATCAATAAATCTTTTTTTGTGGTTGTATATATATATATATATATGATATCATGGGCGGAGGTAACATAGATACATGTGGGTCAACTGACCCCGGTGAATTTTTAAACAAGTACGTAGATATTTGATTAAAATCATATAAGTTGACCCTAGTGCCCATTGTGAAAACCACTCAATCAGGTTTACTCTCCGGCGGTTCATCTTCCCCAATAAGATGGCTTGGTATGCCTTCCCAAGAGTCAACTTCTAGACGAATGTGTCCCGGTTTTCCATCCATGGTTTTCCGTACTATTGCTTGGTACTCGTAATGCTTACCACTCGGATGATCACCACTGCCCTTGAAACTCATGTAGAAGATAGCGTTGTTGGCCTTCAGCTTCAGGTGCGGCGACTCCTCACCGCTTTTTCGAGTCTGTACAATTACATACTTGATCTTTAATGGTAGAAAACTCCTCACCAGCGTAGGAAACAAAATATATTGCATTTGGTTAGTGAAGAGAAGTGGATGCAAACATCACGTACGTCTTTCGAGAAAAAAAATAGGGTAATAGAAAATATACCGCATGCCATTTCCAGTTCGAGTACAATGCAATCTCAGCATATAGATGTAGCCACTCATTTTCTAGAAAGTCTGATTCTTGCACCTGTGATGCATAACATATTGTGAATCATCTATTGCATGCTATTCAAAAGCAGATTACGTACGCAAAATTTACCACATAGTATTCATCCTTGGCTGCAGCCAGCACCTCGTACTTTGTCAACCACTTAGGCAGTTTACCTTTGTAGTAAACATCGATGGCCTCCTCTTCCCATATCATCCCACGTCCAATAGAAGTATTCTGATGGCCAGTAGGAACTAAACACTAAACGATAAATAAAAGCTAAACCGGAGGAAGATACAGGACATGACAACAACAATTTGAAACAAGAGTTTGAAAAGTGCATGGAGAGTTGTTGTATGTGTCCATTGCCTCCAGCGTTATGTAATACCCAGAACTTAATTAACCCAATGTTCAGAGTGTTGTACTTGGGAATGCACAAGAGTTTGAGGTTGGTTCCCTAAAAGTAGAGATAGAATTTAAACATTCAAAAAAAAAGAAGGAACTCTAGGTCACAAAGAAATCACTAAAAACTATCACAAACAAAAAACATAAAAACATGAGAGATATTGTTTATTTACCTTGTGAAGAAGATTGTAACAGTGAAGTCGCAATTTTCCAAAAAGTTCGACGTCATATGTATAAGCATTCTCATCTTTCAATGGACAGGGCTTTATCCAAGCATATCTAAAGTAATCAACATCGAAACCCTATCCACATTCACAATTCCAAAATTGTATCATCAGACTAAACCCAACTAAAAAAGTTAAGGAACTAGACCAGGTCAGTTTCTGGACTGAGCCCATATGTCAGATGATACAATTTTGAATGGTGACTTGTGGCCTATACACTATGTTTTGAATGGTGACTTGTGGCCTATACACTATGATGCATATGCATTTTATTTCATCAGACTATACACTTATTGTTAATCAAGAAGACATTTAACACTAACTAAGTCATAGTTAATGGTTAAATGTAGGTTACTTGGGTTACTCGGGTTACAGGTTACTTAGGTTACTCGGGTTACAAGGCTGAATGAGGGTGCTGTTGGTCTTTGTGCACAACCCATCTTAGACCTAGATTATGTTCTCTATATAAACGTGTGTGCCTCCTCATTGTGATATACACATCTTTTATCAATACATTTCTATCTTTTCTCTCCATCTTTAATCATGATTCATTCAACATTTCCTACTTGAAATCTTAAATATTTACATGGTATCAGAGCGTGGTTCTAGTTTCTAATCTTGCTTTCTCTCTTATTCTTCTCTCTCGAGCGTCTTTTGATTTTGTTAATCGTTTGGACACTCAAACGAGCTCCGATTTGGCTGATTTTTGGAGGGTAGCTTCGTGACTCAGTGGTCTTGAGATTCAACGGTGGAGATCGTGTTTCAACGGTTAGTTTAGGAGAAATCTGAGTTTTATCGTGGCTGGTCGTATCTGAAATTTCCAGATTTTTCTGCAGCAGTTGTCGTGAGTCTTTGGAAGATCTAACGGTGAGTTCTTCTCGGTTTGAGCTGAAATATTGCAGTGTTGTTCCTGACCCGTTTATCTAGGATTTGAACGGTGGAGATTTTTGTTGGAAGTCCCGTTGTGGGATTACGTTGGTTACGTTGGACTGGTTATTAAATTGGTTTGTACAATGAGTGATACTTACAAGGATTTGAAGTTGAAGTTCTCCGTGATTCTAAACGGGAACAACTACCTCTTGTGGAAGAGGACAACTACTAATGTGCTCGGCAGTAGGAGGCTCACAAAGCACATTGAATCAACCTTTGAAGACTTGAAGAAGTTGGATGAAAGCATTGACAAAGACACATGGAAGCAAGATGACTTGAATGTCCTTAGTGCTTTGCATTGCTCCCTTGAAACTTCTATCTTAGAAGGGTATTCGTATTGTGAGACATCCAAGGAGCTTTGGGATACTCTCGCGAATGTGTTTGGTAATGAATCAAATTTGACTCGGATCTATGAGATTAAGAAGGCTCTAGGGGAACTAAGTCAAGAAGATAGCGACTTTAATGCTCACTTTGGGAAGTATAGATCGCTTGTTGTTGAATTAGAGATGCTAAGGCCATTCACTACGGATGCAAAGACACTTAAGGAGCGTAGGGAACAAGATCTTGTCTTTGGGTTGATGTTGACTCTTAATTCAAGCTACACGGATGTGATCCAACACATCTTGAGAGATGACAAGATCCCTACCTTAGAACAAGTGTGTGCAAAGATACAAAGGGAGTATGGTTCGCAAGGTCTATTTGGTAGCAAAGGAGAGAGTCTTCCAACGGCAAACAAGGTCGGGATGGTGAAACAAGATGATAAAAAGACTTGGTTTTGTGATCATTTCAAGAAGAAGGGTCACCTCAAAGACAAGTGTTGGATCCTACACCCTCACTTGAAGCCGGAAAAGTTCAAGAACTCCAAGCCGAGAGCTAATGTAGCAAACACAAGTGATAGAGGACTACTTGATAATGAAGAGAGGGCCATTGTGCAATATGGACATCAAGAGAAAGCAATGCGAGCTACTGCTCAAGACAAGGGATGTACCACTTCTACCTCTCAAGCTCAAGAAACCATCACCATGAACAAGGCCGATCTTGAAGCTCTTCTTCAATCCATAGCATCCAAAATGCATCCCGGCTGTATCTATCTCTTTACCTCTAACTCTCATGATTCAAATTCATTAGTGTTAGACTCCGGAGCTTCTCATCACATGATAAGTAATCCTAGGTTATTAGAGAATGTTAAACCGGCACTAGGGAATGTTAAGGTTGCAAATGGTCATAATGTTCCAATAGAAGGAATAGGTTGCATAAACTTGTTTAACAAGAAGTCTAGTGCTTTCTATATGCCTAAGTTCACTTCTAACTTGCTCTCGGTCAAGAAAACAACTAAGGACTTAAATTGTCTTGCTATCTTTAGTCCTATTGATGTTAAGTTGCAGGATATTGAGAGCGGTACTGTGTTTGGACAAGGAGGCACCAAGGATGATCTCTATGTTCTTGAAGATACTTCTTTAAACTCTTCTATTTCCGCAAATAATGTTAAGACTTCAGTTGTATTGTGGCATGATAGACTTGGCCATCCACACTCTAGAGCTTTGAACTTGTTATTACCCGGTTTATCTTATGATTGTTCTCATTGTGAAGCATGCATCTTAGGTAAACATTGCAAAACGGTTTTCCCTAAGTCTAATGCTATTTATGAGAAGTGTTTTGATCTTGTGCATTCGGATGTTTGGACCTCACCTTGTGCATCTAGAGATAATCATAAATACTTTGTGACATTCATAGATGAGAAATCTAAGTATACTTGGGTAACTTTGCTTCCATCTAAGGACAGAGTTTATGATGCATTTCTAAACTTCCAAAACTATGTGACTAATCACTTTGATGCAAAGATCAAAATTCTTAGAACAGATAATGGAGGTGAATATACGAGCACCAAGCTCAAAGCCCATTTGGAAAAGTGTGGGATCTTACACCAAACAAGCTGCCCATACAACCCTCAACAAAATGGTGTTGCGGAAAGGAAGAATAGACACCTCATGGAGGTCTCACGAGCAATGCTATTTCATAAGCATATGCCTAAGAGGTTTTGGGGTGATGCGGTTATGACCGCTTGTTATCTTATTAATAGAATTCCAACTAGAGTTCTTAATGATCAATCACCTTTTCAAGTATTGAATAACCAAAACCCTAACATTGAGCACTTGAGAGTGTTTGGTTGTGTTTGTTTTGTATTCATTCCAGGTGACTTAAGGAACAAGCTAGAGCCCAAGAGTACCAAGTGCGTGTTCATCGGATACTCCACTACTCAAAGAGGCTACAAATGCTTTGATCCAACCAACAATAAATACTATGTATCTAGAGATGTGAAATTCATGGAAGACAAGGCCTATTTCGGAGAAAAGAATTGGGAGAGTGTAAAGGACCTACCTAACTCAACTTCGGATAGAGCAAAGAGTCTTAAACACATTCTTGAGCATTTGGGTAATGTTAACATACCTCAAGACACTACGGAAGAGATACCAGGTGAAGTTACAAGTGGGACTCAAGAAAGTGAAGTTGAAACACCAATAGAGTCGTCGGATGGTAACCATGAGAATGTTGTAGAGGAAGAATCTAGTGAAGAAGAGATCGGTCCACTAAGTGAAGATGAAGTCATTAGATCATCAAGCAAAGAAGAGACTAACTCAATTCCTCAAACAACAAATGAACCGGTCTACACGTTACAAAACCCAAGACGAAGTAAAAGGGCAAAGAAGCCTAAGGTTCTCTTCAATTGTCAAGCTGTTGCTCACCCCATTCAAGCGACATATTCGATTGACCTTCTTCCCGAGGAACATAAAGCTTTTCTTAGTAAGCTAGATGTGGAATTCATCCCACAAAGCTATGAGGAAGCCAAGGAAAGAAAGGAATGGACTAATGCGGTTGGTGATGAAGTACAAGCTATGATTCGAAATCATACATGGGATGAAGAAGAACTTCCACAAGGGAAGAAATGTGTTAGCTCAAAGTGGGTATTCACCATAAAGTATAAGAGTAATGGTGAAATTGAAAGACACAAGGCTAGATTGGTTGCAAGAGGATTCACTCAAACCTATGGAGATGATTATAGGGAAACTTTTGCTCCGGTAGCTAAGCAACACACCGTAAAAGTTGTTCTCTCTTTGGCTGTGAACTTGGATTGGGAATTGTGGCAAATGGATGTCAAGAATGCTTTCCTTCAGGGGGAGTTGAAAGAAGAAGTTTATATGACACCTCCTCCGGGTTTAGAAGACATAGTGGCTCCGGGAAAGGTCTTAAGGCTTCGGAAAGCTATCTATGGACTAAAACAGTCTCCAAGAGCCTGGTATCATAAGTTAAGCTCTACCTTATTGGCTAATGGCTTCAAGAGATCACATTCTGACCATACTTTGTTTACTAAACAAGATAATCAAGGTATCGTAGTAGTTCTAATCTATGTTGATGACTTGATTATCTCGGGAAGTAACAAAGAAGGTATCCAAGCTATTAAGTCTGCTTTACATTCTTCTTTTGATATTAAAGATTTGGGTGTTTTGAAGTACTTTCTAGGGATCGAGGTGTGTAGATCAAAAAAGGGACTGTTTCTCTCACAAAGGAAATATGCCCTCGATCTCCTAAAGATTACAGGAAAACTTGGAGCTAAACCGGTTGAAACACCATTGGAGCAAGGCTATACGGTCAATCGAAAGGGGGAGAAAGATGATACTCCATATCATTGCCCAGAACAATATAGAAGACTTGTAGGTAAGCTTATATACTTGACATATACGCGACCTGACTTGTCTTTTGCCGTGAATCAGGTGGCTCAACACATGCAAGCCCCTACAGTTTACCATTGGAGCTTGGTGGAGAGGATTCTGAGATATATCAAAGGGAGTCCCGGTAAAGGCATTTGGATGGGAAGAAACTCAAGCACGGAGATTGTTGGATATTGTGATGCAGATTATAATGGATATCGCAATACAAGACAATCAACAACCGGCTTTTGCACATTCATTGGTGGGAACCTCGTAACTTGGAAAACCAAGAAACAGAAAGTGGTGTCATGTTCAAGTGCAGAATCAGAATATAGGGCCATGAAGAAGCTTACAAATGAGTTAACATGGTTAAAAGCTCTACTTAAAGACTTCGGGATCGAGCAAAAGACTCCAATTACCTTTCATTGTGATAATCAAGCAGCCATCGACATTGCTACCAATCCCGTGTTCCACGAGAGGACCAAGCACATAGAGACGGATTGCCACAAGACAAGAGAAAAGATAGAAGATGGTACGATTCTCCCTTGTTACACTAAGAGTTCGGACCAATTTGCTGATATCTTTACTAAGGCAGCAAGTAACCAAGTTTGCCAATTTATTCATGGTAAACTTGGTCTTGTAGACCTGACACATCCTTGAAAAATATTCTCCAACTTGTAGGGATAATACTCTTTTTCCCTAAGCTTGGTTTTGTCCCACGTGGTTTTCCAAGCTTAGGTTTTTAATGAGGTTATTCATACAAGTGCCAAGTTTATACACAATTGGGCATTGTGGTATAAACTTGAGGGGGAGTGTTAATCAAGAAGACATTTAACACTAACTAAGTCATAGTTAAGGGTTAAATGTAGGTTACTTGGGTTACTCGGGTTACAGGTTACTTGGGTTACTCGGGTTACAAGGCTGAATGAGGGTGCTGTTGGTCTTTGTGCACAACCCATCTCAGACCTAGATTATGTTCTCTATATAAACGTGTGTGCCTCCTCATTGTGATATACACATCTTTTATCAATACATTTCTATCTTTTCTCTCCATCTTTAATCATGATTCATTCAACATTTCCTACTTGAAATCTTAAATATTTACACTTATGCCATCAGGTTGCCTACAGTAACCATAGTGTATAGGCCACAAGTCACCATGAACCTTGTTCTGCATGTATGGTCTACGAACGCTAATATAATGGAGATCATGCGAGGATAATGGAGATCATGAAGTTTTAGGATTAAGAAAGAAAGATGGAGAGATTACGTCTGACTCTCGAACTTGCCGCTCGTATTCCTCCTCGACCACAGGATCAATGTAATCGTCATCACAAGGATTGTACTCAAAACTTTTTACTAGGGCAACGGAGGATGATGAGCATTGCAGTTTCTGTTCACGCTCCGGTGATTCATCCCTAGTCTCGGACATTCTCAACAATCTCGCTTAAACCCTAATCTTTGGGACCAGAGCTAAGGGTTCAACAAGGAAGGAAATATCACAATTTATTGACTAGGATTTAGTGGGAGCCTCAAATGCCCCACACAAATGCCTCAAACTATACTCTTATTTTCATTATTACGTCTAACATGTGAAGAATTAAAAAAAAAAGATACGGAAACAGAGGAAAAATCAGAGGAGACGAGAGTAGCAAGTAGCAACTACAGAGGATTACAAAAAGATAGCTTGAGTTAGAAGAAAGATATAGTGCCAAATAACATATTTGGGACATAAGCAGAACTAAAGTCCTTAACACTAACGTTTATCAAGTGGAGCCAATGCAAGGTTATGAAAAAGTTTTAAGAAGAAGAAGAAGAAAAAAAAAAAAAAAGTTTTAAGAAGAGGAGAAATGTTTGTGGTTTGGTTCTCTTAGTTTTGCATTAAGGATCATTTCTCTGTTTTTCTTTCTTAAATGATTGTATCGGATCTCTTGGTACGATTATACAACTCTAAATATTATCCTCTCAGCTTTAATCATGAAAATCATATATGTTTTTTTTTTTTTTTTTTGTTAAAATCATATATGTTTTATTACTCTTCAAAAATCAAAAAAAGAAACAACCAGATTTGAAACTACATATATAAGTGTAGATTCTTTAAAATTGATACAAACCCTATGATATATGCAGCCAGAAAATTACTTCAGAAAGTTGTGTATTCTAATTTTATCGACAAATAATTAACGTATCTTTCCAACAACTCCATCATAAAGTTTAATATTTTATCGCATGATAGAGTATATCTGAAAATGATTGTTATTTTTGATATATCTCTCTACGACTACAATTATTATTTTGATTTTTGTCAATATCAGACTAATTAAAAATTAGGTACAGTATTAATTAATGATTGTGACAATTTATTTTTGTCACGTCAACAAAGTTCTATGTTCTATCTTAATTTATGATATGTCTCTCTACGACTACAATTATTATTTTGATTTTTGTCAATATCAGACTAATTAAAAATTAGGTACAATATTAATGATTGTGACAATTTATTTTTGTCACGTCAACAAAGTTCTTTGTTCTAAAACCACAAAAAACCACAAAAGGGGGCACAATCGTTGCCTCGATACACGAGCTTTTTCTCTCTCTCTTGAAGGCGATTTTATAGATCTCAATCTAGTGCTCCGGTGAACCTGGTTTAATTGAAGGTGAAGGTCTTTCGAAGGTAGTCCAGGAGTGAGTCGTCTTGTCTCTCTGACAACAATGGCGTGGTGTCTCCTGCTGATGTGGATGTGGCTCTGGAAGGGCGGAGGAGGAGCGTTGATGCAGTTGCCTCTCGGTTGGGGACGCTGGGAGTTGTGTCGGTGCTCCTCAGGCTCAACCGCCGGCCCATAGGCTGCGTCCACGGCGGAAGTTGGCGGGGGTAAGGTGGGTTTTGTGTTGTGTTGACAAGTGGCTAGCGGAGGATCTTTGATCCTTGATGGCTGATGCGGGGGTCGGATTTAAAGGCTCCGGGTGAGCCTCCGTCCTTTATATCCGCCGGATCGGGTGTGCCGACTGTCCGGATCGAGGCTCGACGTCTTTGGGATCCCGGATTTTCACGGAGATGGAAGAGCGAGGATAGCCCCAAGCGCGACGGGTTGCTAGGTTGGGACTCGTCGCCGTCGATCCGTCTCGTCGGTGACTCTAACTTTCTGGGAGGTTGGTGGCGGGTTGGTTCGTCGGAGGAAAAGGATGGCTGTCGGAAACCGAAATCTTCCACCGGCAATTTTAATCCTCTGATGTGGCCACGAAGTTGTGGGCCTTGATTTCGCCAGATCTAAGGTTTGGGGTCACTGCGAACGGAGATCAACATGGGCCGAGTCGGTCTGGTTTTTCCGGCGAGTCTCCGGCGATTCCTTTTTGTAACTGGGCTTATTTTCGTTGTAAGGCCTTGGCCCATGCCCATTTTGGGATGAAATAATTAATAAAATAAATATATTTAAAAAAAAGAAAAAAAAAAAAAAAAAAGTTCTATGTTCTATTTTTATTTTTATTTTTTGGTTAAACTTGCATGAGAATGTAAAACACACAGTAGTCTTAAAGCATGTTTTCAACGAAGGCTCACATCAAAATATAGTAAAATATAACACCATATCAGAACCAGACCCAATTGGAAGTCTAAACCCCAAGTCAACATCGCTGTGTTATTGTCTCACAAACGAAAGCCGACGTAAAAGAACAATGGATATGACTTTGTACTGATTTTTACAATGGCTCATGAACACTTGCTTTTTTAATGAGTCTACAAATTTCTATAACATTTTTACTGTAAAGGACAATCTCAATGTGTCAAACTATTCCATAACTGTAGAGACAAAATTTGATGTCTGAAACTAGGACTGATCCACCTGATGCAAAATGCTGAAGCCAGAGAGTTGTGCTGACTTGGTCATATCAGGAGAATCCAAAAATCCGAAGTTTTATCTTGAGAAGAGTGTTGTGACACGTTCAGGAGATGTTAGTGTTGCCACTCTTTTAAACTGTCAAAATTCATATAGAATGAGAGACCAAATTCAGTGTCAGTTTTGCCACTTTCCTAGACTACATTGTACCTTTTGTTGGTTGTATTTGGTCCGTATAGCGATAAGTGTGCTTCCACTGGTGTTGAGCTGCAAATCCTCCATTGCAAGTACCGTGTTTTTTAGAGCGGATGTTTCATATCTCGTATAGTGCTGTAGAGTTGGGTTCTGTAAGCAATAACATTCACATCACCAACATTGTTTTCCCTTATAGGAATAAAGTGAAAAACATTCACAATGAAGAAATGTGAGCTCACTCACCCAAGGATGGTTAGATTGGTCGAGTGTCCATCTTGCTAAAAAAACCGCTGAAGCGGCAATTAGGGATGGTAGGAACCTTAGGAAAGTATATTCTGTGAGAGTTAGTTCCGCGAAATAGTTTGCTAAGAACTCCATCTCAATGAGGGGAACCTGTGAACCATCAAAATCAGTTTACAGATTCCAAGTTATTTGAAATGCTGAGAATGATTAGTGAAATGAATCAATGTAACCAACCTTATCAGACGCTTGAGCTGCGTGAATGAACCGCCTGCAACACAGAAGAAGATAATAACTTAAAAATGTTTTGAAAACGTTAAAGAGACAATGTTTGAGTAATGGTGCATTTTGATGTGTTTAATGTTTACCTGAGAAACGTTTTGGTGGTGGGAACTGATAACCGAAAATGTATAAATTTTAAAACTTGAATCTCCATACTTAGTACCTGAAAAAATTGGTGATTTTTTTGGGTTAAATCTTTAAACAAAAATGAATCATCTTAGATGACACTGATATAGATGGAGTCTGCATGTTAATTACTTCTAGTCTTGTGTATGTATTGTCTGTAATGAAGCAAAACTCCTCCAACCGCGGTGCACAAATCTCTTCGTATTTTCTTCAACAACAAGTTACAAGGAAGAATGTCTTAGTTTATGGAGAAGTACTAATCTATAATTAACATAAATTCCAGAGTGAAACTTGGAATTTTTATTCCTAGAATGTATTTCAGAGCTCCAAACATGTATTCCTCTGCATCCACTTATACTTCAGTTTTACACTCATTGCATTGTGAATGCTACTAAATAGAATCTTGCTGCTAAAACTTGAAATTGTAGAAAGAGTGAAATGGGAACTTACGAGGCTATTAGCATGCAAGTGACACCTAGTAGCTGAAGCCTCTGCTTTTCAATGTAATTATGAGACATGAACCGATCAATTAGATTCACGGTAAGGTAAAGTGTATCTGAAGTCAGCTTGTACTCTTCAGAAACCTGAAAGAAATAACATCAATAGAGTTTCTTAGTTTAACAAATGCTTTGAAAAATAACACAATTTTAATTTTAAATTTGCTCCACAACTTCAAGTAAAATTATGCATTGCAAATATTGTATTCCTACCTCCACAAGCCAATCAATCAAAATTCTGCGCATGTTTGGATCGATATCGCGCTGCACTTGCACCATATAGCTAGTTGAAGGTCTTTGTTCAAACTGTACAAAAAGTAGTGGTAATATAAATAACTCAAAATCTCAAAATGTAATCTCTTTTGAGAAGATAGAATAAGACCAAGTATTTGGATTATGTAATGCAAACCTCTGCAACATGACTCCTATCATATATACTTGCAGCATACAAGCTACAAAACTGGGGATCTTGGACATTGGAATCTATATCTACAATCTGAAGATAATCCGCCACATCCGATCCATCTTCTTCTGCACAATCCAGTAAATTTTAGTAACAAACATTTTGGTATATGCTTCATTTAACAAGATTCTCTGAGAGGTTTGAAATATGATACTATTTTTTTTCCAGCATTTTTGAATTCTATCATTAGTAGTGAAGTTTCTTACTTTGCTTTGGAGTAGAGGCATCTAAAGATTCAACCATTCTAATCTTTGACAAATCTTCTGCTAATTTCGATTTTTCGGCATCCACATCTACCAAACCTTCTTCTCTTATTTGCTTAGTCTCTTTTTTCGTCCTCGTTTCCAAGCCTGCCTTATTGTATCATTATGAACAAATTCTAAAGGAAAACATACACTAATCAAGAAAATGCAAAGAGAGCATAAGAACTTGCTACCTTAACATTGCCTTGTGTAGAAATTATACTTTCTGCCAAAGTGTTAGTCACATCCTTGAGCACCGCCCGTCTTTTATGATTACAAACTGTGGAATTATTTGATGCCATTCGTTTATTACTCGGTCTAGCAACAAGCTTCGATTCCTGTTTAAAAGCGGGTTTTGATGGAGACATTAACACTCCTAAGGCCTTAGCTCTTGATCTAGTGACTCTCACATTATTATCTCGAATTTTCTTAGTAGTGATTGCTTCTTTCGTCGCATTAGGGTGCTTAGAAGAAACTCTATACATAATATTAAACTGGAACTCGCCAAGTCAAAATCTGCAGAGTCAACAGAAATATATATAGTCTTCAAAATTTTATTACAATAAACAAAATCAATCAGTGTTAAAAAATGGAATAGCAAAATTCATTTTCAATAAAACTCGCATGCTCACTTAGTGAGATCAGATCTCAACGTCATAAACTTGAGAGAAATTGAGTGGAAGAACTTCAAACAAGTTCCAAACATCAAATTTTATCTATGACCCAACAAAAAAAAATTCTATACAAAAATTCACCTCCCAGATCATATGTAACATCAAATTATTGATCATTTTTCTTAAATGTTTCCGTGACAATAACAAGAAAAAAAAACACACACACACAAGAGATCAAATCATTGTCTGAATTCAGTAAAACATAAACATACCAAAAAAAACCACAAACACTTAGAAAAGTAAAAACAGATCTACAAACCAAAAACCTCAAATTATGAATGAAAAAATAAAAATAAATCATCTATCCAAATGGAGAGACGTGTAAAATGATGTGATACCTTTATCTCAGAAAATCGAATTTAGAGATTGAGAATGATCTACAATGGCGAAGAGAGAGTGTGTTGAAATAGGAGGAGCGTGAGTGTGAGCGTGAGCGGGACCAAGTCCAGATTCGATTTCACTAGAACAAGACAGCAAATGCAAACTATTCGCAAACGAGTAAAACAAGCACAACCCTCTTGATATACCGCTCCCTTCTATAACGTGAAATCTTAAGGATAATCTCTACCCTTAACTAAACTCCCCTGAGTCGAGATTTAATCAGGATAACCTAACCCTGAGCTAAACTCCCCCTGAGCCTAGACTTCAAAACAAAACCACTTGATCACACAAGCACCAAACCGCAAAACTAAGTTGCACACAATCTCACAGAAAGCTCTCACTGATTTTTCTTTATGTCTCAGCTCTCTTTCTCTCCAAGACGTCTTCAACTCCTCCTTATATAGCCAAAACGATTTCCTAATCACCATAGAAGAAGGTTTGCAAATTCCATAAGGAAAAGTAAAATTTCCTTTTTTCAATTTCCTTTTCCTTATCAAACTCCACTTTCATCAAGTCTTCCAAATCTCTTTGAGTCATTTTTTCTTTCAGATTCATCCTCTAAACACAATCCAAACATATCTTCTCAAATCTTCTAGAAACCAACACTCACACAAAACCAGCAGCATATTGAATTACTTCTTGAATCATTCAACGACTCCATCAGCAGCATCTTGTAGTACTTCTTGAATCATTCATCAACTCCATCAGACATAACAACTACATCATCAATGTTAGCACGTAGTTCTCGACTACACCCGCAAGATATTTGGTATGTTAACTTTGTTCTTCCTGTTTGGATTTGGATTTCTAAATCGTTTTAATCATAAGATGTTGAAAAAAAAACGTTTTCCAAGATTTTTAGATGGTAATGAAGAAGAGGAGTATCAGATTTTGGAAGATGTCTTTTGAAAATTATGTATCATGTAAGATGTTTACCAAGTAGGTTCATGAACTATTAACTAGTTGGCTAGAGCAAAAAATACAATTTAGCAGATTTCGACGGAATTGACTGAATATTTATAATTTATGTGTGGTATTATGTACGGTTGGACTCAATTTATATTGCACTCGACTCAATTAATGGAACTTATTCCATTAAATAGATGAAAGAAAGCAGGCCGGTATTGTAAATTGTTTAGCTCAATTTTGATTCCACTCAAAGAAGGGACACAACTTCTTCTAAGGCAATAGCACTAATTGCAATAAATGGATGAAAACATTGGTAAATTTCTTTCTCGATATTAGTATCGATATGATATTTGTTATAATTAGGCTATTGAAAATCCAATTCAATTACAAATTGCAAAAAATATGCTCGATCTATTTCTTATGTATCTTGATTACACTAGAAAAAGGTTTCAATTATCAAAAAATTTAGGCTTTACGAGATACCATTCCATATAAATGGCTTTGGAAGGAGACATGTTTATTTGCGGGGATGGTTTTGCTATGAAGAAGCCTCTATCAACTACATTCCAAATTAGAAACACTCATTTTTCCAACAGACTGTTCCGATTTGGTGAAGATGGATTGACCTTTAGTTTGCAAGGACTAAGGAATTGTTTTCTTTGTTTACTATTTCGTTTATTCCACACTTTGAATTTCGAAGCGGACATGTTAGCATGTAGTGTTCGACTACACCCGCAAGATATTTGCTATGTTAACTTTGTTCTTCCTGTTTGGATTTGGATTTCTAAACCGTTATAATTATAAGATATTGACGGAAAAAAGGTTTTTCAAGATTTTGAGATGGTAATGGAGAAGAGGAGTATCCGATTTTGGAAGATGTATTTTAAAAGTTACATATCATGTAAGATGTTTACCAAGTCGTTACATGAACTATCAACTAGTTGGCTAGAGCAAAAAATACAATATAGCAGATTTCGACGGAATTGACTGAATATTTACAATTTATGTGTGGTATTATGTACGGTTGGACTCAATTTATGATGCACTCGACTCAATTAATGGCACTTATTCCATTAAATCGATGAAAGCAGTAGAGATATGAATCGAGGAGAGTAAAGTCAAAGCCTGAAACCTATCATATTTTGGGAAACTTGATAGTTCAAATTTCTGGAATCTTAGAGAAAGTTATTGAAATCGGTTTTTTTTTTTTACGAACACACTGCATTACTTATTATAGAAATACATCAATGAACCAAAGAGTAGAAGTGCCTATACAAGAAAAAAAGAGTTCTTCTCCTGAACTTTCCTAACTAGAAGATCCGCCTTACTATTCCTCCCATGATGTTTGTCAATGAGATGAAACTCTATAACTGATTTTGGAAGTGTCTTTAGATTGCAATGCAAAAACAAAAGCTCGACCATTTTACATTTCTAGAAAGATCTTTATATTCGTATCATTCCATAAGAACAATAAAATCCACGGAAAACAACTATAGATATTCGTTGCTCCTTATGGTGAGATGGTACTCTCCAAAATAGAAAATCCAGATTCGTGGGCACAAAACTTGTAAAACATCCAAATGTTAAAGGAACTGTTGACAACTCCTAAGTTTGCAAGGAGGATGGAGACATAAAAAAGGCATGATGAATGGCTTCTTCTGATTTCCCAGACCTTTGACAGGTGATATCACATCTTATTCCACGTTGTTGCAGACTTGAAGTATCTGCTAAGGATGCCGATGCAATATATCAAACAAAGTGTTTGAGTTTCGAAAAAGCTCTAGTTTTTCATGCTTAAGCTTTTAATGCTCTACATCTCAGGCTCCACTCTACCTCCTCAAACATAAATATAGTCTCAGTTCACCAATATCTTGACTTAACCGTATATCTCTCACATTTTGTATGATGCCATAAACATGGAATATCTTCTAGAACTATAAACTCTTGAAGGATACGTCAGTGCCAATATTTTGTTGGCAGATAAATCAAATGATTTTTCATCAAGTTAGGGTGGAGAAAATTTCCTTTGCCATTTGCTCGTCGTGGATTAAATTTTGGTATCCAAGGGTCAGCTATATAGCACCAAACCGATTTATTCTCCTTTTTCTATGAGTTTGGGTTTATTTTTGCCAACAAAGTGTGAACATTCACGTAGTATCTCCCTTTCAACACCCTTGCTACTAGTGAAATTGGGTATTGAATTCTTCTCCACTATTTCAATCACTAAATTTTTCGAAATATCAAAAACCTACCCCCTTCATGTTTAGATTTACACAATTTCATCCATGCCACTCAATGTACGCCTCAAGTACTCTCCTTGAACCTCCCAATAGTTTAGAAAAATACTTGTTAGCTTTGCAGTAAGTTCTTAAAGAACTTTAAAGCAAAACATAACATATGTAGGACGAACCAAAAATCAATTGATATAATCGGTATTTTTTTTTTTTTTTTTTTTAAACAAAGTAAAATTTGATTAATCATCCTAAAACTTGAGCTTTGGCTTATAAGCCAATACAATTACACAGTTACAAAATAGGAAAAGCCCAAATCGGAGCCCGCCGAAAAGGAGATCTGAGAACGAGCGGTACACCGGAAAACGAGTCTCACCCATTAGATCCGACGCTAACAAGGATCACTCTTTTGCAACCATGCTCCAGACACCAGGCCCTAAGCGGAGTTAGAGGTTCCGCCGCAAACCGGCGTCGGGAAACAAGTCAAACCTAGAACAATCCTCTCGGAAAGGTTAGATCCGCCAAAACCGAGACCCCTTCTCTCAACTCCCCAACCTAGCAAGAAGAGAGAATGCGAAAACTAACCCTCCCTTCCAATGAACTCACCCTTGAACCTCGCCTGAGATCTAGCCATCCTCAAACCGGTCAGGCGAATACCAATCACGACCGCTGATAAGGTCGCTTGCTCATACAAACACTCAGTAGCCAAACTCCGTGCTTAGCCATCCCAGATCTAGAAGGATCCGGCGTTAATCGCCATAACAAGCAGTGAACCCCACCAAGTCGCTTCTCAACTTCCGCCGCAACCGCAACATCGAACCAAACAAGTTGAGCCACAAGATAGATCCGCGATTTGTCGATTCGTCTGGCGTCCTTAAACCAGAACGTGGATCGACTGGAATCCATCCCAAAACTGCCGGAAATCTGCCGCCTTATTGCATCGAGAACCGGCTCTTCCACACCACATCACTGCCGGAAAGGAGGAAGATCTCACTCTTGCTTCACTGTGTTGACCCATCGCCGGCATTGAAGTACAAAAGGCAAAAAAAAAAAAGGAAAACCCTAGATCTAGATTTTGTGTCACAGGAGAGAGAAGAGAGAGAAATAGAAAGAGAACGATTGTCTCGGTCATCTGTTATAATCGGTATTTCATTCCCTCTTTCCACAAGTATTTTGCTGACCAGCCATTGATAGAATAAGTATTTCCCAATTGTTTTAAGAACCTAATTTTAAAATAAAATTCTAAAATTTTACAATTTTGCAAACAATTTTTTTTTTGTCTTATCAAAAATTTTCAAATCGTTTTTCCGAAAGTTGGCTATTAAATTTATTTTAGCTACAAATCATACATATTGGTGAAAGTAATCAAATTTTTATCAGCTATATACAAAAATCCATAACTGATAAAAAGTTGAATTCAATTTTGATCACCAATCATCGTGTGGAAGTAACGTACATAACTAAAAGAATCACTAGATCTTTGAGACTTTTTTTTTTATTATTTTCCTCTAAATTAGTTTATCAATCAAGGAGTGGGATTTTTTTTTATCAATGTGTGGTTAGAAAAGAAAAAGTAAAGATCAACACTGTTTCTAATATTATGTTGCATATATCAAACGTATAACAGGCTAGAAAACCAAGCGGATAACATGAAAAACCAAAACGATTTCTTGATTTTCTAAAAGAGCAACCAACGCACCTGATAGTTTGACCACACCCACGCGCTTCTGAATCGTCAAGATCTCAAGAATTTTTTTTTTTTGTCTAAGAATTTTGTCGTTAGTATGAAATCAGTATCAATCCTCCCTCATTTGTTAATCATAATTGAATCTTTAGATCAATGAATAATTCTAATATCTTGATATTTGATAGAGTCAGCTTTCTAAATAAAAAAGGTAGGGCATTAATTTTTCTATATATTTCTCTTTTTGTTTCAAAGTTGGTCAAGGAGGAGGTGAATGAAATTTATTTCTTCTTATGGTATATTAAATAATTGTTTTTTTAATTTTTTGTTTATACAAATTAACATCATCACATATCTTACACATAAAAAATCGGAACATCATTAGGATAGAATTTATCATTGGGTGAATCCAAATATTCAACATTACCAAACTAGTGAGAATTGATAGCAAAAACTAATAAAGTTATAAAAAAATCTATATATATAATGAGAGAGTTTTCTCTCCATTTAGGGTGTCCACATCAGCATTCATGTCATCACATTTCATTACTTTTGTGGGCTCCACATATCTTATTTATTAAAACAAAAATCATTAAAACTAAATTAACTCACACACTTAATATTATTAATTTTGATTAAAAAATAATAATTTACAAAAAATAAATTAAATATACAACACAAAATATGAAACTTTTGAATTGAGATTGGAGAAATATAAAATTAGATAGTTATATTTTAACATATAATGAGTAAATATTTTTAAATGGTTAGAGAGAGGAAAAAAAACTTATCATATATTTTAATGGTACAACAATCACTTTTAAGAGTTACAATTATTAAGTAAAATAAAGAAAATAAGTTTTCAAAAAATACCAAATTTAAAGGTTCTTACTATTAAAAAAAGTAATTTATTTCTGAAAAATACACATTTAAAATTTGAGAATATATTTGTTAAGGTTAAAGTATCAATTCATGATGCCGATTATAAAAAAAAAAAGAAGGATTGAATAAATATTATTATTTATAATTATAATATATTATAAATAATTAAATTAATAAATTTGTCTATATTATTTATGTTTGCTCAATTAAAAAGTGAAGGTTTTTTGTAAAAAATGAATACCTAAGAAATAAAAATTAAATATTAATCAGTGTTTAGGAAATTAACATAGATTGGAAAAAATTAAGGTGATTTTAAATAAAACAAAAAACTATCCTAAACATCACATATAAAAATAAAATAATTTAAATAAAATTGTGTAATAATAATATTTGAGAATGTTATTTGGAAATTAGAATAGTAATGGTAGATTGTAGAGTTTCTTAATTAGAAATAAGAATGATTTTGTTTTAAAATTAGAATAATTTTTATGATTTCGTAATTTACATATTTTAGAAAGATCAACAATAAGAATACTATATAGAATAATAATATACGTCAAATTATATATGTGAAAAAAGAATTTTGTATTTTTCAAACAGTCAATATAAAGTGAAAAATTTGCGTTAAAATCCGATCTTTGTGAATCGGAATGAGTTTACATGAAATTTGTTATCTATAAAACAATTTTACATGCACCAAACATGGTCAGAGAAATCTTATGAAAAAATATTTTCACATATTTTCTGATGTTCACTTTAATAAAAGGGGCTTTTGCAAAAATGCCACTTTTTCAATGCCACTTTTCAAAAATACCCCTTTTTAAAAATCTTATAAAAAATGCTCTTAAAAATATAAGATTTACCCAAATATGTATGTAATATTATTAAAACATACACAAACTACATTTCTATGTATCTAAAATCTTATAAATACTTTATAAATACCTTATAAATGTATTTTAAATACCTTCAAAAACCTTTAAAATATCTTGTAAAACCTTTGAAAAACCTTAAAAATCCTTTAAAATAACTTGTAAAACCTTTAAAAACATCTTATAAAACCTTATAAATACTTGGATCGAGTCTTTAAGTAGTAGTTACAATCCATAAGTACCTTATAAAACTAATAAAAATTTATAAAAATTTCAGATTTAAAAAGGGGCATTTTTGAAAATGGACATCTAAAAGGGGCATTTTTGAAAAGGGGCACACCAAAGGGGGTATTTTTAACAATTTCCCTTAATAAAATTAGATCATACAACTTATAAAAATGAATTGAGTAGTCAAAGATAGGAAGGAGAAAAGATATACGATCAATCTTGAAAACTGATTCAAAATCGAATATATTATATGTGAGTCAATATAAGTGAAAAAATAGATGTCGGGAGACGACGAGTGAATCATAGAAGATAACGAGAAAAATTGTAGTGAAAAGTGTGAGAATTTTTTTACTATTTTGGAAAATAATCCACATGAATAAAGTAAAATTTATATAAAATTCAAATGATTAGATTTATACTCAAAAATTTGCATTGATAAATATTTTAAACTAAAATCCCGCGCAACGCGCGGGTACATAATCTAGTGTTTATAATAATGCTGATGTGTCGATTTTTTTTTTTTGAGTATACAATCAACTTTCTTTTTTGTTGTAGGCATATACAATCAACTTTCTTATAATCTTTAAAGAGCAAAATGAGTCATAAAGTTAATTACATTGTAATCCATTCAATTTAGTCCATTAGTTGGTCATTACAAACCAATAATTTTGTATGTTCGTATGATGTTACTAGAATTCTCATCCTTCTCTTTATCTTTAATTTCTCGCAATGCTAATGTAAAAGCGGATCATCTGGCACGAAAAATTCGTACATAACCGCTTCATATCACATTTGTAAACAACATTCCCCAGGAATGGCTTTTTTGAGCTCTAATTAATTTCGGATGACAAAAAAAAAAAAGACAAACAAAAAACACAGTTGAGTAAAAAAATATTACAAAAGGAACAAAAAAAATTGATCTATATATCTAATTGAAAAAATAAACTCAAATAAATAATATGAGGATTAGTTTAATTAAATCATCACATATTTGATATTTCTAATTGGAAAGGAAATTGCCAGATTTACATATGTTTGTCTGATATTTGTATGTATACTTGGTTGTTGAGCTTTGGTGTTGTTATAACATGGAAAATGCAAGCAAGAATCGACGCTGTAAACGAAAACTAGGAATTGCCCTAGAGACTCAAAATGAAGCAGACACTACACAGCACAATGCAGAGGAAGATGTATGTACACAGGATGATCAAGAAACTATCCAGCCATCAACTGGAGCAACTGAAACCCAGGAAGCAAAAACCAAATCAAGGAAAGCAAGAGGGCCTACAAAGATGCGTGGAGTTGCTAAACACCATGATGATTAGGTTGATGTTGAATACACTCTTCTAGGTGAACCTGTTGGGAAAGGGTCTGTATCACTTTCTTCATTTCTTGGGCCTCTGGTGAGGGAGCATGTACCCGTACTACTTGATGTAGGCCTGGGCAAAATACCCGGAACCGAATACCCGAACCGAAAAACCCGAACAATACCCGAACCGAACCCGAACCCGATTTTTAAAAATACCCGAATGGGTCCTAACCTCCTACCCGAAAAAAACCCGAACCGAACCCGAACCGAATCCAATACCCGAATGTACCCGAATGTACCCGAATACAAATATACACCTAAAAATATTGGTTATATTTGGGTAAAGAGTAACCAATGTATTTTCGAGAAATCGGGTATTTCGGTTAGATTTGGGTATATATGAGTTAAAAACCCGAACCCGACCCGAACCCGAAAATATTTCGGGTATTTTTGGTTATTTTCGGGTATTTTGCTTTTTTATTAAAATACCCGAACCGAACCCGAACCGAATTTTTAGAATACCCGAATGGGTCTTGACCCCCTACCCGAATAGACCCGATACCCGAAAAAAAAGAACCAAACCCGAACGGGTACCCGAATGCCCAGGCCTAACTTGATGGTTGGAGGCGTCTGGATAATCAAACAAAAGACAGACTTTGGGAGGAGATTAAGGTATTCTATGTATTATATAGTAGTTCTTTAACACATACATATTAATGTTTATTATCTAGTAGTTCTTTAACACATACATATTAAAGTTATTATACACATACATATTAATGTTTATCTTTTAAAAATATTACAGGGAAGGTTCAATCTAAATGAAGGATGGCAAAAAGATTCTGTTTTAAACAGATGGGTTGTTTGTGGGACTTCTAAGTCCAAGCTTTTAACCCAAGTACGAAATACAAGCAAGACACAGTTACATAGTTTAAAACCAAATAACATCCAATATATTGCAGCATGGAAAAATTAGGTGAAGAGTAGAACTAGCCCATAATTTAAGGTTGTCTATGTTAACTCTTTATTTCTATAGTCATGTTTCTTTTTGATTGTTTCTAAAAAAATCAGAAATGGGATTGCTTTTGTAGGTTAAAAGTGACAAGTATAGAGAACTAAGGAAGGCGCGAATTCCCCACACCACCAGCCGGAAAGGAATGCTTAGACTAGCTCATGAGATGGTACAACTTTTGATTTGATTGAGTTTGATGTTTATATGGGTGTCATTTGGTTTTGATTAGAGTTTGACTTGGTTTCAATGTGGTCTTTAAGACTTGTAGAATAGAGTTTGGTTTGGTGTTGAATAATGTGACTGTGTATAATTGAGTTTGGTTTTGATTAAGTTGTCAATTGTAGTTTTAGCCTCTTAGCCTCTGCGGATTTGTGATGGTGTTAGGGTTACTTGCCTTTAGTCACATTGAAAAGTGCTTTTATTGATGTGTTGATGGCTCTCATTTGGTTTTGAATAGAGTTTGGTTTTGATTGAGTTTGACTTGGTAGGTATTCTTTTTTGAATTGAATGTAAAATTATATTCAACCAAAAACCTTTTTACAAAAAATGCATCTTGTTTTTGAAGTTTTTAGAAAATACACCATAAAGAACAGAGAGTGTAAAAAGCAGATAATTGTGAAAACAGAATGTAGATAGGCTTGTTTAATGTGGAGGTCGCGTTGAGAACCATAGCATTAGGCATTCGTCATAGCTATGGTCCCCGACGTCCCTGATTGAACTGATCCTGTTGCGCACATTTTTGTCGATGAGCTTGATGAGGCGGGTTGATGGTGAGTGGGTTTCTCCATGCCGTCTTGCATTGTTTAGTTATTTCAATTATTAAACAGCTTTTGATGCTTGTAGAGGAACAAGAGTTCTGAGCCTAGCAAGGTGACTAGGAGTAAAGTATGGGTAGCAGGACATACTCATTCAGATGGACGACCTGTTAGACCTGAATTTTCGGAGACTATTGTAAGTGAAATGGGATCAGGAACAAGTAAATTCAAATCTATGTTCCTCTACTTCTGTTGAAATATTTGTATCATGAACAAATAAAATCTATTGATAGTGAAATGGGATCTACAGTTAGTACTAGCGTTAGAGATGATGCTGTGAGTCAAGTGCTAGGAAAAGATAAATCAGGAAGAATTAGAGGGATGAGCAGAGGGGTTACTGCTAGCAAGCTAGCATTCCTTCAAGCTAGAGACTCACATGTACAGAAGCTTAAAGCACAACAGGCGGAATTGATCAACAAGATTAATGATCTACAAAATGAAGTTTGTGGCTTATCTAAACGGAAAAAGGTTAGTTAATTTTCACTCATGTGATAGATTATGTCAGTTTGTATATTATTACCAATTCACTGTCTTTTTGTCAAAACAGTCTGATGATGTTTCTATATCGGAGACTAGTAATGCTAACAAAGTAGTAACTAGATGTCAACTACTGGATTGGTGTTCAATGGATGATATTGTTGTCGGGGAAGGAGAGTTCTGCTCAGCTGAACCAATGTACAAGATAGATAGAATTCCGCTTGGTCTTAATGCAGCGGCTGTTATTGTCAACTCTGTATCAAAAGAAGATGCATATGTCTGGAGGCCAACAACAACTATTTTCTCACTTGGCAAAGCTATGGGCGCCAAAATTGCATGGCCATCTGATAAAATCATTTTCGATAGTGATAACAACTCCCCAACTGATAATCAGACTGCTGGTTCATCGGTAATTTTCATTTTCTCTATCTTTATTATGAACTGTTGCAATTTATGCATGCTCTGTTCTAATATGGTATGCATGACATAGGCACCACTTGATAGAATCGTCATCTTTGATTGGAATCTGGAGGATATGATAGTTGCTGAGGGTCAATTGATTTCAACTGATCCAAAAGAATTGGCCAACAATATTCCTCTAGGCCCCAATGTTGCAATCGTTAAAGTTCATATGGTGATTAATAAAGATGCCTATTTGTGGAGACCTACTAATGAAATGATATTAATGGGTGATACACTAAATGAGTTTATCGCATGGCCTATTCAGAAGATAGGATATAGTAATCTAACTCCAAGAACAGCATCACCAAAAGAATCATCACCTGCGGTAAAACTTCTGTTCCCATATTGATTAATTGGTTAATTTTTTTATTGTTGTTGTTGATTCGACGTTTGAAATTTGTGAGTGACAGAGTGCAAATTGAAGCATGGGCAATAGTATGAAATCAAATGAACAAAAAGGTGCATGCTGTTAGATTGCAATGGCACGGGAGAAATCGTTGCAAAAGGTAAAATATGTTCAACTAATCCAAGATAAGGTTCATTTTGTCCCTTTAGGACCTGATGCTAGCAAGGTATGGGTACAATTTTTAAAGATTGGAAGTGCTAAAGTGTGGAGACCAAATTCAGAGGTTAAATTCACTGGTGATGCTTTAGGAACTACAATCGCATGACCTAACGATAAACTTCAATTTCTGTGATATTGTGGTGAAGTATGTTTTAGAACTTAGAATATTGTGTTACCTTTGTGGTGAATTAAGATATTGTGTACCTTTGTGGTGAAGTTTATTTGAGATGTTAAGATCCTATTTATGTTCCAATATTTGTCTTCAAATTGAACCTTTTTTAATTCATTCAATAAGGGAGGTCATTGGACACATAATTACCATCTCAGCTGCTGTTTTTTAATTGAAATGCTACACATAAAAAAGCTTATATCATTATTTTACCAGGTCAGTTAACCTCCCTCTCTCTTTAGTGGGTCCGCCCTTGACAATAGCACACTTAAAAACCGCTATCTTATATGATCGACCTATTATCGCGGCCGATGACAAAGCGTTTCTTAAACCGCTATCGTTTTAATAAATAACGTTTTTCAGACGCTAAAATAATTGTCTTTCTTGTAGTGATTAGATATATTTACCTACAATTTTTCAACTTCAATAACTTCACTAGAGATTCCCTTGAGAATTTCCTTGTTTCTAATTTAAATGTATATCTGCAAAGTCAATTGGGATTTAACGAATCTAGACCAATTACACATAATACTTTTAGAAAAAATATCATAAAATGAAATTAGCGAAGTAAAAAGTCGAATTGGTATGTTAGAGTCTCAAGATGAAATCTCTAACATTAAAAGAAGAGTTAGTAAGTTGGAAAAAATAATTAGTAGCCTAGTAAGATTTATTAAACCGTTGTTGTAGAACAATAAGTCAAGAGAAATAGCCAGTGCAAGCTTTGTTCAGGTGACGTAATATCACGAATTTTAGACCAACAGATTTGTTAAAAACAACATTTAAAATGTTGGCTACTACCCACGTAAGACTTGAAAATATAATTTTAAAAAAATTGAAAATAAATTGAGAATGACATAGCTCGTAAGTCGTAATTAGGTTCATTCATTAATGAAGTTTTCGTCATTAAACTTCCAAAATCGATGGTGAGAGCTGCTTTAACAAAACTCACCATCCAAATTATGTAATAGATTTCCAATATAAAAACCCAATAATATCATTAATAAACATATTATTATATCAATGAATTTTATTTTATTTTAATGAATTTTATGATTTTTTAGTAGGCTAATGGTTTTATTTAAAAGCCCGACTAGTACAAAATAGATTGCAATTACATAATTAAAACAAAAATTAACAGTCCAACTAAATCATAATTACCCTAACAATATATCCAAGCCCAACAAATAAGTAAAACAAGCAATAACGATTTAGAACCTTCACGAAACCATGCGTTTATCATCCAAGAACCTCTGTTATTTTTCGTCAAATGTCGTCATCAAGTTCCGATCATCATTCGTCAATTAAATCTGATCCGACTAAAATTTTTCCTTCTATTGATCTCAATTTGGTAACTATATAAAAAGAATGCAATAGAAGAAGCCGACAGACAAAAGTAGACAAATAGTAATAAAGAAAATTCGGAAATTAGATTAGACGACATAAGACTGAAGATTACCAAATTATTGATTGGAAAGAAAAGTAGTAAAAATATAGAAACAACATAGGTCAAAACCAAGTCGCAAAAAATAAAAAGCACACAACAAAAGTTTAGATCTCCAATTATGTAATAATATGTACATAACATCAATGTCAGCTAAAATTATATTTTTCTCTTTCAGATTTAATTTTTTTTTTCTTTCTAAAAACTGATAATAATTTTATAAATTGGAATATGAACAATGACTTTTGAAGTTCCTTTCATAATTTTTTTATATTAATAATACTTCCTCCGTTTCATAATATAAACCGTTTTGGAAAAAACTTTTTGTTTCACAATATAAGTCGTTTTCGAGTTTCGATGCAAATTATATATTATTTTAATATTTTATGATTATTTATATTATGCAGTCTCTTTTATGATTGGTTGAGCTTTTTAAAAATAGATCTTCTTAATCGGTGTGCTTTCATCTAAAACTACTTATATTATGAAACGGAAGAAGTATTTGTTTTACCAACTGAAAAGCCAAGCCCAAGCCTAATTCCAGGCCCAAATACCATCGCGATTTTTTTTTTACAAAACCCGATTCCGTAAGGGAACCCATCCGTTGGTGAATCTGGACAGTCCCCTCAAATAAAACTTGTGAGAGCTGTTTCGTCGCTTTGATCGAAATGGCGTCGTCTTCTCCAACTCAGCTAGCTCACGTCCCGTTTCCTCCTGAACCAGGTCCCTTCTTCTCCTTCGATTTCTTTCTCTATCCCTCAATTTCCGCAGACTAGTAATTATCTTCCTTCAATTCCATTGCGATCGCTTAGCTTCGCTGTTTCGAAATTTTTTACCGTCATCGATCTGCTAAAATCCCTCAGATTCTCTCAAATAATTTTGTAGTTTTTCGCTTTTGATCAATTGATTGAAAATTAACTGATTCAATGGTTAACGTAACTTCGTTTCTGATCGAAATGTGGGTTTAGTCATCTATTTTTCGCTCAATTCTTGCGGTGTATATGTGCAAAGTTAAGGAGGTGCTTCGTTGTTTCTCTCTTCATACGAGTGTTTTTTTCGTTTAATTTATGATGCGAGATTAAGCGGAATGATGATGAATGTATGTGTTGGATTAGATCATTATAGTATATCTATGTTTGCAATTATACATGCTAGTTAGTTCAACATCTTTTGATCTAAAAAGCGATTTTCGTTTGATTTCGGTTTTGATCTAATGTCTTATGGACTAAGGATTAGCATGATTAAGTAAAATGATGAATGTATGAGAGTTGGATTAGATCATTTGTTTGTATTTGGTGTATGCAAGTAGTGGATATTGTCATAAATCTCGTCGTGTCTCATGTCTAAGTTTCACTCTGTAGGGGGAAGGTCACTGACACAAGAAGCTAATGAGCCACAAGTTCCGATTCACATAGTGACGGATCCTTTGCAACTTCCTGCTGATTTCCTAAACCCTTCTCCTGAAAAGAAATTGGTCATTGGTTTTGACTGTGAGGGTGTTGACCTCTGTCGACATGGAAAACTTTGTATCATGCAGGTATGACCTTTGTTTGTGTGTGGTTCCCTTTTAAATAGAATTTTAGATTTTAAATTATTTGTTCCATGATATTTTGGTAGTTTATAATTCTTACTGAAGATCTTGTCTTTGCAGATTGCATTCTCTAATGCAATATACTTGGTTGATGTCATCGAAGGTGGAGAGGTGCTTATGACAGCCTGTAAGCCTGCACTCGAGTCTAATTACATCACAAAAGTTATTCACGATTGCAAACGTGATAGTGAGGTGTCTGAACTTTTTGTTTACTTGTTATTGTAGCTCATGACATATTTATAATTCATGAAAACATCGCTTATATTAATTTTCGTACTATAGGCTTTATACTTTCAGTTTGGGATAAGGTTGCACAATGTTGTGGACACTCAGGTGTGTTTTCTATGTGACATGGAAAAATCTCTTGCTTAGGCTATTTACTGCCCTAGAAATCTTGGTCCTGATTTTTGTATACTATTTTCTGGCTCACAGATTGCTTATTCTCTGATTGAAGAACAAGAAGGGAGAAGAAGACCTCTAGATGATTACATATCGTTTGTTTCACTCCTTGCTGATCCACGTTACTGCGGTACATTTTAGATTATCATGTTAGTTTTTATTTATGATTTACCTTAAATATTTAATCCTCGCGGCATCTTGTTCTGGGCATGAATATACTGATTTCAGCTGAGCAAATGTATATGCAAGTTCGACGTTTTCTGTAGAGCCTGCTTTTTGGAACTTCTTGTTCTGGTTCATATCTTGCTCCTTGAAAAAGTGATATTGACATTTTGCCTGTCATGTGGTGGTGAATCAATCACTTTACTTTTGCTTATTCTGTTTAGGTATATCCTATGAAGAGAAAGAAGAAGTTCGAGTTCTCATGCGCCAGGTTCATTACATTTCTACTAAATCTTTGCTAGTGTTTAAATTGAAATTATGCTTCCAGAATGTGTAGAATGTATTACGAGTTTTTTTTTGTTGCCTTATCTTTCAAATTTAGGACCCAAAGTTTTGGACATACAGGCCGATGACTGAGCTCATGATCCGCGCAGCTGCCGATGATGTCCGCTTCCTTCTGTATCTCTATCACAAAATGATGGGAAAACTGAATCAGCGGTCACTATGGCATCTTGCAGTTCGTGGTGCTTTGTACTGTCGGTGTCTCTGCTGCATGAACGATGCTGATTTTGCTGATTGGCCAACCGTCCCTCCAATTCCAGGTTTGTGCACACATTAAGAATGTAGTTCAGGAAATAACTAGGTTACTCTCAGCAGTCATGAAGATAAAGAAAAATATTTCCTTCATTCTTTTATAATCGGTGTGGTCACACAGTTTCCTCATTAAGGTCGTATATGCTACAGACAGAAAGATAAAAAGACGAGTGATGTTAGCTTTAATTGGTTTACTGATCTTAGTTGGACTTTTAAGTGTTGCAGATAACCTGAAGTCAGAAGATCAATGTCTGGAAGAAGAGATCCTGTCAGTGCTTGACGTTCCACCAGGAAAGATGGGACGTGTGATTGGAAGGAAAGGAGCATCAATCCTCGCCATCAAGGAAGCTTGCAAGTATAAACCATTTCTTTCATGTTGTAGTAGTGCTAACAAGAAATATGATATCTGACTGTCATATGATACAAGTGATTTTTTTTGTCTAGCAGCGCGGAAATTCTAATTGGAGGGGCAAAGGGTCCACCTGACAAGGTTAGTCTTATTCCATTGGGGCACTCAATCTCAACATAGTTATAATATTTAGCTTTAAATAAGAGATTGGTGGAACCCAATGATGTAAGGTAGTGTTTTGTTGAAATGGGTTTTGGTGCAGATATTTGTGATTGGACCGGTGAAAGAAGTGCGTAAGGCGGAGGCTATACTGAGAGGAAGAATGATAGACTATTGAAGGAAATGAGGGTCCTTTGTAATCTGTCTCATTGCCCCTACCAAAAATACTAAAACCCTCTTTAAACTTGGAAACTCCATGGTTCAGTATGGACCCGAGAGTGTCGTCCCCTCTTCAATAAAAGTTATATCATTAACTTCGGTTAATACTGGAACTTACCATTCCATTTCCCGCAAGGGACTTTATAGTTTGATGAAACAAAAAGACCATATCAGGTGTGGTTTATTGACTAATGCGAGGTATTTATCTGATTGACCTTTGAGATTGATTTTAATTACTTTGCGACTCAAAATGAGAGTCTGAAACCCAACGGTCTTAAATTTTGGTAGAGTAACGTTCAAGCCTCAATTGGTTTGTAAGCCTGTTCTGTTTCCTTTTGTTTTAGTGAAACTGATAGTTCAGAGTTTTAGTTACTTTTTGTAGGTTTAATAATGATTCGTAACCCTAATTTAGGTTTTCATACGAGTTAGTTCAGATTTGTGTGCAAATTGAGAATTGATCTTTAAAGTTTTACTACATCTTAGCCCTGGGCAAAAGAACCCGGACCGAGGACCCGACCCGAACCTGACCTGAAAATGAGATACCAAACCCGAATTGAAACTGGCAAAGTACCCGAATGGACCTACACCTCAAGACCCGAAAACTTGAATCTGAATGGACCCGACCAAAGAACCGAACATACTTGAAATATAAATATATTCTAAAGATATTAGTAAAATTTATATTTGTAACCCACATACTCAAAATTACTTTTTTCTTTGGGTATTTCGGTACTTCCAGGTAATTTGGGTGATATAAGTAAAAATAATTTTGGGTATCGCAGGTAATTTGGATATATTATAGGTGATACAAGTACAATTTTTCAGGTATTTCATATACTTTCGGGTATTTCTGGTACTTTTTTAATAGATTCATGTACAAAGTATCCACCCAAACCGCTCCCAAGATTTTTTCGAGTTTTTCCCTGTTCTCAAAACTTTTATGGACAAATCTGAACCGAAAGAAAGCAAACTAACCTGAACAAAAAATTTAAAATACACGAACTGAACGTAAACCTCATGACCCAAAAATCGAATCCGAATGGACCCGACCCTAGCCCGATCCGATGTTGATGATTCTTCCAAAAAATACCCTCATTGACAATAGTAACTTAATCATGTTAATTTTCTATGGATTTATCTTTTTATAATTAGAAACATTACGAATTTGCACTGGAGTTTTGAATTAATATTATTCTCTAAAACCCATAAATCACGAATTTTTTCCGTCAAAATCGAAAATAGCAGAATTGCAAACTTCTGTTTTCCCATAGAAACAAAAAAATTTCATTTTTGCCAAAACCGTAAAATCAAGATTTTTATGAAAAATTTGAGGAGTACCGTTGTTCCATTGAAACCAAAAAAATTGTGTAATTGCGTTTAATCCTGCCAAAACCATAAATTCACAATTTTGCAGGAAAATTGCATAATTCCCCGCCATAATTGTGGTATACAATTTACCGCCAAAACCGTAAAATTGCAATTTTGGCGGAAAAATTGCAGAATAATGTTGTCTCACCAAAACAGAAATTTAAAAATAATAATTGATTTAGGTTTTATTTCGATTTACTTATATCTTTATATTTGAAGCTTTTGTTAAAATTTTAATCTACCTTTTGTTGGTTGGATGTAACCAAAAAACTTTATGTGTTTTTCATATTATGGACCAAATACAACTTGTGACTTAAAATCTAGGTTCATGATGACTAAACTTAGATCTTAAAGTTTTGTACATGTCTATGAAAAAATTCACAACCTTGAAATATGCTTAAATTCAGTTTGTTTTACATAATGGATCAAGTTTAATGTTTGATTTTTATTGAAAATTTACTTTATATTGTAGACCATGTTTGGGTGTTTAGTTCATCTAGACAAGTCTAATCCATATCGTAAATCAAATAATAGAAAATACATATATTTAATCCAAATTAAATATTTTGCTTATGTTTTGCTTAATTTTTGCTTTTGTAACTATATTTTAGTCAACCTCGACTTTGTCTCTATTTTTATCTAATGGTTTTAAAATAAAGATTCTAATCGAATCTTAATTTTGACATCTAAAGGCCGAATCGTATCGTCAAATTGTGAGTCATAGTCTCATATATAATAGCTAGGGAGAAGAAGAATTAGCTTTTCATATATATCTCTCCATCTATAATTATTCTCGTAATGAAATATCTTTAGACACACAGTTTCAAGGCATGGGAAATATTTTAAATCATGTTTGAATAACAGCTAAACTATAATCAAGTAAAAGTTTCAAAATTTTATCATAATTAAAATTGTGTAGAAAACTTATCTCTTGAAAAAAGGTATTCGTTTGTTCGAAAAGTAAATATGATTGTTGATCAAAAAGTTTTTTTTTTAAATAAAAAATCTATAAATAGTGATTTTATCCACAAAAAAAAATAGTATAGTAGGAATATAAGGACAAAGAAACAGCAAAAAAATGCTAGGATCGCAAAAGTGGAAATTGGTGGTTAAGTTTAGGGCCCGACAATTCACTTGTAGGATGTTGGCAACGAGAGATTTTTACTACTTTAGCTGATCATGCAACAAATAGATTGGGGTAGTGAAATCATGGACTCTTACAGTTTTGGACGACACACGAAGACTCAAATGGGTTCCGGGCGTTTCTCAGAGTAAGGTTTCGGAAGTGCCAACTACTTCAAAAGTCTAGAGGTTGTAGATGACATCAAAACTTTCCAAAAGATCCAAAAGTTGGATACACATGAAGAGGGTACCTATTATAACACCACGAAGTTGCATACAGATGAGTGGAAAACTCATATCTTTTGTGGGGAACCAGGATTAATTTGGTCATATGCATTCAAAAGTCATCCCTCTAAGATTTCACTTTTTTTTTTTGGTTTTTTTCTTTATTATTTAGTTTTTTTTTTATTATTGGTTGGTATAAGCCTTTGTGTAAAAACTATACTCGAGCCGAGAGTTATCAGTATTTATTAAATCTGTTCTTATCTAACGTTAATTTATTGGTTGGTATAAGCCTTTTTGTAAAAACTATGTTTGTAATGAACACTTTATAATAAATATCTTATATATCATTTAAATTAATGTAGATTAATCGTAGTACATGTTACTTTAACATTAATGAGTGTTTCCGCTCGACATTCAACATTTCTTTTATGAAACAGAGTCAACATTCATCACAACTACTATACAAATACTTCACTAATACAATGTGAGATACACAAATGAACTTAACATTTGCATCACACCACAATAATGTTGCTGGCTCCCTATCTTAGTCCTCTTCGATTTCACTGGGCTCATCTCTGGTCTATGTGCTAGTTCCTTGGCGTAGCAGTGATTGGCCAGTTTCGCTACATTATTGATGATTATGCGGTCTTCTTCGTTAAGCTCCATGGTTTTGTCAATGGCTTTCTCGAATGAGTCTTTGTCAACGAACACTTTCCGGAACCAAGTGGGAATGTGATGATCATCTTCATATCGCTTATCGTCAATAGCTTTTTGGCATGTTACTAGGTCCATGAGAATTACCCCAAAGCTATAGACATCAACTATTCTAGTTAGTCACTGTAATTACAAATATTTGAGCAGTCATAATCAAATATATTGGTGATTAGATATAAATATTGACAGATAAAAGGAAAATCATACATGTGTATTATGGTAATGTAAGCAGCTGTTCCGGCACACTTTGTCCTGATTGATTCTCTGCCCTCTGCTGTAGACCGGGCCAAACCAAAGGCATAAACTTTTGCAATTTCTTTTTGTAGAGAAGTTAATTCGTACTATAGACCAAATACTATAAAACGCATAGGTTAAACCAAATTGTACATTTGCTTATATTTTGCTTATTTTTTAATTTATATTTTGCATAATTTTTTTTTTGTTTAATTGCTTGCTTATATTTGGTCAATTGGTCTTTAACATCCAAATGTTAACAAACAAATAACATTAATATGTTTTATTCGTTCGTGATATATTGGATTTTTCAAATTTGGCTTTCTAATCAAGAAATCTAGCAGATTTATCAATCCTCAAGGCATAAACATACCAAGGATAAGTTTTTCTAACACATAACAACTCCACGAAAGTAGGACCAACCTCTCTCCTATGCATTCTAACACAAACTTAAGAGGCAAATATGTTATGCCTCGAGGAGCAAGCTATATAGGGGAAAAACGTACAAATCTGTCTATTGTTATTGTATTTACTAATCCAAACCAACCCTAACACAAAATCCCCTTAAAACTCAACCAAGTTTAAACTCTTATACGTTATATCACCTCCAACATACTCTTCTATTTTCACTCCAAAAATAGAGTGAAGTTTTGCTCCAACCCATTACTCTATTTTTCCTCAAAAAGAATATTCTACCACAGCCATTTTCTAGGATTTAATGATTTCTAATAGCGAAGTATTTTGAATTTTATTTTTATTGTTTGCTGTAGTCATTTGCTTTGGTAATTTGTTAATACTAATAAAGATAATAATGAATACCAAAAAATGGCTTGGTTCATGCATAAATGGCCAACCCTGGTATAAGAGAAGGTTCCATCGAAACAAAATTTTATTTTAGTTTGGGATGCCCCCTTTTGAAGTGTGAAAAGAAATGACAAAATGATATTGGAACCTCAATTTGGAAGAGACGATGAGAGAGAGTTCATTTTGGACATGGTACGAGGAAATGGAATCCTAGAATGACACCTTATATTTCTGCAAACGTAAAGGTATTTATATTATAAATCTGATTAGAACGCTCGTTTTTTATTAGAAGCTTGTGATTTAGTTTTTGATGCAGAAACTAAGACATATAAAGTTGTTCGTGTACTAATGAAAAACAGTAAATCTGAAGAATCACTTTTTAAATGAAAAAGTTTACTCCAAATTAACAGTATTCACTAGTCATTAGTCTATTTTTCAGGGTCAGATTTAGTTAGGTATTGACATATTGTAGGGAGATTTGAGGTCACATAAATAGAAAACATTTTACACAATAGTCTATTTTCTCTCATTCATTGTTGAATATTTCTGTCCCCTTGACTATTTATTTTAGAACAAACGAAATCGATAGCAAGGAAACAACAACTGAAATATTTATTTCTCAAACAAAAGATATTATCCAAATACATTTGAGAACTAATTACAAAATGATATAAACATTAATAAACAACAAACAAAGTAAAGCCGATAACAAAAATAAAAACTAAAAATTGCAGAGAAAAAAAATCCAGAAGAATAGCTCTAAGTTCTCATCCTAACTTTTTTCTTCATCATCTCACTAAAGATCGAGTCGCCACGTCATTTATCTACACACCTGAAAAATCTCCAAAATATTCACAAAAAATAAAACCAGATCGAGTCACCACGTCATCAAAGACTCGACCGAGTCGACTCAACCGAGTGAGTTCTCTCTACTGAGTCTTGCATACATCTCCGCTCTCAGCTCTTTCCCAGATTCAACAAACTCCATCGCCGGAGCTTCTTCGATCTCAAACTCTCTTATCCTCGGCCACGTCGGCTCCTTAATCGGACGCAAAGACGACGAAAAAGGTAACCTAACTCCAGATCTCACCGGAGAAGAACTCCAGGAACCACCTCCGTTCAATTGCATTTTCCTCATCGACGCAATAAGTTCACCGGTACTCGGAGAAAGCGGCGGAGATTCCGACGGTGGTGAAAACGAAGGAGAAACAAGAATCGATGTCGGAGAAGTCGATGAGAAGAATCCAAGATCTGGATCTAACGAACAAGGTAAAACACGCAACTGCTCCGTCGTATGAGCGAAGAAACAGATCCTTCTCCGGCAACTAGTTCCGTCTTTACACGGCTGAGTACGATAACGAGAAGGATGAAGCCAACACTCGAAAACTCCATGAGCGAACTCACATGAATCACCTCTTCTACAACTTCCTTTACGAAACTCAGGACAAGCGGTGCCGGAGTAATGAAACTTCCTCGGATCGCGTCGGCGAGCTTTTTCTCCGGGATGTGCAAACGGACACTCCGTCCAATCATGAGATCGGCCTCGAGCGCATCGTCGGATTTTGAACTCGTACATGCGAAACTCGTCGGAGGAGAACGAGTCTGTGAGTGGTGATGACTCGTCTCCGCTTGATGAGTCGGAATCGTTTGTTAACTCGTTTGACGGGAGGTAACGGAAGAGAGAAGCGAAGGATTCGAGGTACGGTGACGGAGAGTGTGGGTAGTCGTTAACGCCGTTAATGTTGACGGAAGAGAATGGTGAAGAGATTGTGGCCGTTGGATCGTTGATTAGATCCCATTGAGGGATATGGATCGTTGGATGTGGCCGGTTATTATTTTCTCCGATCATCATTTTTGTTGTGAGTGAGTCTAGAGAAGAGAGAGATGTGTTTCTGTGTTATAAACTGCTTTATTTTAACCATGGTTGGGTCAATATTAACTACGGTAAAGTTATGAAAATCTTGACCCTATCCACAAATCCGTACGGTGAAAACAATAAATAAATTAAAAAACTGGAGATTGTGACACGTCGCAGAAAAAAATCTTTTTGTTTGTTTTTTCCTTTTTAACATCTAATTGAGTATTTGAGAACAAATCTCCAGTTTTATTTTTTTTTGTTTTTTCAATTTTTTTTATTAGCATTTAATTTATTATTTCCTCCATTTTCAAATTAAATATATTTTTAAAACATAAATAATTTTATTTTAGAATAAGTATTGTTTTCCATTTTTAATGCAGATTTTTTTTAATAAAAATTACAGTTTTATCTTCACCGATTAATGTATTAACCAATAAAATTTTGAACGAAAAAAAAACGAATAAAATTATTTGTAAAGAATATTAATATAGGATAAAACAATCTTTTAATATATATGTCAAAATTTTAAAAGATACTTATTTATAAGAGGATGAAATATTAATCAACAAAGTCACATAAAAAATCAGGATTCATTAGTTGAAGAATAGAAATACACTATAAAATTGAAGAAACAAATTGTGTAAAAAAAAATCTATCGCAAATGTAAATTTATTAGCAAACATTGTGTTACTTATTCAGAGTATTTGGATTCCAACCAATTTTACTCTTTTCTTCGTTCTTCGTCGTACAGTTAAACGATACTAAGCGCGTACATCTACACTACCGTAGAGTCAAGCTATAAATAATATTGACCCTATCCACAATACCGTACGGTAACAATATAAGCATAAATCTGGAGATTAAGATACGTAGCAGAATAAAATCTCCAATCTCTAATAAACTACTTTCTCTATTTTAAATTAAGTTGAACATCAATTTTTTTTAATAAATATCTATCTATACATTTTTTAAAGTACATTTTAGAGAAAACTCTTTATTTTCTAGACTATTTATAAAAAATATCATTGTTTATACTATCTATATAACCAAACATAATTAATTTTTTTAACATTAATTATAAAAAAAAAACGTTCATATAATATTTAATAATAAATATTTAAAAGATATAGTTACGATTTAAAATTATAATTCTCTTATAATCTTTGTTTGATTCTTTTTAATTGTTTTGAATCATAATATAATACATAAGTTAACAAAAATTCTACCATCGATGTGTATATTTTACCTTTGAACAAATTAGATATGTGATATATAATTTTGTCCCCAAAACTTCTCTTCACGTTCGTCGCATCGATGTGTATAAATTGTAGGAGGAGTTTTTGGTGAATGTGGTTTCTCGACCTGCTGCTTGGCCGTCCTTTAGATACCATTCTATGGTTCTTGGTCAAGTTCTAAGCTCTTTTCGGTCTTGGAAAATTCTTCTTCAAACAGAGGAGCCTTTCTTATTGCGAAGAGCATCACTGATGATTGCAGACTCCAATCTTATGTGGCTGTGTCTCATCCAGCTTGGCTCGATGGTGTGTTTAATGAAGAAAGGATCTCGTCCTCTGATTGAAGTTAAGTTTTTGCGTTTATGGCTCAGTATGTGAGCATATTCTTTTGTATATGCCCTCTCTCTGAAGATGTGGCTTGGTTAATGTGGTTCTTAGGCCTTTGTTGGTATGTGTTGTAACAATCAATCCAGTTGACAAAAACAAAAAAAAATTCTATATATGTTGTGATTAAAAAAAATTAAAGCGGACATATATTACACAATTGATAAAAAGATGTATTCAACGTCCCACATCGTCTAAAACGTTTTGATAATGATTCCAATTCATACTATAAATAAAATTAAAATAAATACAAATTTGAATAAGCAGAAAGCTTATTTTAACAAGCATTTAAATTTAAAAATTTGTATACGGTTTTATTCGTTTTTTAGTTAAACTATTTAATTTTACTGGATAAAGTAATTTAAATCTCTTAAAAAGTTTTGAATATTATAATTGATATATTATAAAACCAGTAAAAATTTTATAATATTAGGAATAATAAAAAAACATATAAAATTTTTTAAATAAGAGAGGACATATTATATGGCGGGATAAAGTTATATGGCGAGACGGGTTTGAGTTAATATTAATAAAATTTTAAAATATCATCAACATGCTACTTCATTTGAGTTAAAACCCCATTTTATTATTTTTAACACCATCAATATTAGACATATCGAATTAGCATGATTTAGTTAAGATTGTATAAAAATAAAAAATAGAAATGTCTTAAAAATGATTTAATTTGCAAACTTTTATATATAATATATAATCATAAAATTTTAAAAATCATAAATTTTAGAAAACAAATCGTTCCGTGATATACCACGTTTTACATTTTCAGTGCAGATTTTTGAGAAAATTTTTGTTTTATCTTTATTGATTTAATGTATTGATCAATAAAGAAATTTGTAAATTATATTTTAAAAAAAAAAAGATAAAACAAATTCTTAATATATGTGTCAAAATCTTTAAAGACGCTTATTTATAAATAGATGGAGTATTAAACAACAAAAGGTATTTAGTCACATAAAAAATAGGGATACATTAACTGAAAGAAATCAAAATATACATTAAAATTGAAAAAACAAATTTAAAACAAAAAAATAGGTCACAAAACAAAGCTTATAAGCAAAAAATTGTGTTACTTATTCCTATAGATTGGATTACAACCAACTCTACTCTTTTTCCGTTCTTCGTCGTTGCCCAAATATCCATAATACCGTACAGTGAAACTACAAGTAAGTGTATACTATAGAGAATGCGTGACACATGGCATAAAATATCACCAAATTTTGTTTTTTTTTTAATAATTTTTCTTATTACCATTTGATTTATTATTGATCAACATAAGTTATATAGTCACATATAATACATTAATTTAGATTATTCATGGAGCAAAATACAGATTAAAACTGAAGAAACAAATTTAAAAACTTTTTTTTTTGTCACATATCAAAGCTTACTAGCCAAAATTGTATTGATCCTATCCCTTGTTCTAAAACGCGGCCGCCTAGGCCGTTTAATCGGCGGTTAGGCGGTCGGCGGTCGGTAGCCGCCGCGATTAAACCAAAATCGGCGATGTAATCGGAATTTTTAAAAAAAGTTTCATTTTTTCTGGATTATAAGGTTGATAACGTAAGATAGATTGTAGATCTGTTGTAATTGGGTAAAAATCCAAAGAAAAACAAAGCAAGGGAATGAAATAATTTTGAAAAAAACAAAAAAACGGCAGAAATTAGGATTTTCTGGTCGCAGGGTTGATGAAGAAGACGAGGGTATCATTGTAATTTCACGTTTCATTAAAGCTTTAAATGAAGAAAAGAGTAAAAGAGCAACATGTAGGTATCGAACCCGGGTTGTCTGCATATAATGGCCACCCTGAACCACTAGACCAAAAAACATTCACGTGCATATCATCTATACATATATACACTACAAAAAATATGAGCATTGATAGCACATTATGATAGCGCATTTTCCGTTACTGCTATTAAAGATAGGATTAGGAGTTTGGTAACTCTATCATAACATTTAGAAAACGCTATGTCAATTAATAGCACAGAGGGAAACTAAAATCACTTGACCGCCAATAATTTCTCAAAATATTACAGTTAGCGCCCACAAAAAAATTATTTGGCAAACCTACATTGTTTATGACAGCCACACTTAGCCAAAAAAATTAGACTTAGGTCCGTAGTATCTCCACCACAAAGAACAAATTTATAAACATACCAACAAAAAAAAAATTCACTCGACGGAGAATTTACAATATTCTCCGATCTACATCTGTTCTCTCTTCTCTCTACTTCTTCTTCATCTTCTTCTCTTTATTTTCCGCCGATCTTTCTTCTCAGATCTGTCGTTCTTCTGCTGAAATCGAATTTGGAACAAAGATCTACATACCCTTGATTCAATTGTTATTTTGATTCAGTGTTGGAGCAACGGAGCAACGGAGTCGCGAGGGTGGTGACGAGGATGCGGAAGATGGAAGAAGAAGAAGCTGAGAGGCAGATCCATCGGCAGCGTCACCGTGGAGGAGAATCGCCACGGGAAGGGAGAAGATGAACGACAATAATCTCGACGAAACGGTCAAACGGGAATCAAAGAGAGAGAGATTCATGTCTTGGCCATTCCTTTTTTAAGCACCGACTTCCCTCTCGATGGCTGGTGCGTAGTAACAAATTCGATTTTGTTTTTCTCTAAACCCTAAAATTTGTCTACTCATTGCTCGATTGATGGAAATAGGAGAGGTTTGGGAGCTGTTCATGAGCTCATAAAAAGAAAAGGGTCTACGAGGAGGTTGATTTTGAATTTGCTTCTCATTTCACTTTGATTTTGAATTGAATCAGACTTTGGGTTTGTTTTTTATTTGTCTTCCTTTTGACTTCCTTTTGATGTGATTTGGTTTTGTAGGGCATTGAGAAGCTTGTAAAAACCCACCGTTGAAAAGAGAGAAACCAGAAATGTTTTGTGTTTTGGGTTTTTATCTCAATTTAGCTTGACAGGTAAAGTTTTGATTTTTTGTTTCTTAATCATCGCAGATACTAAATCGAATTGCCATGGCCAAGAACTCCTTCAAGCTTTCTAAATCCTCTAAGTTAGTTTTGTTCTTTTCTCTCTTCTTCTTTTTACTTTTTGCTTGATTGATATCAATTGATAAGAGTTTAAAGAATTGTTGTTGATGATGTTTACTTCTTTGGTTTCTTTTGATCTTGTGTTGCTTTGGATTGTGTTGTGATTCTGATCTTTGTTTAAGGAACTCAATTTTGATTAGCTTGGTTACGAGTTTGAGATTGGTTTCTCTGTTTGTTGGTGATCAACATCTATAAGTGTGTTAACCTTGACTGGTTTTAGTTGTTGTGCTTAAGTCAGGTTTTTGTCTTATGCATTGACTCTGAGTTTCACTCCTATGCTTATCAATATTTGCTGAGACTGTTGTTAGAAGTATTGCTAAGGAAGTGTTGTTTGATTTCGCATACCTTTTTATGCTCTTGTAAAAGCTTATCATTTTGTCGTCTTGCCTTGGCCAGAGTTTGTTTACTATTTTCTTAGACTACAGTTTGCAATGTCTCCGATGTATAGGTCGAAGCAACTGTTAGAGCTACAGGGCAGTATCCAGAACGTTTAGGTGAACCCCCATGCCAGGTAACCCCGACCTAATTTGGAGCTAATTTGAGCATGCAGTTGGAGCTAATTTGTTTTGTTGTCTCAAGTGAGAGCAGCTCAAGATATTGCTGTCTCAAGTGCAGTCTCAAGTGCAGTCTTAAGTGCAGTCTCAAGTCAAGTCCCAAGTGAGTGTGCAGCCCAAAATCTATATAGATTAGAAATTAGGCTCAGCTTAGATGAGAACAAGTTTATTAATTTTGGCACTTGTAATCTTAGTTTAAGCCTTGGATTGAGACTTTTTACTTTTATTGTGTGGATGATTTATGAAATATAAATTTCAAAAGAGGTTTTCGCAAATGTGAAATAATATGCACATAAAACGCAAGTATTATTGCATAAAATAAGTGTCATAACAAAATATATTACAGCGTTTAAAATGAGCACCTAACATAGCAAGAAAAATGACTTATTACATAATTTATAACAAATATAAAGGCGATATAACAAAGCGTTTCACTAATGCTATGGTAGAGTACTATATCATAGCATACAGAATAAACGCTATCGTATGTGGGAGGTCTACCATAACAGGGGCATAAGACAGCGTTTATGAAAACGCTATTGATGACATATAATAGCTCTTCTCTCTTGCTAATAATGTAGATATTTCTTGTAGTGATATATAATAAAATTACATAAAAAAATTCCCGATTAAACCCCGTTTAATCTCCGATTTTGTCGCTAGGCGCTAGACCCAACCCGAGCGCCCGACTAGCGCCTAGCTATTTTTTAAACATGGATCCTATCCATAATTCCGTACGGTGAAACAATAAATAAACGCAAAAACTGGAGATTAGTCGACCCATAAATTCTTTTTTCAAAACAACACATTTATTTATATACATAATTCACCATTTAATACTAAATTGTAATTAAAATCATATAAATTATGTACTAACTATTATCATTTACTCAATATCATTCAAACACGGAAAATTAGGTAGAAAAATCCTTATATTTTCTAAAAACATATAAAAAAGCTCTCAAATTTTTTTCGTGGGTTTTTAAACCCCCATCTTTTAAGAAATGGTAAAATATACTTAACTTAAATTCACAAATCGTTATCCTAAAACATATATAAATAAAAGAATGATCTCATAGTTATATGGCAAAAAATAAATAGTAGTTAATTGTGCCATGCATGTTTTGGTCCGTCGTCATCCTTCGTTATTTCCATAGCTGATTTTTGTTAATAAAGATTTACTTTGGCCAGGCCGTAACTACTTACTTAGATCATTTTGAATCGTAGAGCCAAATTATTTTTTATTTGCAGTTATATGAATTAAGTCCACTAATACTAGAGGATCTAGCAATATGAAACATAAGACATTACAATAAGAAAATATTTGTGCAGCACGTATTACTTGTCACGTGACTTTCAAGGTCGTGGACTGCGGAAACCCCATGACCTGACAAGAGTGAATAAATTTGGATGCAACGTATGTAGTTTTTATGAAATAAATTTCGAACTTTGATGAAATATCCAAACAGAAATTTCAACTTTTGGCTCTCCGGCTGAAGAAGAAAAAGTTTTTAAATGGGATCTATTTTGTTGAAATGGGCTTTTAACCATTCTAATATATACCAAAAGAAAATACTTATAATATTCAAAGCTCTTTTGTTTATCGCATAAATTAGCTTGAATGTTTAAATGACTTTTTGTAAAAAAAGTTATTTAAAGATAAATAATCAATGTTTTCCAAACAAAAAATAAATAAATATATATTGTTATTATTTTACCGTCTATTGCATCATCATTATCATTCACGTAAAATGAATTTAACTCTGTGCATCACTAAACATCGAATGACTCTATAACAGAAAACTCCATCTATAACACCAAGATCCAAGAGAAACAGTTTTACCGAGGATCCATTAATGCATAATGTATACATAATCGTGAAGTTATAAACTGTCGATTAATATGTTTATAGAATATAATAATAATCTATATATAATAGCAATCTAATAAATACCATTTGCACATCTGAACGGTTGCGTCTTTTTATCGCAACCTTTCGTTTAAATCGGTTATTTTTACGGTTATTTTGGTTGCGTCTTTTTATCGTAATTTTCGTTTTAATCGGTTATTTTTTACGGTTATGTCGTTTTCAATAAATACCATTTGTACATCTGAACGGTTGTGTCTTTTATTGCAATCTTTCGTTTAAATATTTATGGTTGTTTTTCTTACAATTATTTTTGTACGGTCATGTTGTTTTATTGAATTTCTTTTTACGTAAACTAATAAACTACATATAAAATTGGTTTATTTCATAGTTTACATATGGATATATTTTTAATTTTTAAACTAAAATTTATATTTTACGGGTATGTTTTCTGGAAAATTGCAATCCGAATATCTTCTGCGGTTGCTTCTTTTTATTGTACCTCTTCATAAACATTTGCAACCTTTTATTCGAATTATTGCAATATTTAGTTTATTTCACGAACAATTGCAACCTTTAGTTTATATCACAAACAATTGTAATCTTTGATTTATATATTTAGTTTATTTCACGAACGATTGCAACCTTTGATTTATATATTTTGTTTTGTATTTCACGAACAATTGCAACCTTTGGTTTATTTTACAAATTGCTATAACATCTAATTATCTACCGTCGCGTCTCTCGGTATAATTTTCACAAATTAATATTTTTAATTTTTAATTACCAAAATGCATTTAAATGAGATTGTAATCATTTAATTGAACCGTCGAAACATTTGGTTTATTTGACCAATCATTGCAATTTTTGGTTTTGTTTTACGAACCATTGTAATCTTTAGTTTATTTGACGAACTTGACGAACCGCTACAATTTTTGATATATCGCAACATTTCATTTATTTATTTTTAAACTAAAAAAATTATTTTACGTTATGTTTTTTGAGAAAGTTGCAATTCGAGTAAATATTTTTTACGGTTGCATCTTTTTATCGTAATTTTTCATAAAATGATTGCAGCCGTTTAGTTGAACCATTGCAACATTTAGTTTATTTCACGAAAAATTGCAACTTTAAGTTTATTTTATAAATCGTTATAACATTTAATCATCTACCATCGTTATTATTAATTTTCGTTTGATATTTTTGAAATATTTTCTCCCGCGACATCGCGGGGGTCCGGAGTCCTAGTAATAATAATAATAATAATAATAATAATAATAATTTGAGCATCAACTTATGGTTTCTGAAAACGTCAAAGATTGAATGATGGAAATAAATTGACATGCGCCAAAAAAGAAAACACAAAACACTCTGGTGAACTCCAAGAAAGTATGCTTCCTAAAAATATCCGACGTTTAAACTAGAAATGGTTAAAAATTGTTATGCGGTGCAAATATGTTTTGAGTGTTGTGCCCTTCCCGAGAAAAGTTTGGACTGGATCGCGATAAATGCTGTACAAATGTGTATTTATAAGGGTTGTTCACCTCTTAGTCTCTAGTTATAACATGTAACCGGAGAATGCAAATTAACAGATTCACAAATCAATGTCTCTCGTACTCCCGCTTTAAGATATGTGTTTGTTGCGTTTCATCACCATTTTTCTACACACAAACACGAGTTATTATGATGTGTATGCTGTATGCATGACGGGGTGATGTGGGAGACCGCTTCATACCGCTTATTCGGGCCAGGAAACTATTTTTTGTTTTTTGGAAGAATTTAAATGTCATTTACCAAATCAGGGAAAACAGCATATTCTTTCATAAACTATGTTATTTTATCGAATTTATATACGAAACTTTCATCCGTGGCTAAATTTACATCAATTAAGCCAGAATTTGAACACCAACTATCTTATATTGGTGAAATGCCTCAAATCGTGAAACGGTGTTATTGTGTCGTTAACAGAAGTTGACTAGGACGACACGTAAACCTTTAAAACTTTGTATTGTGCCTATAACTACATAAACTCATTAAATTTTGAAATTTTTATACGAATAATCCAAATCCGATCAAAACCAACAAATCGAGTAGTGTTGTTAGTTGAACCGTTAGTAGTCGCTGACTAGAATGCCACGTGGATCATGACACAAAACAAAGTTGTTTAAGAAACAATAAATAAACAATTGAGACCAAACTTTAATTCAGTTGAAATGCAAATATTGTTAGTGTTGTATGCTTGCAAGCATCTAGGTAAACGATTGGTTGTTAAAATAGAGGTGTTATGAAGTGGATAGTTTGGTTTCGGATTATTGTTTAGGTCGTGTCAGGTTTCTGTGATTTTCTTTTGTAAATTGCAAAACTCTATTCAATGTTTAATTTCCGACATATTTAGACGGAAGTCATCATGCCGTTAAGAGTAAACTCTATTTGGACCATATTTTTCTTGTCTGCAAATATTATCATGTTTCGTAATAATCTTTTTATTAGTGTGTTTACTATGTAACGACTCGTTGATTTTTGTGTAGCTAATGATATACTTTTTTTCCCCAAAAATACTTCTGCCACACAAATTAGACAAACAATGACTTTGCTCGGAAGGCAATAAGCAATTTGGACGATATTTTAAGGTTTGGTCCATGTTCCAATATCGTGTTTGGCACTGCTCCGAATCCACTTGATTGATACTCTTCCATTTGTTTTCTAATTGTTTGAAGCAAAGGTTATCCATTAAGGGGAACTTATCTATCCCACGTGGAATACTCACTGCCAAAGATTCGCAATATTAGACATATAATTGTCACTAATCAAACCATTAAACAAATGACAAATTGATTATGTTGAATTTTAAAAAGGCAATTTGACCTCTTTTAGATAGGCCTCTAGGGACAAATCCTCTTAAATCTCACCTAACTTTTATTAAGATAGTTTTTGGTTCGTGGCTATTAAATTAAGCCTGAAAATTTCAGCTTTTGCTTCACTTACAAGGGTTTAAAATAAACAATGATTATCTCAAGCTATCATAATGATTAAAAGAAGTATGATCGTTATCAGTTCTTTTATGCATAAACTATTGATAAAATTATAATAGTCACGAGATGATTGATCGAGCACGATAACTATTATAATAGTCACGAGATAATGATTGTGTAAGTTTAAGACTACGGTATTTATACGTCTAAAGTCTAAACCAAAAATAAAAGAACTTAAAACAGTTGAAGTGAATACACATTTTATATTAGTAAAACATTTAAATGATTTAAAATTTGTAGAGGACAATGGCCTTCCAACAACCATTTGTACATTCGCTTTCTCATTCGAAAGAAAACGTATCCAAAATTTATCTACACAATTTGACGCTAGAAGAAAGAGATTATCAAACTAATGCAATAAAAACACAAACGTTACTCCAAGAAACTCAACCGTATATCGATCCTTAACTCTAGGAAGAATCCTAACGCGCCGCACCCGGCACCCCCACGTAAATTCATCCCTCCATTTGATCAAATGGCATCAATCTATTCGAATTCATTCTAAAATTAAAGACCACGAACCATAACACTATGCTATAGGCATGACTCAATACATACTTAACTTGTAGGACCGCGGAATCCAAATTAAAAAACCAGAGGGAGAGAACTTTGAAGCGGAGCCACTTAGTAAAATTGAAGTTCCAACATAACCTCCATAGATGCCCACCTGCATCTAACCTCCGTGGATGCACAACACTAACAGCGCTAGCTAAAACTTAGTATGGGACGCAAACCTCAGCCTCTCTATACGTTCGGAAAGAATGCATGCATTGTAGTAACGTTTCCTTCATGAACATATAGACGAGAAACGTTTTCTTTCTTCGTGAGTACCTAAACAACACACTCATAGAATAGTTTGCAAGCATTCGAAATTTGTTAAAATATGCATATACGACCTCACCACATTTTTCAAAGGCTGAATGAATTTTTGAGGAACGATTAAACAAAGATCTTTTTTTTCAATCACACTAACAACAACACGTTCATGAAGACAATGAACAACACACACATGAGACAAGCCATTTACCGCGGCGTTCGAAACTTTATTCAGTGAGTAGAGAAATTGGCTCAAGTCTAAGTATTGATACAAATCACAAACCGTGCAAATTTTCTTTTTGAACATTTTTCTTTTTGAACACAAATACAACAATTTAATTTCAAATCAAAATGGATCGGATCACACTCAAAACTACATTTTCATACACCAAGAAAGCAAACATATAATTTGAGAGGCCCGACGGTGGCCAAGTTTGGCGTTTATTTAATTTGTTATCATCCTTATACCATTTCACAATCATAAAACAGAAAATACCCATCACAAAATAATATTAAGAGTTAAGAAACACACAAGTTTGTATGGAAAACTTTTGACAAAAAAAAAAAGTTTGTATGGAAAACATCAAATAGATATATATCTTTTCAAAAAGGTAAAAACAGTAACAAAAAAAAAACATACGAATAATCATAAAAACTTAATATAACATATAGATCCATATTATTATTAAACTCTAATGAGTAGTTGTTGTGGTTTGGTGTGTTTGTTGTGGCTGCGAGTGCGCATAATGTCCCAACTCTTTGGCTTTCTCCGCTATCCTCATCCTCGCGTAATCCACTTTATCCGCTCCCACTGGGTGTTTTCCGGTAACGTACTTATAAATCCATGTTAACGCCGTCGCTGCGGCCACCCCACAACCACCAGAGAATAGGAATCCCATCGTCAAAAGCCCCAACGTTATAACCGCTGGTACCAACACCGGGCTGAACAGAACCATCAACGGTGTCGCTAAGACCAAACCGATCACCGTTCCGGTTAGTGTTAATCCCGAGAGCACTAGGAGTGATAGGCCGATTGTCGCTGCGGTTAGGAATCTCACTATCTGCCGTGTTGATGGTGATGATTCGTGGAGATTCTTCATTATTGGTTGTTGTTGCTGATGTTGTTGTTGATCAGCCATTTCTTTTTTTTTTGTCTCTCTGTTTTTTTTTCTTGAGCAATTATGGATTTGTGTTTCTTTTGATTTTTTAGCTTTGAGAAGTTTACTATTTTTATGAAGAATGAAAATAGACGAATGTGAAGGAGAGGCTAAACAAGACACGTGGTGAACGATGAGGCGTGTTAGGCAATGGAGAAGAGTGTCATGCGGGCGTGTCAGTTCTGCATGGAGCTACTTTGACGAGGTACTGACACGTGTTCAATTAGTTCCGAACTAAATCTCATCTTGAAGCTTATTGGGCTAGTATCTGGGCTTGTGGTGACTGTATTTATCATTGCGAAGTTGAAATAGTTTCTATTGGAAGTGTCAAAGAAAACATACCAAGAGATTATTTTTGGGGTTTGGTTTGGATTTGATTCGGTTAGTTTTAGCTTTAAAAAAAAATCTAGCGAATTCAAATTTATATTGGTTTGGGTTAAAACAATTAATGAAACACAAAATCACACATTGATGATAAAGAATAAGGTTATTTTTTGTTTAACTATCAAATGTGGGTTAGGGTGACAATATTGTTTGGTTTATTTGATTATTTAACAAATACATATTCGTTTATCGTTTGGTTTGGTTTTAAACCGAACCGTTGGAGTTAAAGTCAAAATGTTAAGGTTTAAATTTGAATTTGAAATTATTTTTAAGAGTCTATTTATGTGGATTTCAAAATTATTGCAGTATATATTGAACAACAGTAGATTGATGTTGGATTTCAATTCTATTAAAATCCATAATTGAATAACACGCTCTTAATTGAATGGTTTGAACATACAATCTAGTTCGATTTGGTTGGTATGCCCATTCCAACTCAAAACAAACCAAAATTCGCAGGTTAAGTCCTATCTATTTTGCTATAAACCAGGTATAAGTTTAAATTTTAAACCTACTAAAAATCCTGTTTTGAATTAGTCCGAAGTGGACAAATTTATGAGATTTATTTTTGGATTAGCAATTAGTAATATAGTTAACATTATATGAATAAATACACTTATATATTAGAATAAAATTTGTTACTTTTTTTTTGGTCATCTGCAATTAATTAAAATTTAAAAGAGCCATTTCTATATAAAATTATGAATAAAATAAAAAATTTTAAAACTTGATTAAAGAAGATGAATTCAATCGAGTTTACTATTTATTTAGTACGCATGTCCAGCCTGCGAAACCGTGGGCTTTAATATCTGGGCCTGTAGTGACTGTATCTTCTCGGGAGACAATTTTTTTCAAAATAAAACCTTCGACGCAGATATATCGACACGTGGCAGCATCTGGATTCGACCGTTGCTGGTTTACGTTTTTTTCCTCTTTTAAAATTTCTTAATTTGGATCTGTTTTTTGCTTTGTATTACACTCGTCGTCTCTTTCTCTTTCTCTCGCTTATCTTGGCTCATCATCGATTTCTTTCATGGGGATTTCTACAGAGACGCAGCAAAACGTAAGAAATTACTTGTTCTTGGTGCACGAATTCGAAATTTGACGATTCCTTTTTGGTTCTTTTGGTTCTTTTGCCGAATTTTGTTTCAATTTAGGGTTTTGAAATCATTAATGGAATTGATGATCTGGGATTATCGATTAGGTTGCTTGATTTTCTTTGAGTCAGAAAGAATCACGTCGCGTTCTAATTCGATCTTCTCTGTTTGATTTGAGAAATAATTTCTGGTAAGATTTCGAGCAATTTCATGATATGAATGTGGATTTAGCGTTTTTTACAGTGAGAACCTATAGATTAATTGACAAATCCGAGGATTAGGGTTTTGGGTTCTATGATTTTATTTTTTGATTCCTGTTCATAGTTGGGTTTAACGGATAGATCTTCGTTTCTGGAATGTGGATTAAGTTTCAATTTGGAGATGTGATTCAAGACAGATTGGTTTCTAATGATTGTTTCTGAGAGGTAATTGGATTTCTATCATTGTGATATTGTATCAGGCGGTTTCAGAGGCTGCACAAAAGAGATGGACTACAAGCGATTTCGACGTTGGAAAGCCTCTTGGTAGAGGGAAGTTTGGCCATGTTTATTTAGCAAGAGAGAAACGGGTTAGTGTGTCTTCACAATTATGTTAAACAAGGAGAAGTAATTTGAGATTAATTTAACCAAGCTGACATGTCTACATATTTGCAAACAGAGCAATCACATTGTGGCTCTTAAGGTTCTTTTTAAGACACAGCTTCACCAATCTCAAGTTGAGCACCAGCTTCGGCGGGAAGTAGAAATTCAGTCTCATCTTCGACATCCCAATATTCTGCGACTTTACGGTTACTTCTATGATCAGGTTTTGTGTTATCTGTGTGTTTTAAGAACTTCTTGTGTTTGTCTCTGTGAGGATAATAACAGTTTCTGGGATATCATTTTTGTTTGCAGAAAAGAGTTTATTTGATTTTAGAGTATGCAGCTAGAGGTGAGCTTTATAAAGAGCTTCAGAAGTGCAAGTACTTTAGTGAACGTCGAGCAGCAACTGTAAGTTCTAGTGATGTTGATCTTATTACCATCTGAATCTGAATCTGTGTAGTCTTTTCTATTCACACTTCTTGTAGACTAGTACGAGCTCATACCCTTATGTTTATTGTGGCAGTATGTTGCGTCATTGGCAAGAGCCCTCATCTATTGCCATGGAAAGCACGTTATTCACAGAGATATAAAGCCTGAAAATCTATTGATTGGTGCTCAGGTAACAAATTCAACCTGATTATCTTTCTCCATCAACGCCATGTGATTGAAGTTAGCTTATATGTTTTCAGGGTGAGCTCAAGATTGCAGATTTTGGATGGTCAGTACACACATTCAACCGTAGAAGGACTATGTGTGGCACTCTGGATTATCTTCCACCTGAGATGGGTCAGTGAAAGGTCTCCAGTGTGTTTCTAAATTAGTCTCTTCTGGATTATCTTCCACCTCGCTAATTGACTTTTTTTCTGCTGTTGGATTTGCAGTCGAAAGTGTAGAACACGATGCAAGTGTCGATATATGGAGTCTAGGAATTCTCTGCTACGAATTTCTTTATGGTGTCCCTCCTTTTGAGGCCAGGGAGCATTCAGAGACATACAAAAGGTAACCTGTTCATTAAGCTTAGAATGGGATTAGTATAATGGTGTGGTTATGTATATTAAAGAACAATTTTTGTTCTACGATTGCTGCAGGATTGTCCAAGTGGATCTCAAGTTCCCTCCCAAACCTATTGTGTCTTCATATGCAAAGGACTTGATTAGCCAGGTTTTTACTAGCATTACTCGTAGATCTCTATTAAGCTTTAGTGCAATTGAAGAGTGAATTCTGATTTTTGTACACTTTCTGATCAAATAGATGCTGGTTAAGGAGTCTACACAGCGTTTGGCCTTGCACAAGCTTCTTGAACACCCGTGGATTGTGCAAAACGCAGATCCGTCGGGCATCTACAGAGGTTGAAGCTTCATGCTTCTATGCAGAGAAGAAATAGATTGCATTCTTGGCACCACGAAAAGTAATCTGACCAATTCATAGTCTATATATAATCTAGCTGTGTTGTACTATATTTGTCAACAAAGTTTATAGCAACAAGATTCGTGTAACTTTGACACCAATTAGTTTCGATTTTCGAATCATCATGTTTAAAAAAATCGTTTGGAATGGTTTCAAACTTACACCAATGTTTGTGCATTGGTCGTGGTACTAATCTAATCTTAATTTTACAACTTATGACACATTGGTCATCAGCAACACCATCTTGGTCGTTGCTCACACCTATCACATCAGCCACCTTTGTCTTTTCAGCACCGTTGCTCAGAGCAACTCCTTATGATCACTTATGATCATTTGATAGACAATGATGGACTATGTTACAAAAAAAGGTTTGATATAAAACATTATACATTTTTTGTTGTTTACGATTTTTTGTTACGCTCTTAAAACTATTATTCACGGCTCTGAACATAAGAGTCCTAATTGTATATCATGTTTTGCGAAAACGTAACGATAAATGATTAGTAATTGTATTTTTTTCATGTTATCTTCGCTGTGTTATAGATAAGATGATTCGTAATTGTTTTTCTTCTTTCCACTATACATAATCTAACAAATACAATTATAATTTTTCAACACTTGTTTCTAATTGACTACTTGCTATTATCTCCTAAACTTTTTTTGGCATAGTTTTTTAACACTCTTGATTCATTCTTTTAAAAAGTTTTGTTTTATCGTTGAGCAATCAACAAAAAGTTATGAAAAATGTCCAAAAAAATTCTCAACTTGTAAAAATGGTTGAAAAAGCAAAAACTTTCTGATTGTTGAAAAATTCTCAAATAATATATATATATGGCCAAAATTGAACATTTAAGAAACACAATGGACAAAAAATGAAAAAATATTATTAAGCTTCTGATTTTGGTTTATGTTTCTGATTCACTCCTCTAAGAAACGATCAATTGGGAAAAAAAAAATAACCAAAGAAACTGAATTGTTTTTTAAGAGTTTTTGGGTTTGTGAGAAGTTGAATGAGAAAATGTCTCATAACTCCCCTTTTGTAAATCATAAACCTCTTATATCCCTTTTATGTCTACATATCCCCTTCTCAATTAATGAAATGTGATCTGACGATTTTACCCTTTCTTTTTTTTTCCCTCATTTTAATTAATTAATTTTTGAAATGAAAAAAAAATCGAAAACAGAAAAAAAAAAAAAAAAAACGTGAGAACGCTCGAGCTCGAGCTCTCCTCGCCGGAAAATTCGATTTGAGTCGCCATTGCAGCCGTATCCTCTCCTCCGGCGAGCTGCGTCGAGATAGAGAGAAAAGGTATGTTGTTCGAGCTGCATAGAGCTTCAAATTGAAGTTTTGGATTTAGAAATGTAGGAGATTCAATTCAATTAGATTTGGGTTATTGTGTTTGGGTATGCACATTGGAAGTTTATGCATAGTTTCTGGGTCGAATAGGTCTGTAAATGGGTAAGAAATGGATTACAGCAACTGAATCATAGTGAATTGTAGTTTTGAACCCGAAACCATTCGATTTGAGTTCTTGTCGCGAAAGTACAACTGGTATAACTGGGTAGAATTGTACCTGAATCTATTGAAAAATATATACGTAGTATTACTGGTTATACTAGTATTACCCAGATGTATGTAGTATGACTAGTTACACTAGTATTACCCATTTACATGTAGTCTGACTAGTTATACTAGTATTACCCAGAATTGTAGTACAACTAGTACAACTAGTATAACTGACAGAGTTTTTGTATTGTTTTTGTAGGATACAATGATGGAGAACGTGATCATATATTTTAAATGCAAAGGTCGCATGTATAGTTTGATGATGAATACATCAGGGGGAAAATAACTCTCTCCATGTTAGAAGGTAGGATATGCACGAAGCTTGGATTAGATGAAAGTAATGTTAAATTGCAAATGAGGTACAATGCTGTGCTGTTGGGATCAGAGGAAGAGCAACTGTGGAGAGTGGAGGTTATGTTTTGTTTTATTTGTGGTTGTTATTTGGCAATCATAGTATTTGATTTTATCTGCACTTTATGATTTGTAAAACAATTTCGACTTGGACAACTATGTAACACTAGTTTTTTTCTGATGTAATACTATGTTTTTTTCTATGGCAAATGGGTAAAACTTGTATAAAAAGTAGTACTAATAACGAGATTTGGTAATCAATACAATAATAACACTAGGTTTCTCTCCTGGGTTGACACATCAGCTTTTTCAGCTCTTCTCAGCCTGACACATCATTAAAAAAATTATCCAATCAAATTATAACATTAATACAACTCATCATTTTCGCCCAGTAAAAATCCTCCCATGTTCCACATCATTTTCTATATCAACGTTTTGGGCTTTTAAAATGCCCATCTTGGTTTTTTTAATTCTTGAGCTTTTTAAATATTAGGTTTATAATCCACGCAATAATCCCAAATGTGTTGGGCTTTGTTAAAATAGGCTTCTGGTTTTGGTTATATTTTTTTTCTGGGTTTTGGTTATAATTTTGGACAATCGATTGCTTGATCTGACCTGAGAAAAAGTAATACAAAACCTTTGAGTAGAGCTGGTTCTATAACAGAGTTGTGTTTAATAAAGTTGTACAAGCTTTGATAGTTGGTGTGGTGGGTTATTGGATTTCTTCACTTTCTTTCATTTGTTGTTCTATAGCACGATTAGGTTTGATTGTAGTTATTGAATCTAATTTTTCTTTTACAGCTTCTGCTTCTCAGGTTATTAGATTTCTTTCGATTTCGACCGTTTCCGTGTGATGGATGACATAGTCCAAGCGATTGGCTCTATTGGAAGCTCTACGCGATTTCTCTCACCACACCTCTGAGGTCTCGGCTCGTCTTCTGGATTGTTTGATCCTCGTCCATTCTCAAACCCATGGTGTTTACCTAGATGAGAAATCCAGGTGAGAAATTCCACCTCCTTCGAGTTCTATGTTTCACTTCAGTGGCACTATATACTTTCACTGATATTTATTGTGATGTCTCCACCTTGTCTCTCTCCTTAGACCTTAGAAGCCCTAAGAATCCCTAGCCGCTCTAGAAAACGAAAAGCTTTCATCTTCTTTCTCGAATCGGTGGTTTCTCAAATCAAAGATTAAAGATGAAGAAGAAGAAGAATTCGACCAGAAGAGCTTGATCGAGAACACACTTAATTATATTTGTACTTTCTCCGACGACATCATCTCTAGCAAGGTTAGTATTCGATTTTGGTATTTTGATCATTTGGTTGGCCTCAATCAATAACATTTCTGATCTTGGAAAAATAGTTCTATGTAGAGTGTCTTTTTTTTTTTTTTTTTGTCAATATGTAGAGTGTCTTACGTAGCTCACCTTTTGATTCTTTTTAGCTTGCTATTCCGACTCGATTTTGTTTATACATTGCTTCAGTTCAATGGTCGAACCTTCTAACGTTTCTCTCTTCTCTTTTTCTCTTTCTATAAAAATTCTCTAGGAAAATTTAAAACTTTCTCGGGAAAATCTTTAAGCTTATGCTTTTCGAGAAACATGACTGGCGTTGATGATGATAAGGACTTCAAAGAAGAACTTGAGATTCAAGTTTTAAGCGACGACGATAGTGATGAAGAACAAGTTAAAGACAAAGGTGAATGAGGTAGCGACAAAGAAGAGGAAGAAGACGATGATGAGGAAGAAGACGATGACGATGATGATGTTCAGGTTTTGCAGTCTTTAGGTGGTCCTCTTGTACAATAAGATGAAGATGAAGATGTAGAAGGAGATAAAGATGGAAACGGAGATGACGATGGAGATGATGATGATGATGATGATGATAATGATGATGAGGATGCTGAAGATTAGATTAGAAAGTGTTTAGATTTTGAGTTCTCCTGTTCTTCTTTCACAGTTTATACCTTTGTGGTCCTTATCTGAAAAGGGTTCTTGGAGAAAAGTTTATAGAAAAAAAGAGTTATCATAGTCTTCTTTGATTCTGTTGTTTGATTACTGAAACTTGGTTTAAGCTTTAAAACTGAGATGGTTATGTTTGGTTTTGTTATATGGGATTGTGTAGGGTGATCTTGGGACAGAATACTTAGAGAGGCCAGTTGGTTGAGCTGAGGATGAAGAGAATGCAAGTGATTTTGAGCACGAAGAGAATGATATGGAAGAAGATATTGACTATGAAAATGAAACGAAATTGAGCTATAGATCTTGACTGGGATGCCTTTTACTATGTAGAAGCGAAGTTTTTTAAAAAAAATGAAGAGAGTATGTTTCTAATTAAAGAGAATATGGACCAAGCTAACGTGAGTGTGTTTGTTCTGTTTTTCTACCAATCTCCTTGTTACCATCTCTAAACATGATGTCTCGTGCACTATGATTTGAATCAATCTAACCATTATGGTTTGTAACCGCCTTAGATCTGTGTCAACGAACTGTCCACTTTGCTGTTTGAGCCGCTGAGTAAAACCGTCGAGAAAAGTTGTTGAGAAAAGTAATCGGCAGAAACCTTTTCTCGTGTTGCTGTTGATGTGTAGCTTTTGTTAATTATTGAACTGAAAGTCTAAACCAACTAAACCAGAAGGCTAAAGTTTATTTAATTCCAAGCCGTAAGTGTTTGTTTATATTTGATCATTCTAATTTTAAGTCACGAACAATCATTTAATAAATTTCATCAAGGTCATGAATTTAAAATATAAAAAACTCTCATATTGTCTACCAAAACCGGTTTTCAGTCACGCACAACTCTATGTTGCTTTATCAAGAGTCGTCTCAAAAAAAAGGATGACGAATTTGGAGTGAAGGGACCAACAAAGATAAAAAGCCAGTAATCAAAAATGTCGTTTATAGAGAGATCCTCAATAATCTCCTTTACAAGACACATGTATTACCATTCAAAAAATAACACACAAATAACTTATTAAAACATTTAACAAAATCAAACAATTGCAGGTGAAGAAACCAAGACACGTAAGAAAATTGAACTAGAAATAAGGAAAACGTATATGAATTTCGTCTAAAACTATTTTTTATTGATTCTTCTTATTCTAAGATCAAGATATGCTATATGAAATTTGGATAAAAAAGTATTTAGCTCATGCATGTGTTTGATTTAAAAATGATTTCACGAACCATAGACATGTTGCAATCGATACAAAATCCAATCTTCTGCTGACATGTATCCTTCAAAGCTAGACCCTGATTCAAAAGCTAGAGCAATAAAATAAGAGAAGCATAGTAAGATATTGTCACACCTTATTCTTCTAATGCTCTAAAGTAACAACATTGCAACTAAACGATTTACACTAGCAAGAATCTAAACTTTAGTAGCAAGATCTAACAAATACTCAACTAAATTCACAAATGTATGAACACTTTCTCAATAAATACTCTAGAGTTTGGTTTTTGATATAGTGAGAGTCGTCTAAGAAGGTGGAACGTAGAATTGTTACCGCAATGAATCGTAAAGGTGACAGTGAGGCAAAACGTGAAAAGAATGGTGAGGCGGCACATGAGAATTGGAGAAGATTAGGCTTCAAAATTTGTCAATGGTGGGAAAAAAATAATCTATTTAGCTTGGAGAGCCCCAACAGCGAAAAAATAAAATTTGTTAACAAGAAGTTTCAGTCGGTTTGGTCAGGAACTTTGATTTGTTTGGATTAAAATAAATTGATCATAATTAAAATGATTAAGTACTTAGGTTCAATTCAGTTTTTTTTGGTTCGGTTCGCATAAAAACTATTGTAGCCAAAGTTAAACCATTTTTTAAAAAATTTAGTTTGTAAACTAAGTTTATTTTCAATGATTATAGTACATTTCTCTTAACAAACCTCGGTTTAGACAAATAAATTTCTTGATGCCAAAACTGTAAAAAAACATTCACCTCATCCGTTTTGTTCTCTTAAAAAGCCACTTGATGCCAAACAACTTTTTCAAAAAGGCTACGCACTCATGTGTATGATTTAATAAAATTTCAAACATTATAATTTACAAAAAATACCCGCAGCGTAGCGCGGGTTTCGTCCTAGTACTAGTAAAACTAGTATAACTTATGAAGGAATTTGAATTTCGAATTTGTTTTTTCCAACATTAAATATTACACTGACTATTAAGTGATAATGAACTCTTATAAATGATATAAAATAAATTAAGTGAGAAAAAAAAATTATATCATATCGGATTGTTTTAATAGACTCCATACAACATAATCCTTAAACTTTTAAGTTCACTTTTTATAAAAACACCAACTTAGGATGGAAAATTTACAATTTTATATATTTTTAACATATGATTACAAAAAACATTAAGAATTCTATAATTATAGAGTTCACTCAAGTGTACAACTAGATAAGCAATTTTTTAGAATATGTAATACTGGTTAAACTGAAAAACACCAAAAATACAACTATGTAGAAAATTGGTACAACCAATAACTTGGTACAACTATGTTTAAAAAAAGCTGCGCACTGGTGGAAAAAACGGCGCACACGTGGATAAGATGGGGCCCACGTGTTCCAAAATTGAAATTCTCCCATTTTTTTGGGTTTTGCCCCAAATTTGACGGCGCACATGTGTAAATTTGACTTGCACATGTGTAAATTTGACGGTGCACATAGTTTTACCTAGTAATACCAGTAGTATAAATCAAAAAACAAAACCAACATAGTTTTACCTAGTATTACCAATTGTACAAATCTAAACAACAACTATAAGACAAAGATATGTGAAGAAGGTATATTCTTCTTCACCTCCAGCTACCATGATACTATCAATTTCATGTGGGATGTAAACAATGAACAAAGATTAGAAACATTACAACCCAAAATAGTTCATATCATACAACGCTCTTAGAAAATATGACTCCATGGACGTAGCATCTTCTCCGGTCTTTGTGTGCCCAATAACAATGCTAGATAAGAAGTAGAAGACCGTGTGGAATAAATTAAAAAGTCGAAATTTTCTCCCAAATGGCTCTACGGACGTAGCATCTTCTCCAGTCATTTCGAACATTCGATTTTGGGTTTTCCTTACAACCCAACATTCGAAATGGCGTTGTGCGAAGAAGAAGCATCCAAATCCCCATAAGTCGGTGGTTTGGGTCTCTTGGCATGTGGAAGACGTGTTGAAAACTCGGATGATTCTCAAAAAATGCCCTCTCAGACTTGCTCATCGGAGGCTCCAACTCATCGAATGTAGTCAACACTTCGTGAATATAGCACCGAGTTGATAGCTTGATTTTCTTCACATATTCTGAAGGCGGGAAATACATACTCAGCGGTGGTATTGCTCCTGTTTCCTCGTCGATCTCCTACAACAGAACAGACATTCATCCATATATCATTATTCTTCGAATAGTATTACCAGTATTACCAGTATTACCCTGAAAATATACACATAGTTGTACCCCAGTAATACCAGTTTCACCCAGAATTCAAACACATAGTTATACCCTAGTAATACCAGTATTAACCAAAAATCAAACATATAGTAATACCCTAGTATTACCAGTTATACCCAGAATTCAAACACATAGTATTCCCAGTTCTACCAGTTATACCAATAAATAATAGTTTTACCCTGTTCTACCAGTAGTACCCAGATATACACATAGTTTTACCCTGTTCTACTAATTTCACACCATTCAAATACTTACCATAGCATTTTCCGGCGCATTTTCCACTGCAATCTCATCCTCCTTACTCTCATCGGAGGACTCTCCGCCCAAGGATCTACTACCATCATCGGAGGAGGACTCCTCTCCTTCCTCATTCCCTTCCTCATTCCCTTCTTCTTTCTCTTCTTCTTTCTCTTCTTCTTCGCTCTCTTCTTCTTCGTTCTCTTCTTTTTCACTCTCTTCTTCCTCATTCTCTTCTTCCACTGGCTCTAAAACCGGAATTAAGGTCGAGGATGGCTGCTGCTCCGTCGAGGATGGCTGCTGCTCCGTCGAGGATGGCTCCTCCGTCGAGGATGGCTGCTGCTCCGTCGACGATGGCTGCTGTTCCGTCGAGGATGGCTGCTGCTCCGTCGTTGGTACTCCTCTCTTCCTCTTTAACCCAATTTTCTTTGGAGGCATTGTCGGAAACGAGAAAACGAAACAAAGGACTCGAAAATGAGAAATCTGAAGTTGCTTTCGAAATCGATATCTCCCAAGAAAATCTGAAGTTGCTTTAGAAGAAGGAGAATAAGAGGAAGAGTGGAGAAATTCTAGGGAGAGATTTGATTTTGATTTCTCTCAATAACGGTCTCTCATAAACTTTGAATCTCAAGACTTTGAGAAGATTTTCACGATTTGTTCCGTCTCTTTTCAAACAGAGAATAAAGAAATTAGGGTTATCCGGTTGGGAGAGATGGGTCGGGTCTGGGTTCGAATAGATCCGGGTTTTCACTGTAAATATTGGATTTCGGTTGGGGTATACTGGTAAAACCAACACTTTTCGAATTAAAATTAAATCAATAATAATTTCTGTTTATAAGGAGGAGATATGAGGTTAGAGTTATACAAAAGGGACTCCCCAGACATTTTCTCGAAGTTGAATCTGCTTTTTATGAAACTCTAACAGATGAGAAGTTGAATCTGCTTTTTATGAACATTGATTCGATTGTTACGGATCCAATTCCGTTTGTTTTTTTGTTGATTTTGCTTCTGAGAGAACCCAGATCCGAAGTTTCTCGAGGAACAATAATGTCGGTAAGGCATGGCCAATCGTCGTATCGAGATCGGACGGGCGAATTTTTCGGTATTGTGGAGAGCTTAAGGAGATCAATTGCGATTTCTCCAGCTACGAATAATGTGCCGTTTAGTGAGAGAAGAGAGGATCTGAATAAACGATCTGAGTTCACCAAGAGAGCTAGATCAATTGGTTTAGCTATTAGTCAGACGTCCCAGAAGCTCTCTAAGCTTGCTAAACGTAAGTTGTGAATCTAAGTTGCTTTCGTTGTTTAACCTCTAATGGCTTTGATGTACTTGAGAATGTTTCATTGTGAATCAGTTGCAAAGAGGACATCAGTTTTTGATGATCCGACTCAGGAGATACAAGAGCTGACTGTAGTCATCAAGCAAGAGATCTCTGCTTTAAATACTGCTTTGCTTGACCTTCAAGTGTTTTGTAGCTCTCAGAATGATGAAGGGAACAACTCTAGAGATAAAACTACTCACTCGGCAACAGTTGTTGACGATCTTAAGTATCGTTTGATGGATACTACCAAAGAGTTTAAGGATGTTCTTACCATGCGAACCGAGGTTCTTTCTTTGTTTTCGATTCAGTCGTGACGCTTACCTTACTGCTAGTGGTATTGATGCTTGATTTATTTGTCTTGTGTTTCAGAACATGAAGGTCCATGAAAATCGAAGGCAACTCTTCTCTTCAAATGCTTCAAAAGAATCAACAAACCCATTCGTTCGCCAGCGCCCTTTGGCTGCTAAGGCTGCTGCTAGTGAATCTGCTCCTCTTCCATGGGCGAATGCGTCTTCTTCATCGTCATCTCAGTTAGTCCCATGGTATAGTACTATTAACCACAGTTGCAAATACAGCATACCTCTTGAAATCTGGCTAAGAATTTGCTATGGTTTACTAGAATCTTATTTGTACCATGTCAGTCGTTGCTGATTTTAGATTTGGCTTGTTAAGAACTCAAGACGTTTCATAATCTCTGCATTTACAGGAAGCAGGGAGAAGCCGAATCTTCACCATTGTTGCAGCAGAGTCAACAACAACAGCAGCAACAGCAACAGATGGTCCCATTGCAGGACACATATATGCAGAGTCGAGCTGAAGCTCTACACAACGTCGAATCAACAATCCATGAGCTAAGCAATATCTTCACACAACTAGCAACCATGGTTTCTCAGCAAGGCGAGATTGCTATTAGGTTCGTCTTCCTCATGAGGAAAACACCAAAATGTTTCTAATGTTTTAAGATTCATTTTTGGAAACGAAGTAAAATATAATATGCTGCTGGTTTGCACAGAATCGATCAAAACATGGAAGATACATTAGCGAATGTGGAAGGCGCACAGAGCCAGCTTGCCAGGTATCTAAACAGCATATCGTCAAACCGATGGCTGATGATGAAGATTTTCTTCGTACTCATTGCATTTCTCATGATTTTCCTCTTCTTCGTGGCGTAAACATTGAGACTAAAAATTGACTTTAAAGAGTTTCAACATCTAGACATGGTTCTTTTTTTCTGTCGTATCTTATTGACATGTAAAGACCAAAAGAGAAAAAGGGATCTTATGCTCTGTTCAGATTAATAGAGATATATAATGTCTTTTCCATGTAAAATTTCTTTAAGTTTTCCAAACAAATTATTGTTTTTCTGCTTCTCTTTTCACTTCCACTCCTTGCCTAACATTAGGAATGTTTCTAATTCCATTTGCTATTTATTTGTTAATTTTGTTTGTATCATTTCTAATTAAATTAAGAGTAATGAACTATTGATATATGACTTTGGAGGAAAAAAAATCCCTTGGGGAAATATTAATACTCATAATGTTTAGGCTAGAATCCTTGTAAATGTTTGAATTGATTGTAACACTATGTGTTGTTTGGTAAGTCGCTTTCATACGTTTAGCTCTTCCAGTTCAGGACTTAATGCCTTAAAGAGAGCGTCTACTTTGGTTTCATCTACCTCGTCTAAGCTTGCTGGTTTCCATTTCGGATTCTGCAAGAAAAACCACTCATCAATGAGCTTATAGTAAGGCAAAACAGAGGCCAAAAAGGTGACTCAGACATGTCAATGTGTATATAATTGTCAAAGACGATTTCCCTAAAATGGCACTCGCCGATGCAAACTTCATGATTTTGACTCAACTTGAGAAAATAGAAAGCACACAATACTCATGTGACAGAATGAATAGCTCTTGTTGTGCACGGATCTGTTCTTGCCACCACGTCACATTGTTGAACAGTGTCAGCCACTTGTAAAGTATCTTGTAATGATCCTTCCTTCTGGTCAGGATGCACTTCGCCAAGTATTGAAGCAACTCCTTCTTGTGAACAAGGACTCCAATAGTGTACAAGTCCGCTAGGTACCAAAGTACAAGATACGCTTCTAGTGGGAATCTTCCATAGTGTACCGGGTTCAAGTTTATGGTGGTGAGGAATGGATATACCGGATGATACGGTAGGCCAAGGAGTGGTCCTTGGTCAAGACCATACCTCTGGATGTAGAGCTTCAAAAAACCATGAAGTGTCTCGATTCCTCTGTAGATCAAAACATTATCTAGCATCTTCTCTTGTAAATCTTGTGGCATACTTGCAATCATACTCCTCAGAGTGTTTTCAGTCGGGTTCTCTGGACTCAAGGTGAGAATCATTGGGACGATGGCTGAGATTTGTCGTTGAGTTCTTGACAGGAAATCAGGGAGAAAGTTGTCTTTTCCTTTGATATGTTTCACATCGAACTTCCATTGTGAAAACCAGCTTGCCCACCTTAGAAGTTGTGCTTGTGGTAGGACCTTCTGCTTGAATTGTATCATCTTAGGAAATGATGACATGTCCATCTCGATGAGGAAATGCTGGCCCACCAAGTGAAACTCAAATTTTTCTATCCCTCTTTTTACTGCAAGTATCTCCTTGTAGGTTGAATGATAGTGTTTTTCACTGTCTTTGAAAACTCCGCTTTTGTAACCACAAATGTGCCTTTTCCCCTTCTCATCTTCTTCTAAAAGGACTGCTCCCCAGTAAAAATCACTTGCATCCGTTTGTAGGATTCGTCTGCCTTTTGATGGAATCTTTAATGCTGGCAAGGTCTTCGAGATTCGTTTTAGCTCTCTTACTGCTTCTGTACATTTTTTATCCCAAGTAGGGGCATTTTTCTTGAGTTGAGCAGAGAGTATTGATCTGTGCTTCGCCAGGTCATGGATGAATTCCGCCATGTAGTTGACAATGCCAAGGAATTGTTGGACTTGCTTGAAAGAGAGGTTTTCGTCAGGGAACTCATCGAGTTGTGTTGCAATATGAGGCTGAAGATGGTATTCTCCTTGAGAGATGTGCATACCCAGAAAGTCTATCTCAGTTTCTCCAATCGCCATTTTTTTTTAGAAAGCATGATTCCATATTGTTGTACAGTGTTGTGAAATTTCGCCAGTAGTGCCGTATGAGAATCAATGTCCGGAGAGAATAATAGAATATCGTCGATGTAGACCAGTGCGTTCGGGAGGATTGGCTCAAAAATCTTGATCATGGCCTTTTGAAACAATGAAGGTGCAACCTTTAATCTGAACGGCATGACCTTCCAGTGGTAATGTCTATCTCGTATGCATAAACCCGTCTTTGGTCTATCTTCTGGTTTTATTCCAAGTTGCCAAAAACCTGCTTTCAGGTCAAATTTGGAGAAGACTTGTGCTTGAGGAAGTCTTTGGAATAGGACTTCTCGCTTTGGTAGAGGAAACTTGTCATCCGCAAGAAAATGGTTTAGCGGTTGGTAGTTGATGACTAGCCTTAGTTTTCCTCGTACTTGTTCAGCTCTTTTGTTGACATAGAAAGCTTCACATGCCCACGGTGAGGTGGTCTTCTCAATGAGGTATTCTCTTTGGAGTTGGTCAACTTCTTCAAGCGCTAGATTGTAATGGTCTGGATTCATTCCCGGATGGCTTGCTTTGGTTGGATTGACATCTTCATTTTTCTTGAAAGGTAGTGATATAAAGAAGTCTGGATTCTTCCATAATGGTGATGAACACTTTGTGAGGAACTCTGAATGTGAGGCAGCGCAAGAAGTTTTGATGATATCTTCTTTGACGGGATTGAGAATTTCCATAGGGTAAAGATGAGAGACAGTAGTCCATGGCAGTAGATGATTCTTGTGTTTAAGCCCTTTGGGATGCCAAGATACTCTTTTGAGGCCATGAAGAACATCAAAGCCAAGTATGAAGTCTTTTCCAGGAAGTTCAGACCCGTATACCTTAGACTTGATCATGTATCCCGGAAAGAGTTGGATATAGATAGGCTTACTGATTAAGGAGATGTGAAAAATCTGACCATTTGCCGCCTTAAAAGCCACCGAACAGGGATTCCAGTGAGAAGCTGGAAGTATGTCTGGCTTGATGATAGACGATGCCGCTCCCGTGTCCAGATAAGCTATGACTGGGATTGGTTTGTCGTACTTGGTCGCGAAGATGTAGATTTTGGCGTTGGGTGATGGTTGAGATATGTATGCCAATTCTTCCTTTTTTCGGTTCTTCAACCTTGCAGGCATCGAATGTGTAGAGGTCAAATAGCATGAACTGGTCATCTGCGTCTTCTTCAGTACTTGATTCATCTGAAGAGTCTTCATCTTGTTCTATACCCATAGCTAGGATTGTGTCGTCTGATGGTTCATCATCAAGAGAGAAAATGGATTCAATGTCGGAGTCATCGATATCTTCGATTTGGGCCAAGTAACCTAGTAGATTGTCTCTCTTCTTCTTGTTTGGGCATTGTTTTGCATAATGACCTTTCTTCTTGCAGATGTAACATCTATCTGATTTCTTGAAACCTCTTTGTGACTTTTTCCTGAAGAACTTCCACTTCTTTTTTCTTGAAAGTTGGGGATACTTCTTCTGCCATTTCTTTGTGAATCTTCTTTCTTGTTTGTAACTTGTTGAGCATCCACACTTCTTCTGTTTGCATTTAATAGATAGATCTGGACAATCACATGCCCTTCCAAGGAGTTTTCCTTCTTCGTGCATCGTCTTTAAAAACTTTTGGTGATTGCATAACTTTTCCATAGCTGCAAGAGACGTCTGGAATATTTCTCCTAAGGAGGCTTGACCAAGATTTGCATTCTTGAAAGATAGCAATCTAGAAGTCTTGTTTCCAAGTGGTTCTGGAAGTGAGTTTAGGTATGATTGTTGAGGTTGACGTCATCTATCCCGTTTAGGGCATAGTATCTTTTAGACATCCTCTCATAGTGCTTCTCTAGGTCTTTTCGTTTGAAAGAACAACACTTCATACTGAGATATTCTTCTCTTGCCTGGTCCGTGTAGTGATTCCATGCTCCAAGAAATTCATTGTGGATGTGCCCGACTAATGCGTCAATTGAAGGAGTTTGACCTATTTGCAACTGTCGGCACTCACCAAGGCTTATCCACCATTGTCTGAGTCGTCCTTGGAATTTGGAGACTAGTTTATCAAAAACCGTAGGGAGGGTGGCTCCTAGGTGGAGTAGATGTTCCGTAAGCCAAGCGTGCATCTCATAGATCTTGTCTCGCCATTTTGATGGAGGGATTTAGTCAAAAGAGAAACCATGATGAGGTTCAGCATCAAACCTTGGATTCCACTCTGGTTTATGTTCTCTCCTTTCTTCATATATGTTCCCATCATCGCTGTCATTTTCCTCTACAGTTGGTTCTGCCATCATGAAGTGTGGGATCAGTACTTCTTCCTCTGCTTCTTCTTTTATATTTTCAGATCTCCTTGGTTTGACCTTGCGCTCTGAGCTCGTCTCTTGTTTAGCAATCTTCTTGAGAAAAGTAGAAATTGGGTTGGCATGTTCAACCATAAATTGACCTTCGCTTCTTTCAGGCGGGTTTTGAGACTTTGAAGTGCTTGGAACATGTTCCTTTTCTCTTTCTGTTGATTGTTTCCTTTTTGCTTGTCTCTCTGTAGCAACTCGTGTTGGTAGGAAGGAGGATGAGCCAAAAACACTTGGGTCTTGAGAAAAAGATAAAGGTTGTGATTGGGCTGTGTGAGGTGGAGTATAAACATGATATGGTGTAAAAAGGTCATATGGCATTGGCTGGGGTTTTGGCTGATTTTGTAAGGAATTTAGTTGGGCTCTGAGGGATTTTAGTTCTGACTCCTTCTGGTACATGAGGGGTGAATTTATGGAAACAGTAGTGGCTAGGTTAAGGAGTTCTTGGTGTAGGGAATAGATTCTCCTGGTTAGATCTTTGATGGAGAGGTCTATGAAGGTTACCTTTTTGTCAATTTGGCTTAGTAGGCAGTTTTGAGTTGCTGCATTTTCAGATTGCCAATTCAGCGTTGCTTCTGCTGCACTGATCTGCTTCATTGAACCGTCTGGATTCTTTGTGTTCGGGTTTCTGATCTTCCATGAATGCTTGATGTTGTTTTCTTCACAATCTTGTGATGGAAATGATGATGCTTGATCTGATGGAGGACCAAACATGTAGCTCAACCGAACTTCTTGTATATCTGGAGTTGCAGGGGTCGAATTACTTGGGTATAATACACATTATTCAAAGTTTCTTCCGCTCGGTTCTCTAAGTAGGCCGACTTGCGGGTCTCCCGACTCATAACGTTCTTTGAGAATCTGTTGAGAAGACTTCTTCTTTCTTCGTCTTGGTGTGTCTTCTTCATCAGAACTGTTCATTAAGCACTTTTCACAATCACAAACGTCAAAGAATTTATGACCTTTGTCATCAGCAAATGAGTAGACGGGATCTCCGAGTGAATCAAACGACTCGATTGGGACGCCTGGTAATTGCTTGTATAATTTCTCATCACAATTATCGTCCGTTGGAGAGATCGTATTGATTTCTGTGCAGAAAGCTGTTGGTCTTGGCTTTTCTTCTTCTTGCTTAAAAGCAATCTCTATTGCTCCGTCTTTTCTTCTGTGAATTGAGGAATCCACCGATTGTATTGGAATACTTCTATCATGGAGTTTCTCATAGTTCGTCACCCATGATTCAGGAAGTAACTTGACCAATTCTTCTCTAGGGATTTGTCTTGGAATATGGATGCATGAAGGGCTATGCTGTGATTCTAGTTGAATGAGCAGAGCGTCCTCTGTATCTCTAGGAAGGCTAAGATCCATGGCATGGTTTTGAACTCTGTACGCCATCTGATGGTGGAGTGTTGCCGCATAAGTATTTCCGATTTGTGGAGCACCCGTGATTTGGAGCTGGATCTGCATATTCTGGTAGATCTTGGGATCTTCAAGCGCCACGTTGAAGTTTGGGAATAGTGTGACAAAGACAGTGCCAACGTTTAGAGTGGTCTGGATTGTTGCGATGCATGCGTGCTGGTATTCCTTGTATCTTGTGTCGAGAAGAGCGACTCTTGCTACAACAGGTAGACCTTTCCTTCCATGGAGGGTTAAAGCTAAACATATTGCTCCATAATGAAGGTGGGTGTAGCCATGAGCTCTCCAGTGGTGAATCATTCCCTCGTTGAGTCGGAGAGGAATCATCTGTTCTGTCTCAGTTGCCGGGACAAGATGTTGTTCAAGCTGGGAGGCTAGAACAAGTTCTCTCGCCGCATGCTTGTGAGGACCAAAAACACTTTTTATGACTTTTGGGAAAGTAGAGTTGGGTTTTCTGAAGGCTTTATAGGGATTTAATAAAGGAAGTTGGGTAAAAAGAACTTTACTCTCATCACTTACATATTCTACTTCATATAGATAGTCTATTTTACTAGCGTTTGATTTTCTGAAAGAAGAGGATTTCATTAAAGAAGATGAACTTTCCATAGTGTATGTAGAGGCCAGAAACCATAACAGAATGCCTTATATCTTACCCTACCCTTGAAGTAATAACAAACCTTGAATCGTTTTACTTATTTCAACAAGTGCTAAGAATATAAAGAAATTAATCAAGAGGTACTTGGCTACGCAAACCGAGGCAAAACTCTTTAACAACCATTGGAGCCTCAAGGTACTTCGAGCCACTATGACCTCACAGATTTCTTTCTCTATACGCTTTTTATCTAGCTTAGCCGGATTTCTGATGTGGAGGATCCATGAACATGGCAACCACAGAGCATACTTTCCATACTAGCATATGGTAGAAAAACGATCCGAGGATGTATTACGACTCAGGGAGGTAAGAGCTAAAGCTTAGACTGCCATGGCTCTGATACCAAATTTACAGACACATAGTGGGTACAACCACGAAGGAGGTATTTAGGATCAGATGTATGGACAAACTATTATATGAAGGGAAGTATATAGAATAGGAAAGGATTATATACAAAGGGGGATATTTTATTAAACACTCAAAGGATTACAAGACTCAAATGATGACAAGACTCTCAAACTCTCACTCGCCTAGCTTGGTTTTTGCACACCTCCAAGCTTCCATATTTGTAGTACAATGCTTAGGGAATATTACCTAGAATATTCCTTTCTTATCTTACAACCTAGAGTATTCTTTTCTTATCTTCCAAACACTAGCATATTCTAGACTTATCTTATACTCGTATCTTTTCTTTATTCTTATCTTTATTCCCCCTGTGTCCAAAAGAGAAGTGATGTTCCCTTTAGTCGTTGTCGTCTTCTTCACTGTCAGAAACCACTTCAGTCACGTAGATCTTTTGTCCTAGAATGTATCTTCTGATTTTGTATTTTTTTTCCTTCGACTCTGTAGATAGGATGATCTGGATTTGTGTGAGGCCACGCGTATTGATCATGGAAGCCTGCCAGTACTTGTCTTATCTCCTCAACGAATCCCATCGGGTACACGTCTCTGTTATGCCAGTGTGAAGTGTGAGGACAAAAAAGCTTTATGTCAAGGTCTGACACGTCTAATCCATTCAGTGCTGCTATTGTCTCTGCCCTTTGGTGAAAGTCGCTTTGGCTAAGGACATCATTATCGTAGCTTGTCTGGACACGTACTTCATACAGCTTCTTTATTGTGACTCCATTCTCTTCTTGCTTTTGGACTGTGGTAATCTTGAAAGTGACTAGGATGAATAGCTCTTGTTGTGCACGGATCTGTTCTTGCCACCACGTCACATTGTTGAACAGTGTCAGCCACTTGTAAAGTATCTTGTAATGATCCTTCCTTCTGGTCAGGATGCACTTCGCCAAGTATTGAAGCAACTCCTTCTTGTGAACAAGGACTCCAATAGTGTACAAATCCGCTAGGTACCAAAGTACAAGATACGCTTCTAGTGGGAATCTTCCATAGTGAACTCAATGGACAAACAACATAAAGAGGAAGCAAAATCTTGAGTGGCAATGAAATAAACTTGATCTTTGTCAATCAAGCTGCTCTAACACCTTCAGTGAAATCACCGCGCAAAGCAGATCTTAGAGCAATACGGTACTCAGTTTTTGATATATCATGATTCTTACAGGTTTTGATCATGATATAAGTATTGTTTTTAGAATTTTTTTAGTCTTTCTTCTGTCTTTTCGAGTCTTTGTAGGTACATGCACACTTTGTTGGACTTTGGAGCAAAATAGGAGTATTTGCAGCATTATAGCTAAGAAGAACAACTTGGAGCGTCTCAGAGGTGTCGGTGTCGCTTGACACTCGTTGCGAACACAAGTCTCCCACGTGTCATAACAAGTTTTGAAGATTTGCAGAGTCGCCCCACTATTTCTATTATTTGCAAAACAAGTCCCCGACATGTTTTAAACTATATTTAGGATTTTAAAGGTCATTGTTTAGATCTATGTTTTATTCTTGAGAGAGATTTTGTTACTAGTTTGCAGAGAAGAATCAGACTCCTTTAGAGAAGATTTAGAACTCCCTTACTCTATCTCTTTATCTTTTATTGAAATTTATTCAGACTATGTTTTGTGCTTCTTTGATTATGTCTGAATAATCTACTTGTTAGATTTAGGAGTTTTCAAAGTATTGAATGAATTGTTAAATTGAATAACCTGTATGGTAATCTAATAGTTCTTCACCTAGATTTGATTTAGTCACTAGTTCTAGATTGATCACCTAGAATCTAGCTCATAGGATAATTAGTTGACACGAGAGTGCGCTTGATTTCCTGAAATAATCTTAGGTGAGCAAAATACATGTTCTCAGAGAGATCTGGTTCAGTGATTTTGGGAACAATCAAACTTAAAATTTAATGCTTGTCTAATTCATTTAATTCTCAAAGATATTTGGAATTTTAGTTTAGACATAGATAACTTTTGTAATGAGAGTTGATTAGTTTTATAATTGAGTTTTGAGTTCAACGGCTCTTAATTAAACACTTACTAGTTATTTGATATGCTATTCTGATTTACTGAAAAGATTTTTCCTACGTCTAGAGCCTTAATCCATTGAATTTACTACCAATTTACTTAATTGCAATCTTTAATTTTTATAATTTCTTGTCTCGCTTAATTCGATTGCCATATGTTTATTGTGTGAACTAGAGAGTTTTGTGGAATTCGACCCCTAAGTATTATAGTGGCCTCTTTATTTAACAGAGTAGTCTAAGGGTAATTTGACACATATCAAATTTGGCGCCGTTGCTGGGGATCGAACCCTTGTCACCCGCGCGACATGGGGAATACTTACCACTTACCAGTATTTTGCAGAGTCAATCAGAACTCTTCCGGTTACAACTCAAAGCCTCTGTTTCAGAAGACTTATCCACAGAGTAGCTTGGCAAGAAACTTCGGTAGTTCATCTTACCAAGCCCCCCCTCCACCCATGAATGAAAGCAAGATGGAATCAATGCTTGAGCAGATTCTCGAGGGATAACAGAAGATGACAATTGATTTCAATGGGAAGATCAATGCCTTGTGCTAAGCCACCATGGAACGTTCGTGCAAGTTTGTACCCGATCTATCCCATAACTTCCACCCGTCCGATCCGACACCACAACCGTCTCGCCATCCATTCTCACCATCCATCACCACGACATTGATCTTAAGCGTTGATAAGCCGACATCAACACAAGATCAAACCTATCTTAGGTATGTTTTTTATTTATTTTGTTTTGTTGAAACTATTGATGGTATTAGGATTTTATTTCATGGAAGATGCGAATAGAGATTTATGTCATCGAATTCGATTTAACTAAGCCGAGGTAAATCGATGTCAAGAAACAAGGAAAGATCATATGGTTAGTCACCCTATCCTCTTTTAAGACCTCATGCATTCTCTTTTTCTTTCCTCACTTTAGCAGCTATGTGCAAAAAAGTCGGTGAGAAAAGAACGACACAGTTTCCCACCACGAAGACGGAGGAATCGGAAAACTAAGAGACTGTGACGATGTAGTCTAAGAGCTTATTCTTCCTTAGGATTCGACGCAACAAAAGGTACTTATTTCGTGCTCATGAGACTTACGTTCTTAAAGAGTATCGTTTCCCTTTCATAAACAAAAAAAAAGAAAATAAAAAGAAAAGAAAAAGAAAATAAAAAAAAAGAAGAAGAAAAAAAAAACGAAAGAAAAGGAAACAGTTACCGAAATAAAGTCTCATAGCATAGGGAAGTCCCAAGGAAAATATGGATCACTTAGAGAAGAGATGGAGTCATTTACAGAGATCCCCACAGAAAAATCTAAGTATGGGGGAACCAAAAAGAAGAGAAGTAAAGGAGAAAGATGATGTTACAAGAAAAAGTGGTTGGAAACTGTGGACATCAACAAATCCGTTCTATCTTGCGGTTTTGCGACATATCCTGCATTCTCGAGATTATACGGTAACCCTAAACACTTTAACTCCACCACCAAACACCAAATATCCCCTTTCATACCAAGCACCGTCTAGCCTGAATGATATCTCATAATGAGAAAGCTCACGCCAAATACTTAATGAATGTAAAAAGTTGATTGACGTGAATTCAGAGTTTCCGTAGGTTCAAAGCGGATGGATAAAGATGAGAAAGGTGTACGACGATAGTGCGAATGTTCTAACGCAAATCTTGTTTAATGTGGTCTGCAGATTATGTTCAAAGCATGGTCACTGATAATAAGAGATTTCCTGCGATTTTCAAACCTCTCCTCACCGGATTTAATTTCTTGTTTGCTTGAGGACAAGAAAACTCTAAGTCTGGGGGAGTTGATAACATCGTATTTTCGTCCACTTTTACTATGTTTTTATTAGGTTTACAATGGAGAAATCAAGAGATATTGGATACTTCAAGGCTTTTTTCAAGTATTTGTGCTTCAAAAAAGATTTATGAGTTTTGGGAAAAAATGACTAAAAGAGGAGCAAAACCCGTTTCTGGACAGATTCGTAACATCATATGTATGGCGTCCGTTGTAGCTTTTCCGCTTCACCAAAGTTTATGATATTGGAGTCGTTGGAAAGATACAAGAGTCACCTTTTACCTCCAAGTGGAATAAGACTAAAATATTGACCCAGTCGAGAGTTATCACCGAAACACTGAAGACATGTCCTGCAGGCTCGAAGATGAAGCAAGAAGAGAATGAAGATCTGAGCAAAGGGACAAGACACACCGGTCACCAAGCTCTTGGCCGGTCTCAAGACACTCCTGGAACGGTCACAAGGTGTTTTTACCGGTCCAAAACATCCTCTTACCAGGTTTTACTAAACCGACGTAGTTTCACTTATTTCGACTTGGGAAAAATCCTAAACCAACGTAGTTTCACTTATTTCGACTTGGGAAAAATCCTAAACCGACCTAGAAGACTTGGAGCCCTATAAATACACCTTGAGGAGCCCTAGAAGAAACAAGTAGGCATCTGGCTGCACCTCTCTCCATAGAACTCGGCCTCTTGGCCGCAAGTTCTGTGGATGTAGGATTCACACTCAATTGTCTTTAGGTATTTTTAGTGGAGAAAAACTCTTAAAATCAACGAATGAATATGAGAATTCGAAAGGGAAATTAACCAAGAAAAGAATAAAGTAAAGGAATTTGATAAGAACGAAATACAAAAGGCCTTGCGAAATTGTAAGAGTAAAAAGTATGTTGTATTGCTTAGTAATAGTGAGTAAAAAGATGCCTCCTCCAAATACATGTGTTTGAGGTTGTTTTTATAGAGAAAACATGATTAATGCGGTTATTTACTACTCGTAATCATATTGATCCGCATTAATCATATAAGTTACATTTTGACCGAAACGGCTTGAACTTGAACTGTCTTGGGCTTCACATGGGCCTTCCGATCTCTTTCTTGCTGACTCCGAACTCCCGTGCTTTGATGCTACTGCGAGCCTCGAACAATATTCTCCTCGCTTCGGCCTTTCTCTATGCGATTTGTATGTTGAATAAGAGCGAACTCCATACTGGTAAAGATCGAGCTCTTTTAGTAAACTGAATCGAACTCCCAACTGGTCAAGTCCAATAAAATATCTAGAAATCCGAGAGGATTATTATGTAATAATGATGTGGACAGATCCAAGTGGATCCTACTGATAATGTGTGGGATCCGACCCCAACAAGTTCTCCCTTTCACTTTCACCATAGATCTAAACACTTTTCTTTCACAGTTTCCTTGTTGTTCTTCATTTTATTGCTTCAAGGGAGACGAATCCTTCTCTTTGTACCACATAGATGAGTATTCTTAACCCTCTTACTTCTATATTTAAGTTTATGATTTCGTTTTTTCTTTGCTTTCATCTCTTTTTATTCGATTAGTTTCTTTGTTATAGATCTAGGGTTTTGTCGATGGGATTATCGTATTGATTCATTTAGTTCTTGGATATCAGGTTACTTTCTCTTAGTAATTCTTCTGGGACAACTTTTACTTAATGCACCATAGTTAGGTTCGCTACCCAGCGGCTGATCCAAGAGGTTAGGAGCCCTAACTGGGTAAACCTAACTTCGAACATAGTGTTACCAATCCTTCGTGTTGTTGCCTGCGATAGTTGAGTAACAGGACTTAGAGTACTTAGCGAATCCAATCTTAACGCATCGATATATGCGTCGTTGCCTGAATAAGTTGAGAAACGGAGAATAAGAAGATTTACCGGTTCACTACAAAAAAAGTCCACATTGATAGCATAATGTTATAGCACGGTTTACTCAACTGCTATTGAAGATCTGTTGTAGTTTTGGTTTTTATATAATAGCGTTTAAGTAACGCTATGATAGAATTTCACTATAGCGGGAAACTAAATCGCTTAGTCCGCGAAACACTTAGACAAAATTTACACTTTTTGCCTTCAGTCTTATCTTTTTCCCCTCTTTATCGAAAAACCCTAAGAATCTCAAACTCTCTCAATCCGCGAAATCTATTCCCGTAGCCACCGATTAAACTCGCCGCCTCCGTCGTTGAAGGTAGCCGGGACACTGAACTTGTCGCGCCGGCCCTAATTCCGCCCATCTCTCTCTCTCCCTGTCGGTGTTTAGCTCAAATATAAGGCATGTCTCTCCGAATCAGTTGATTTATTTCTTCTTTTTCTTTAATTTGGTTTGTTTTCTTTTAGCTGTCGTGAATCTAGACCTAGATTTTGTGTAATTATCGTTTCTTTACGGTTGGATTTATGGGTTTTCTCTTATTCGATACTTCAAAGTTTTTCTTTTTTTGCATGCCCGTGTTTTTTGCTAAGTTAGAACAATTTGTTTGTGTGGATTGATTTAGTCGAAGCTGGAGAACTAGAATGCCTAATTTAGCTTTCAAGATTCAGTTTTTTTTTTTGTTATGTTCTCTGAACTTGTAGTTGACATTATCTTGTAACTCCTGCTATTGTCGGATACAATTGGTTGGGTTAGTAAGTTCTGAGTTTTTGTACTTATCTGTTCTCTGAAATTTGCGACACTTAGAACATTCAAACAGACATTATCTTGTAACTCTTGTTATTGTCGGATACAATTGGTTGGTCTTGTAAGTTCTGACTTTTTGTATTGATCTGTTTTCTGAATCTTTAGATCTTTTAAGTGCTTTTCTAACACATTCTTGCATTACCAAACACATGAAACTAGATATACTCATTCTCTCATTTTGTTTTGCAAGTGTTGTTGTTTGAAGTAATGTGAATTTGAAGGTTATCTTTGGCTCTTATTACACGACAGGTTAGACCATCATATCTTTTCCTTTGTCTTGTACATTACTGTGTTTGCTATGTGATTGGTAATAGATATTTCACTTTGATTAATCGTTTTAAATATGGTTATATGTGTTTGACATATGCTTTGATATGGTCTCAGATTAGTTTGTCTGCATAAAATTTGTGTTTGATTTATTAATTAGTCTGAATATTAAGTGATCCTGTGATGTGTGAAGACTCTTTCATTAAATCTGAATAAGTTTTTATATCACATATGCTTTGATCTTGTCTGAGATTGAGTTATATATATTGTTTACATTGAGTTAAAATTTGAGTTTGCTTAATTTGTTAATTAGTCTGAAAAGTAAGTGGTTCTGTGATGTGTTTAGACTATTTCATTAAATCTGACATAGTTCTTTTATCACATATGCTTTGATCTGGTCTGAGATTGAGTTATATATATTGATAGATTGAGTTAAAATTTGAGTTTGATTTATTTGTTAATTAAATATTATTGTGTGATGTGTGTAGGCTCTTTAATTAAATCTAAATAAGTTCTTATATCAATAAAGGTTTTAATTACGGCTACATTATAAAATGGTGGACAAGGGTAAGATTTTTTTTTTATATATATAGGCTAGTTTTATTAGGGAATTTGGGGACTTTGCTTGTTTTTTTTTCTTTCTCTTTTAACTCTTCATCTTTTATGAAGAGTTGATCCTGCTTATAAGAGAGGGGCTGCAAACTTTGTACGGACTGTGGGTGCGGCAATGGGAGACGTTGATATGATTGTATGTCCTTGCATTGATTGTCGTAATATCGATCGTCACTCAGCCAGTGTTGTAGTTGATCATCTTGTAACAAGGGGAATGGACGAGGCTTACAAGATGCGGTCTGATTGGTATCATCATGGAGAATTGAATCCAGTGAATGGAGGTGAAATCAATCAAAGTCAGTGGAATGATGAAATTGTTGGGTTATATCAAGCAGCTGAATATTTGGATGAAGAGTTTGCTTCCAAAGTTGAGATTGCAGAGGGTTTGGACAAGGAAGAAGATGAATTTCTTGCGAAGCTTGCAGATGCTGAAACACCACTATATCCAAGTTGTCTCAACCATAGCAAGCTTTCGGCTATTGTATCACTTTTCAGACTTAACACAAAGAATGGCTGGTTTGACAAGAGCTTCAATGAACTCCTAGAGACACTTCCGGAGATGTTACCAGCGGATAATGTGCTGCACACATCACTATACGAGGTGAAGAAATTTTTGAAATCCTTTGATATGAGTTACGAGAAGATTCATGCATGTGTCAATGATTGCTGCCTATTCAGAAAGAAGTACAAGATGCTAGAGAACTGTCCTAAATGCAAGGCATCAAGATGGAAGACTAATATGCACAATGGTGAATTAAAGAAAGGTGTCCCACAGAAAGTTCTAAGGTATTTTCCGATAATTCCAAGGCTGAAGAGAATGTATAGGTCTGAGGAAATGGCTAAGGATTTAAGGTGGCATTTCAGTAACAAGAGCAACGATGGAAAACTCCGTCACCATGTGGATTCAGTCACATGGGACCAGATGAATGACAAATACCCTTCATTCGCAGCTGAAGAAAGGAACCTGAGGCTTGGACTTTCAACAGATGGATTTAATCCATTCAACATGAAGAATACAAAGTATAGTTGCTGGCCTGTTTTGTTAGTAAACTATAATCTGCCACCTGACTTATGCATAAAGAAGGAGAACATCATGCTTACATTGTTAATTCCTGGTCCACAACAGCTGGGTAATAGTATTGATATCTACTTAGAACCACTCATAGAGGATCTATGCCATCTGTGGGACAATGGGGAGTTGACATATGACGCCTATAGTAAATCAACTTTTACTCTTAAGGCAATGCTGCTTTGACGATTAGCGATTTCCCTGCGTATGGGAATCTTGCTGGCTGCAAGGTAAAGAGCAAAATGGGCTGTCCTTTATGTGGAAAAAATACAGAAAGTATGTGGTTGAAGTTCAGTAGAAAACATGTCTACATGTGTCATAGAAAGGGTCTTCCAGCAACACATAGTTATAGGAGAAAGAAATCATGGTTTGATGGAAAAGCTGAACCAAGAAGAAAAGGAAGAATATTAAGTGGTCGGGAAATTTCTGTAAATCTGAGAAATTTCAAAAACAATTTTGGAAATCTGAAAAAATCTGCAACTAAGAGGAAGAGGATGGAGTGTACTGGATTGGATGCTGATAGTGAGGATTTATCTAGTGAGTCAGAGGAAGAAGTAGAAGTAGACGAGGATGAGTTATCTAGATGGAAGAAAAGGTCTATCTTTTTCAAGCTACAATATTGGGAGGTGTGTTCTGTTTTTTATTTCAAGCTACTTTTTTTCCAGATTTCCTCAATAATCTGTGTTTGATATTTCTTTTGTTTATATGTGTGTTGGTTAGGAACTCCCTATGAGACATAACTTAGATGTGATGCATGTGGAGAGAAATGTGGTTGCGAGTATTGTATCGACACTGTTGCATTGTGGCAAATCTAAGGATGGTCTTAATGCTCGTAAAGATCTGGAGGAGCTTGGAATTAGGAAGGAATTGCACCCTAAAACCAAAGGAAAAAGGACTTACCTGCTTGCAGCAATGTGGTCTTTATCCAAGACAGAAAAGAAGATTTTTTGTTGGCGACTTTTTGACTTCAAAGGCCCAGATGGATACTGCTCCAACATATCAAGAGGCGTATCATTACAAGACTATAAGATCACAGGGCTGAAATCACATGATTATCATGTGCTAATGCAATAGCTTCTTCCCATTGCAATTAGAGGTTTGTTACCTAAAGGTCCTAGGGTAGCAATTGTACGCTTATGCTAATTCTTCAAACACTTGTGTCAGCGAGTAATTGATAGGGAGCACATTTTGACATTGGAAGCTGAGGTTGTTGAAACTCTCTACATGTTTGAAAGATTTTTCCCTCCAAGTTTCTTTGATATCATGGTACACTTGACGGTACATCTAGGAAGGGAAGCTAGACTAGGTGGACCGGTTCATTTTAGATGGATGTACCCGTTTGAGAGATATATGAAAGTCCTGAAACACTTTGTCAAAAACACTGCAAGACCAGAGGGGTGCATTGCTGAGTGCTATCTTGCTGAAGAATGCATCCAGTTTTGTAATGAATTTTTGAAGAAGACGACAAATGTTCAAGAGAAGGTTGACAAAAACACTGAGTATGATAATAGTTCTATTCTTGAGGGGCGTCCTATATCTACAGGGAAGACATTTTCTCTCACTGAAATGGAGAAGAAAATAGCCCATATGGCTGTCATCCAGAATATGGCTTTGGTTGATCCTTATGTGGAGTAAGTTCCACAGTTTTCTAGCTACTTCATTTAACAGTTCTATATATGAATTTACTACATCTGATTCCTTCTTATTTTCTTCTTGACTTATAAGTGAACATCTACAACATCTACAAGACTCAAATGGAAGATGTAGACGTGATGCATCAACATTATGGAGTATGCATAATCAGAATTTTGCCTCTTGGCTAAAAGCACAGGTTAGTATTAGTTTATCTGAAGATCTGTCCTATTTTTCTTGCTAAGTTTCTGACATTTATTTTCTTTCATATTGCTAGATACCTCTTAATTCAAACAGACATGACGAAACACTTAAATGGTTGGCATTTGGTCCACGTAGTTATGCACGATCATATACAGGTTATATAGTCAATGGGCAGCGGTTTCACACAAGTTCAGTAGATAGGAAAAGTCAGAATAGTGGTGTTTTTTATGAGGCTACGGCAATCTGTAGGTCTAGTGCTAAGGATACTTCACAAGTGGTGGATTTGGTATCTTACTACGGGAGAGTAACTGATATTATCTTGTTGGACTATAATGTGTTCTATGTTCCTTTATTCCGGTGTGCATGGGCAGTGAAGGGTAATGGAGTAAAAGAAGAAGATGGTTTCACACTTGTTAACCTTAATCATAGTCAAGTAAGTTTTTCAAGGGATCCATATATATTAGCCTCTCAAGCAAAACAATTTTTTTCTCCAGGGAAAACGAGTCATCAAGTTGGTATGTTGGTATGAGAGGTCCTTCAAGGAGATTCAGTCAGAAAGATTTTCAAGATGGAATTGCAGACATTTGTCCATTACCAGCCAATATTGACATGGGTGATGACTTGGATGAAGCAGAAAATGAGAGAACTGATTGTGAAGGAATTTATGTTTGAAATGTAGCTTCTTCATCATTTTTACCTTTAGATGAGCTTGTTGATATGTCTGATGTCTGTTTGTTCTCTCATTCTTACTCTTTTTCTCTCATTTTGATTTGTGTGTATCATATATGTTCTGTGATATGTCTGATGTCTGTCTGATGTCTGTCTGATGTCTTTTTTCTCTCATTTTGATTTGTTGAATCATAAATGTATTAACTATTTGTTCTCTCATTTTTTCAGGTGAGTTAAAATGGGACGTCCAAAGAAAAAGAGAGGAAGAGTATCTAAGAAGAATAATGAGGAGGTAGAATATGTGGGTACCCGTGAACCAGAACCAGTAGAACCAGAAGCTCAAGTAGAAGATGGGCCGGAGCATTTGGTAGAAACTAGAAACAGAAGCTCAAGTAGAAGATGGGCCGGATAATTTGGTAGAAACAAAAGATCAAGTACTAGACGAGGCAGATAATTTGGAAGAACCAGAAGCTCAATTACAAGATGGGCCAGAGATGAATGAAGAAGTTCCAGATAAGGAGCTGAATGAAGAAGAGCCTGACAAAGCTCTGAATGATGAAGAGCCTAAAGGTGAGATACAATTCTCTGAAGATCCTGAGCTTGTTGGTAGAAAGAGAAAGAGACAGCGAGGACCAACACGCATGAAAGACATTGCCAAGGATCCAAATACCAGAGTACAAGTAGAGTACACTAACATGGGAGAACATTATGGTAAAGGGTCAGTGAAGATGTCTTCATACGTAGGCGCATTGGTACGGGAACATGTTCCTATCACGTTTGATCGTTGGACTAAAATAACTAAAGAAATCAAGACAATTCTATGGAAATCTGTCCAGGTAAGATTTGCTTAACATTGCCATCTACTCTCTTTACTTAATCATATATTGGTCTTCAGATAATGCACTTCCATTGACTTTTTTTTTTTTTGTAAATGATTGCAGGCAAGATTTGAGGTAGATGAAGAGTACCAGAAGACTGCACTTCTTAAACAGATGGGATGTCTGTGGAGGTCATGGAAATCAAGTCTTGTTACCCGGATTAAAGAAGCCAAGACTAACCAACAAAGGATGAATCTGCGTCCAAAGAATGTTTCTCCATTTGAATGGCGAAAATTTGTCAAGCTCAAAACTAGCAAAGAATTCAAGGTATTCATTTGGAATTAGCTAAGTTTATTTCTGATATAGTAGATTACATAATACACTTAATATGTTAGGTTGTGAGCGATAGCTATAAAGAAAGAAGGCGCAATCAGATTCCTCACACCACTAGCCGCAAAGGAATGGTTAGACTAACAGAAGACATGGTAATCATACTACAAATATGTTGTTTAAACTCATCAGTCTACTTTAATAATAAAGACTTCCATTGACTATTTTCATTGGCTGGTTTAGAAAAAAGAGAGTCCAAATCCAGGTGAAGTGTCAAGGCTTAAGGTCTGGGTCAAGTCACGTACCAGAAAAGATTGTACACCAGTTAATACAAATGCGGCTGAGAAGATTGTGAGTTATAATACAGTTGTGGTTCTCTTTTTTAAGTTTTCATTTGACAGATATAATAACATTTAAATCTGAGCTTTTGTGATTTGCAGAGAAAGGCAGCTGATCTTGTTAATAGTGATGCTCCATCATCTGCGACATTTGAAACACAAGATTCACTTAGCCAACTATTAGGACCTGATAATCCTGGTCGTCTGAGTGTAATGGGTAGAAACATGACTAAGACCAAATTAGCTTGTTTCCAAGTGAAAAACAAATGTATGGCTGAAATGCAAGAGAAACAAGCTAATCTCCAGCTTAAGGTCAATGAATTACAAGATGAAATTGAAAAAATGAAGAACCAGGTTAGACACTTCTCTATTTCTCCATTAAGCTGCTGCATTAATACACAATATTTGACTTTTTTTTTTGTTTTTTTTAACAGAGACAAGATCTTGAAGTTGGTGAGAACTCAGCTGCAGCTAGAGTAAGACATATATGTCTGATGTGTGATTTCTTTGTTTCTATATACTTTATTATTTATTTGATTAATCTTTTTGTAGAGTGTAAACAAAAGATCACAACCAAAGTGTATCTTGACTGACTGGACTGGTGGTGATGCAACTGTTGCTGAGGGGCGTATTATTACTTCTGATCCGGATGACTTAGTGAATGATTGTCGCTTAGGTCCATCAGATTTAAAGGTTTTGGTTGAGATTGCTATTGTACCAGAAGCATACCTTTGGAGACCTGCGATTAACATGTTCACAATTGAGAAAGCTGTTGGACAGATGATCGCTTGGCCTACCTCTAAGTGTGTTAACCTAGAACAGGAGCTCCAACCAGAAGACAATACACCACTGGTAAGTTTATTGTTCATTCTCATTTGTACTATAATATATAGTTATATATATATATATATATATATATATATATATATATATATGATGATTATATTGTCTGAACGGTGTGGTTGACAGGGCCAAAGAAGTAATTCAGAGAACAAATGCAAGCTACTAGATTTGACTTCAGATGATGTGGTTGTGGCTGAAGGACGCTGGCAGACCCAAGAACAGAATGCATTAGTAAATGGGCTTCCTCTCAGACCAAATGCAGTGAAAGTATTTGTTGATGTGGTACATCAACATAATACATTTATCTGGAGGCCTACGATAGATATAACATACATTGAGGAATGTTTAAAGTCTTTTGTATCATGGCCTGCGAACAAAGTTGTCTTCGAAAACACCACAGATGCAACAGGTCAGCAATCTCCTCTTCAGAAGTCAGTAGCAGCTCAGAACTCAGTACCATCAGCTTAGAAATCCAATCTGTATGTTGGATTGGAATCATATTTATGTGAAATGACTTTTATATCTATATGTTATTATTTATAGTATGTAATATGACAGGATTAAAATATATAGGTTTCTTAAAACTCATATAATAGCAAAATGAAAAACAGTTCTACACTTAAATCATAGCATTAAAATATTTGTTTTGAAAGAAAGTATAATAGCACATATAAATGAAATAACAAAATTATATATAACAATTTTTAAGAGCTATTGTATAAGCATATATATTATAGCACTAAACATGACGCTAGACAAATACAAAATATTGCAGTATATAATTGCTATTGTAGAATGGCCTACGATAACAAAAAATCAGTTGCTATATAAGAATACATAAAAGCGTTGAAATATTGTTATAGTATCTGAATATATCATAGCGTTGAAAATTTTGCTATCGTATGTCAAAAACCTACCATAGCTGCCGATGTCATAGCATTAGTGAATTCGCTATCTTATATCTATTATAGCATATTTTCCGCGCTAACAATGTGCATATTTCTTGTAGTGGTTAGACCTATAGCTTAGAATAATTCGTTTATTCGCCTTTCATGCTTGGTTCGTAGGCGGACTGCCTTGTTAGAGTAACATCACTTCTCATTGAAGGCATTTCTCATGATGCAATGTCCATTGGAATGGCAGTGCTTGTAGAAGAACAACTGAGCATCTTCTTGAAAGTTCTGACAATCCCATTCAGCTTTTCGAGGACCTTGTCTTGCGCCTTGTTCCAAGCTTGGAGCAGGCCAATGTGCTTGTGCGCTCCTGCTGAACTGTTACTCTGCCTTGCAACACCAAAGTGTTCTTCAAAATGATATCTCTTCATCTCATACTCCTCCTCGTCCATTGGTTCATCCTCACCTTCAAATACTTCCATAGTTTAGACTCCTCCATCCGATTCATATAGAGCTTCAATGGGTGGTGGGAATTCAGTGTTGTTACCTTTTAGGATTCGAGTGAAGGTTATGCAAGGAAGTAGGAACTTCGCAGCTCCAACTTCTGGATGATCGAAGATATAGATGTTGCGTTTGATATTTCGCTTCAATCTTTTACCTCAAAATACCACACGACTATTGCAAGTGCACAATGAATCGTCTATAGTATTTAAGGATCGAATCCCATAGAGATTGAGGTTCCAGCACAAGTGTATTAAGAATAGGAATATGGCTAAGACGAAAAAATATTTGGTTGGTTTTGGAAACGGTTTTGAAACTAAAAAGTAAAAAAATAAATAAACGTTAGAGATAGACTTGTTTACCGACCATAAAAATCACCACATGATCTTTCCCTGTGTTTTGTCCTCACTCACAAAGTTCCGAAAATCACTTCTCGGAAGGTCACCCATCCTGAAACTTTCCCAGCTCAAGCACGCTTAACTGTGGAGTTCTCTCAGGACAGTTGACCGAAAAGATAAGTGCACTTTGGTGACATAGGTGGCCAAATCAATTCTTTTATACCTCTCCGCATGCACCACCATATTCCTGAAACCGGGTTGTTACAACTAACTTATTTATCTTCTCTTTTTACTTAGAGACTTAGAGCTTCTTTACTTATGACTTTTTTTCCCTAGGGACTCTTTTATAACCATTGATCACCTCTTTCTTTCCGTTCTTTCTTTCTCTTTTTCCCAAACCCAACCTCAAATATTCAGTCTAACCACCTAATTCTTTCATTCACAACCTAGTAGCTAGTCTTAATGATGTTCCAGAATCTAGCTAAACAAAGAGTTAAATCCTTGCCGTTCTCAATACTCTCAAGATTTCACAACCTATAACATTTTCAACAAGACGCCTCACTCACAATCAATCATAGGGTTGAAACAAAAAGGTTAAAGTTAAGGGTAGTGAAACCATTCTAAAGGTGAGAATTGCCATTCGGGTTTACAAAAGATTGGCAAAGTGGATAAGAAAACCCGAAGGAGTCTTTTAGACAACCATGAGAATGCATTTAGATACCATAAGCGAGAAAATTTAAGTCAGTTTAAGTCCAGATTCATAGAGGTGTTTCGAAATTCATGTAAGTAGCACACAAGTAGAGATTGCTTTCGAAAAATGCAAAGGTCTAAGCATTGATTTTGCATTTTTTTTCTATAGATGAATAAGGAGCAATTAACTGTTGGGGTCGGATCCCACACATTTTTGGTAGGATCCACTTGGATCTGTCCACGTCATTATTACATAATAATCCTCTCGGAATTCAAGATATTTTATTGAACTTAACCGGTCGGGAGTTCGATTCAGTCCACTAGAAGAGTTCGATCTTTGCCAGTATGGAGTTCGCTCTTATTCGATATATAGTTCGCATAAAGAAAGCCTGAAGCGAGGAGAATATTGTTCGAGGCTCGCAGTAGCATCAAAGCGCGGGAGTTCGGAGTCAGCAAGAAAGAGTTCGGAAAACCCATGTGAAGCCCAAGATAGTTCAAATTCGAGCCGTTTCGGTCAAAATTGTAACTTACATGATTAATGCGGATCAATATAATTATGAGTAGTGAATGACCGCATTAATCATGTTTTCTCTATAAAAACAACCTCAAACGCATGTGTTTGAAGAGAGAGACATCTTTTTACTTATGCAAAAACAGAAATTCTAACAGAAGCTGGCAATATACTCGATCACACAGCTTGATGCCAAGCACTGGATGTGGTCGAGTACCAAACAGAAACTGCAACAAATGTACTCTACCACACAGTTTGTTTCCAAACCACTGTGTGTGGTTGAGTACTTTAAATGAAATAAGTAGAAATGCAAAAACAAAGCAACAGGTAACAAGATCAAGCAATCAATAGCAATGTAAACAAAGAAATCAATTGGAAGAGAAATTCCCGAGGATGGGGTAATCGAGTAGTGAAGTCTCCTTAATCTGACAGGTGGTTAACATGCTCAACAAACTATCCCTAGACAACAAGTTCAATAACCAAATCAAAGTGCTACCGCAACAGAGATCCTCAAGCAAAGCTAGTCCCAGACTCAATCACCATTGACGAGAGCTAACCTAACAGGCATTACGAATCAACAAGTTAAAGTCAAAACGCTCTCTGTAACCAATACCTTGGTACAGAGCCACGAATCTCTGGAATTAGTGGTTCAGACATTTCATCGAACACCTTTTGGGTGCGGAAATGTCTGGGCACAGATTCCAGTTGATCAGAAACCAATCAACATTAAGAACAACTAATACAAAAGGGATCTACCAATCAAACTCAACCACCTACCAGATTAAGGATTCTAAACTACTCTAACCCATCCTCAAGAACCCTAATCACTACTCAAACTTCGTAACCAAGAACACAAACCCAGAAATGCATAAAAACTTCATAATAACAAGATCTTAACAAGATGAACAACTTTGTAGAGGAAATCAAAAGCAAATACTCAATAGATTAAGAGAAATCTGGATTACAAAGATGAAGAATACACTAATTGTTCTGGAGAATAAAACTCTGTTTGGAAATTAAGAGAAACAACCTATTTATAGTAAATACTAGGAAGCCCTAAAACACAAAACGACAAAGTTTTAAAGCGGTTTAAGAGAGTACTCGACCCTTGTGATCGAGTATGAACAATCGAGTAAAGTTGGCGTCTTTGTGAATTCTTGCTCCGGTCATGATGTAATGCTTCATCCTCTTCTCTTCCTTATGCTCAATGTCTGGTTGAGTGCGGATCTGAGAAGCCTCTAAAGCATGCAGTCGAGTGTGAAGTCGAGCACTTGGTCGAGTAGAATGGTGGAGGATACTCGACCATGTACTCGAGTGTGAGGTAGAGTAGTGACTCTGGATGATGCTCGAGTGGTGATCTGAAGACGAGGTCGAGTAGTCTGAAGGAGTTGGTGATCGAGTGCTTTGAGATGATGGTTGCCGAAAGTACTCGAGTGGTGAATTGAGCATGTGGTCGAGCATTCTAATGGAAGCCTGCTGGAGACTGGTAATCGAGCATGTGGTCGAGCATAATGTAGGAGAGTGTGATCGAGTGGTTCTGAAGAGTATTTCATGGTGATGCTCGACCGTGTGCTCCACTTGGTGATGAGAAGATGTGGTCGAGTGGCTCTGAAGAGTATTTCCTGGTGATGCTCGACCGCGTGCTCCACTTGGTGATGAGAAGATGTGGTCGAGTGGCTTTGTTGGTGGATGCTGAGAGTGCTCGACTGAGTAGGTCGAGTGATGGTGTTGATCAATCTGCTTCTCCCAATCTGCTCGCCAACAGCTCCAGATAACCTGAAAACAACGAAAATGTGCAACATGCATGCAAAACTATCCTAAACATGTAAAGTGATGACAAATGATGAGAAATGGTATGAAACAATGATGAAATGGTGCTAAAGTGATGCTAAATGAATGCTCAAAACATGTAAAATATAGACATATCAAGTCCCCAAACTTATTCTTTGCTTGCCCTCAAGCAAACAATTAAGAACAAGCTGGAGGAGAGGTTTGAAAGTGGGGATTCAAAACCAAGCTAAGCATCAGATAAAGGGTTCAACTTAAGTCCTTGAGAATAATTCAAAGCTGCATGAATCAAACAATATACTCTTTCGTACTTCTCCATACCTATGTCAATGCATAATTCTAGTTCAACTTCTAGCTATTAGCAAAAACTCACAATTAAGCTGAAACAACTCTTTAACATTCATTAGTGTTTGGTGCAGTCTCGCAGATGGTAAATGAATCAAACTCAATCGGTTTAGGGACAAAGGCTTTTGAGGGTGGTTTCAAGTGTTTTATTCTTTGGTGGCTTTCTCTCAGAAACAAGGAATGCAAGACAGTCATGAAATTTATCTAAGACCAAGAACAGTTTATGCTACAAAGTTCATCTCTTGCTGTTCTACCCATCTTAGATGTAATCTCTAGTATCTACCCTTAACTCAATCTTATCATTCTCTCTTTTCCCAGAAACCACTTAGACCATTTGGTCTTTCTTATAAACACAACCCATAAGATCATCTTTCTTTTACTGGCCACCTAGGGAATCCTTTTAAACACTTAGCTCTTTCTTTAAACTTTTCTTTGTTCCCAATACTTGTATAACTTTGAAACCTTTCTTTTCTGTTTGGGGAACTAACTTATTCAACTTCTCTTATTTTAGAGACTTAGAGCTTTTACTTATGACTTTCATTCCCTAGGGACTCTTTTAAAACACTTAGTGATCAACCTTTTTTTTTCATTCCCTTTTCTTTCTCTCAAACCCATTGACCAACCCCATATATTGCTCTAACCACTTATACCTTTTCATTCCCAACCTATCAGCTATCCTTAATGAAGTTCAGGAGTCTAGCCTAAAGCAAGAGTTAAAGCCTTATCGTTCTCGATACTCTCAAAGTTTCACAACCTATTGCATTATCAAGCAAAAGGCCTCACACACAATCAAATCATAGGTTTCAAAGAAAAGGTTAAGGTTAAGGGTAGGGGAGCCATACTAAAGATGAGAATGGTCATTCGGGTTCACAGTAGATTGGCAAAATGGAGAAGAAAACCCGAATGAGTCATTTAGACAACCATGAGGATGCATTTAGATACCATAAGCGAGAGAATTAAATCAGTTTTAAGTCCAAATTCATAGAGATGTTTCAGAGATCATGTAAGCATCACACAAGTAGAAATTGCTTTCAAATCATACAGAAGTCTAAGCATGGATTTTTCATTTTTTCACAGATGATCAAGCAGCAGTCAACTATGCTCAAGGGCTTTAAGTTCAATCCTAAATCAGAATTTCTACAAGGCAATATCATCATAATCCCCAATGCAAACTTCATGATGCAACAGTCCTAAGTGATTGCATATTAAACAATCCTATATGACAATGCAAACTACATGAACACTCTTTTTATGAAATTATTTTCAGAAAATTTTGAATTTTTTTTGTTTTTTTCTATGCATTAGTTGCAATGCAGACTATATGATGCAAAAATTTGAAATAAGAAAAGAACAAACGTCATTAGATAACAAACACTTCCTGAGCCCTCCCCCAAACTTGAATCACGCAGTCCTCTGTGTGATCAAACTTGGAAGAGAGTACTCAGGACAAAAACAACACAGAAACAAAATAAACAAAGGATGGTATTTGACAATGGTGAATGGTAGTGCTTACCTCAGTTGAAGTAAGAGCGCAGGTGATCATCAATCCCTGCCTGTGACTCGTGCCAAGCTCTGGAAGAGTCATCTTGTTGTTGCTCAGCGCCTTCTTCTTGTTGGTACTCGACCTCTCTTCTCCTACTGCGGCTAGCACCGCGGTCGAGTGACCTTCTAGCATTGAGAAGGCGTGATTTGCTACTGGAGCGAGCGAGCATAGCTTTCTTCCTTCTCTTGTGATCCTGAGGCTCATGTGATGAATGCCTCGCAGGGATGTGTGAGACTTCATGCTCACTAGGCTCAGGCCTGTACTGACTCGGCTCAGGCTCATCGTATCTCTGTGAAGGCATGTCCTGAGGAGGCTGTCCATGTGGCACTGCTGTGCTGGAAGAGGAGCAGCTAACCATGGCCTTCAGAGACTTCATACCTCTTAGGCATTTGGTGATGAACTTGTCCTGCTTCTTGCACCACTTCTGCAACAGGCTCTGGTTTCTGTGAGCACTCAAGCTCTTGCTCTCTCTTGCTGGAGCCACATGCTCACTGAAATGATACATACTTGTATCATATGGCTCTTCCCAGTCTTCCTCCATCTCATCAATCTCAACATCTGCAGCTTTTTCTTCTGCAGGAATATCCTCATGCATTGGCTGAGCCATCTCGACATACAGGTCGTCGACTGAAGGTTCAAAGTCGATGTTGTCTCCCTCTATGATGCGTGTAAGCTCAGGGCAGGGGAGAAGGATGTTGGCTTTCTTGTTTGTGGGATGCTCAAAGCGGTATCTATACTTGTCACCAACCATCGCATACTGCAGGAATTCAATGTGATGTAGGTGTTCAATATCCATCGCCTTTGCTTCATGTCCCTTGGAGACGATGGGGACTCCACATGCAATCAGAATTGGTGTCACCACACCTCCTATGCAGAGAGAATCTCGTGCTCTCTTGTTATTATTGGTGACAGCCCATTTCTTGTAACCACACAGGTGGAGCAACAAGAGAATAACGAGAGGTGTGTCATTGGTATCACCTTGCAGAGTCCGATTGTTCTTAGTCCGCTGGAGAGTGCCTTTGAGAGCCATGGAGATCATCTCCATATCAGTGTTGGTGACCATCCATGTAGCTTCTCTGGAGTAAAGAACATGAGCTACTGAGCGTTGGAAGTATCTGATGACGGGGCTGCATATCTGGTTACTCTTTGATCTTGAAGAGTTAAGTGCTGCAGTGCTACCAATGGTAAGCCATAGATCTTTCAGCTCGCTTCTATCAAACCTCTGTTTGGTTCCCGTTCCACTGGGGAAACCAAATAACCCTTCCAACCGCTGGATTGTCAGCATGTAGTTCTGCCCATATACTGTGAATGTGATGAATCCCAGCCCTTCGCTCTCCAACTCGTCTACAGTCATACCTTGGTAGATTTCCACTTGTAGACTTGAAAGCAGCTGAATTGTTTCATCCTCATAAGCGACATAAGGGTAACTCATCATAGTGTCCAGGTGACAACTCTGGAACAAGTGCTCAACGTCTTCCAGCAACCCCAGCTTCTGCAGTGTCTCGGGACACGGTATCGTGTTCCACAAAACTCATTCAGGTCTGATACCGTGTCCCGGGACACTGCAGAAGCTGGGGTTGCTGGAAGACGTTGAGCACTTGTTCCAGAGTTGTCACCTGGACACTCTGATGAGTTACCCTTATGTCGCTTATGAGGATGAAACAATTCAGCTGCTTTCAAGTCTACAAGTGGAAATCTACCAAGGTATGACTGTAGACGAGTTGGAGAGCGAATGGCTGGGATTCATCACATTCACAGTATATGGGCAGAACTACATGCTGACAATCCAGCGGTTGGAAGGGTTATTTGGTTTCCCCAGTGGAACGGGAACCAAACAGAGGTTTGATAGAAGCGTGCTGAAAGATCTATGGCTTACCATTGGTAGCACTGCAGCACTTAACTCTTCAAGATCAAAGAGTAACCAGATACGCAGCCCCGTCATCAGATACTTCCAACGCTCAGTAGCTCATGTTCTTTACTCCAGAGAAGCTACAGGGACGGTCACCAACACTGATATAAAGATGATCTCCATGGCTCTCAAAGGCACTCTCCAGCGGACCAAGAACAATCGGACTCTGCAAGGTGATACCAATGACACACCTCTTGTTGCTCTCTTGTTGCTCCACCTGTGTGGTTACAAGAAATGGGCTGTCACCAATAATAACAAGAGAGCACGAGGTTCTCTCTGCATAGGAGGTGTGGTGACACCAATTCTGATTGCATGTGGAGTCCCCATCGTCTCCAAGGGACATGAAGCAAAGGCGATGGATATTGAACACCTACATCACATTGAATTCCTGGAGTATGCGATGGTTGGTGACAAGTATAGATACCGCTTTGAGCATCCCACAAACAAGAAAGCCAACATCCTTCTCCCCTGCCCTGAGCTTACACGCATCATAGAGGGAGACAACATCGACTTTGAACCTTCACTCGACGACCTGTATGTCGAGATGGCTCAGCCAATGCATGAGGATGTTCCTGCAGAAGAAGAAGCTGCAGATGATGAGATTGATGAGATGGAGGAAGACTGGGAAGAGCCATATGATACAAGTATGTATCATTTCAGTGAGCATGTGGCTCCAGCAAGAGAGAGCAAGAGCTTGAGTGAAGCTCACAGAAACCAAAGCCTGTTGCAGAAGTGGTGCAAGAAGCAGGACAAGTTCATCACCAAATACCTAAGAGGTATGAAGTCTCTGAAGGCCATTGTTAGCTGCTCCTCTTCCAGCACAGCAGTGCCACAGGGACATCCTCCTCAGGACATGCCTTCACAGAGATACGATGAGCCTGAGCCGAGTCAGTATAGGCCTAAGCCTAGTGAGCATGAAGTCTCACACATCCCTGCGAGGCATTCATCACATGAGCCTCAGGATCACTAGAGAAGGAAGAAAGCTATGCTCGCTCGCTCCATTAGCAAATCACGCCTTCTCAATGCTAGAAGGTCACTCGACCGCGGTGCTAGCCGCAGTAGGAGAAGAGAGGTCGAGTACCAACAAGAAGAAGGCGCTGAGCAACAACAAGATGACTCTTCCAGAGCTTGGCACGAGTCACAGGCAGGGATTGATGATCACCTGCGCTCTTACTTCAACTGAGGTAAGCACTACCATTCACCATTGTCAAATACCATCCTTTGTTTATTTTGTTTCTATGTTGTTTTTGTCCTGAGTACTCTCTTCCAAGTTTGATCACACAGAGGACTGCGTGATTCAAGTTTGGGGGAGGGCTCAGGAAGTGTTTGTTATCTAATGACGTTTGTTCTTTTCTTATTTCAAATTTTTGCATCATATAGTCTGCATTGCAACTAATGCATAGAAAAAACAAAAAAAAATTGAAAATTTTCTGAAAATAATTTCATAAAAAGAGTGTTCATGTAGTTTGCATTGTCATATAGGATTGTTTAATATGCAATCACTTAGGACTGTTGCATCATGAAGTTTGCATTGGGGATTATGATGATATTGCCTTGTAGAAATTCTGATTTAGGATTGAACTTAAAGCCCTTGAGCATAGTTGACTGCTGCTTGATCATCTGTGAAAAAATGAAAAATCCATGCTTAGACTTCTGTATGATTTGAAAGCAATTTCTACTTGTGTGATGCTTACATGATCTCTGAAACATCTCTATGAATTTGGACTTAAAACTGATTTAATTCTCTCGCTTATGGTATCTAAATGCATCCTCATGGTTGTCTAAATGACTCATTCGGGTTTTCTTCTCCATTTTGCCAATCTACTGTGAACCCGAATGACCATTCTCATCTTTAGTATGGCTCCCCTACCCTTAACCTTAACCTTTTCTTTGAAACCTATGATTTGATTGTGTGTGAGGCCTTTTGCTTGATAATGCAATAGGTTGTGAAACTTTGAGAGTATCGAGAACGATAAGGCTTTAACTCTTGCTTTAGGCTAGACTCCTGAACTTCATTAAGGATAGCTGATAGGTTGGGAATGAAAAGGTATAAGTGGTTAGAGCAATATATGGGGTTGGTCAATGGGTTTGAGAGAAAGAAATGGGAATGAAAAAGAAAGGTTGATCACTAAGTGTTTTAAAAGAGTCCCTAGGGAATGAAAGTCATAAGTAAAAGCTCTAAGTCTCTAAAATAAGAGAAGTTGAATAAGTTAGTTCCCCAAAGAGAAAAGAAAGGTTTCAAAGTTATACAAGTATTGTGAACAAAGAACAGTCTAAGAAAAGTTTAAAGAAAGAGCTAAGTGTTTAAAAGGATTCCCTAGGTGGCTAGTAAAAGAAAGATGATCTTATGGGTTGTGTTTATAAGAAAGACCAAATGGTCTAAGTGGTTTCTGGAAAAGAGAGAATGATAAGATTGAGTTAAGGGTAGATACTAGAGATTACATCTAAGATGGGTAGAACAGCAAGAGTTGAACTTTGTAGCATAAACTGTTCTTGGTCTTAGATAAATTTCATGACTGTCTTGCATTCCTTGTTTCTGAGAGAAAGCCACCAAAGAATAAAACACTTGAAACCACCCTCAAAAGCCTTTGTCCCTAAACCGATTGAGTTTGATTCATTTACCATCTGCGAGACTACACCAAACACTAATGAATGTTAAAGAGTTGTTTCAGCTTAATTGTGACTTTTTGCTAATAGCTAGAAGTTGAACTAGAATTATGCATTGACATAGGTATGGAGAAGTACGAAAGAGTATATTGTTTGATTCATGCAGCTTTGAATTATTCTCAAGGACTTTAAGTTGAACCCTTTATCTGATGCTTAGTTTGGTTTTGAATCCCCACTTTCAAACCTCTCCTCCAGCTTGTTCTTAATTGTTTGCTTGAGGGCAAGCAAAAAATAAGTTTGGGGGAGTTGATATGTCTATATTTTACATGTTTTGAGCATTCATTTAGCATCACTTTAGCACCATTTCATCATTGTTTCATACCATTTCTCATCATTTGTCATCACTTTACATGTTTAGGATAGTTTTGCATGCATGTTGCACATTTTCGTTGTTTTCAGGTTATCTGGAGCTGTTGGCGAGCAGATTGGGAGAAGCAGATTGATCAACACCATCACTCGACCTACTCAGTCGAGCACTCTCAGCATCCACCAACAAAGCCACTAGACCACATCTTCTCATCACCAAGTGGAGCACGCGGTCGAGCATCACCAGGAAATACTCTTCAGAACCACTCGACCACATCTTCTCATCACCAAGTGGAGCACGCGGTCGAGCATCACCAGGAAAAACTCTTCAGAACCAATCGATCACACTCTCCTACATTATGCTCGACCACATGCTCGATTACCAGTCTCCAGCAGGCTTCCATCAGAATGCTCGACCACATGCTCAATTCACCACTCGAGTACTTTCAGCAACCATCATCTCAAAGCACTCGATCACCAACTCCTTCAGACTACTCGACCTCGTCTTCAGATCACCACTCGAGCATCATCCAGAGTCACTACTCTACCTCACACTCGAGTACATGGTCGAGTATCCTCCACCATTCTACTCGACCAAGTGCTCGACTTCACACTCGACTGCATGCTTCAGAGGCTTCTCAGATCCGCACTCAACTAGACATTGAGCATAAGGAAGAGAAGAGGATGAAGCATTACATCATGACCGGAGCAAGAATCCACAAAGACGCCAACTTTACTCGATTGCTCATACTCGATCACAAGGGTCGAGTACTCTCTTAAACCGCTTTAAAACTTTGTCGTTTTGTGTTTTAGGGCTTCCTAGTATTTACTATAAATAGCTTGTTTCTCTTAATTTCCAAACAGAGTTTTATTCTCCAGAACAATTAGTGTATTCTTCATCTTTGTAATCCATATTTCTCTTAATCTATTGAGTATTTACTTTTGATTTCTTCTACAAAGTTGTTCATCTTGTTAAGATCTTGTTATTATGAAGTTTTTATGCATTTCTGGGTTTGTGTTCTTGGTTACGAAGTTTGAGTAGTGATTAGGGTTCTTGAGGATGAGTTATAGTAGTTTAGAATCCTTAATCTGGTAGGTGGTTGAGTTTGATTGGTAGATCCCTTCTGGATTAGTTGTTCTTAATGCTGATTGCTTTCTGATCAACTGGAATCTGTGCCCAGACATTTCTGCACCCAAAAGGTGTTCGATAAAATGTTTGAACCACTAATTCCAGAGATTCGTGGCTCTGTACCAAGGTAATAGAGAGCGTTTTCACTTTAACTTGTTGATTCGTAATGCCTGTTAGGTTAGCTCTCGTCAATGGTGATTGAGTATGGGACTAGCTTTGCTTGAGGATCTCTGTTGCGGTAGCACTTTGATTTGGTTATTAAACTTGTTGTCTAGGGATAGTTTGTTGAGCATGTTAACCACCTGTCAGATTAAGGAGACTTCACTACTCGATTACCCCATCCTCGGGAATTTCTCTTCCAATTGATTTCTTTGTTTACATTGCTATTGATTGCTTGATCTTGTTACCTGTTGCTTTGTTTTTGCATTTCTACTTATTTCATTTAAAGTACTCGACCACACACAGTGGTTTGGAAACAAACTGTGTGGTAGAGTACATTTGTTGCAGTTTCTGTTTGGTACTCGACCTGATACTCGACCACATCCAGTGCTTGGCATCAAGCTGTGTGATCGAGTATATTGCCAGTTTCTGTTAGAATTTCTGTTTTTGCATGATCACCTAGGACTGTTAGAAACACCAAAACCTGTTATTGCTTGGCTTGACTCTGTGATATCTGATTGCATCTTGATTGTTAGCATCGCACCCATTTGGATTGACACCTTAAATACTGCAATGACATGATAGTAATTTAAGGAATTGAGAACTAGTTAAAATCCTACTATCAGTTCCCACCTAGTCCTACCAAGTCCAAAAACGTGGCCTGGAACTACATGAGATACTACTCTTGTCGGCTCAAACCTAACACGTTCTACCAAGCTCAATCCTGAAATAGGCCTCACATGCACATAAGAAATAACAAGGCTTGAAAGAAAGGTTGGTTAAGGGTGTGGGAACTACTCCAATATAGGAAACAGCAACTTGGATTAACAAGAGTGGTGAATAGGTGAAAGAAAATCCAAGTATGTATTATATCCATGAGTTCTAACCTTTAGCATTCTACTAAAGCTCTATCCATTCATGTGAGTTCCTAGTTATTAAGAAGAACTTGAAACCATTTACAGAGGAACCATCTTTGGTTCTCAGCCTTACCCTTTACCCAAATGAGTTCATCAACAATGTTTTGCTTAATTCACGGTTCTTACTTAATGAATGTTAAAGGGAAAAGGGGATCTGAAGGTATGTTTAGATCGAAGCAAATGTTAGGTTGTGTTGTGATGAATATGGCTAAGGTTTTTAAGTACAACTCAACTTCTATGCGTTCTACAATTGCTACCTTGGACATTGAGTTAGATAGGACTAGTCTTAATTGCTAAGAGTAGTGTCGCATGTAGTTCTAGTCCACGTTTTCTGGGCTAGATAGGACTAGGTGGGAACTTATTTTAGGATTGAGATCAAGTACAGAAGAAAAGAAAAAGAAAGAAAAAGGTTACTGTTTTTAGGAGAAGGAAGGTGAGAAACATGGTAGTCTAGTCATGAATTTTGGGGAATTGAAAATCGAATAAGTTAGGCTCTATAGCGAAAGAAGGCAAAAGCCTAGAAAAATTCTTAACTCTTAAGAAGATAACAAAAAACATTGTTTGTAAAGAGAACCCAAATCCGCTAGATTCATCAGGTATAAGAAAAACCGATCCTTAGAACAGAATCAAAGAAAAGAAAGAGTGATTTGATCCGAGAAAAAAAAAAATGAAAAACGCATTGAGTGCAAATGGTAGAATTAGGATCATCTTCTGGGTTTAGAAATAGAATCATCTACTGAGTTATACACGTTTTATGTCATTGGGTAGATACGATGCTATTCTTGTATGCATAGGTTGGCACCTAAGTATTGAATGAATTGTTAAATTGAATAACTTGTAGAGTAATTTAAAAGTTTTTCACCTAGATTTCATTTAATAACTAGTTCTAGATTGATCATCTAGAATCTAGCTCATAGGATAATTAGTTGACACGAGAGTGTGCTTGATTTCCTGAAATAATCTTAGGTGAACAAAATATATGTTCACAGAGAGATCTGGTTTAGGGATTTTGTGAACAATCAAAATTAAACTTAATGCTTGTCTAATTCATTTAATTCTCAAAGAGATTTGGAATTTTAGTTTAGACTTTAGACATAGATAACTTCTACAACGAGAGTTGATTAGTTTTATAATTGAGTTTTGAGTTCACGAACGATTCTTAATTAAACCCTTACCTGTTGTTTGATTTGCTATTCTGATTTACGGAAAATATTTTCTTTAAATCTATTGCCTTAATCCATTGAATTTACTACCGATTTACTTAATTGCAATCTTTAATTTTCAAAATTTCTTGTTTAGCAGTCATAAGTTTATTGCATGTACTAGAGAGATTTGTGGAATTTGACCCATAAATATTATAGTGACATCTCTAATTAAGAGACTAGTTTAAGGGTAATTTGACACATATCAGTTTTCATCACACCATTAAGCTTCAAGTAGAAAGAAAATTTAAGTATCACTAGTAGCTTAACTGGTAACAAAGAGTTTGGACTCACCATTGCCATCCCGTTGTCGGTTTTACCCTTGGCACAAACAACTTTGGAGAAGTAGTTATGCGTTAGGTGAAGAGAAAACGGTGCTCCTTTTACAAGGCCTTTGAGTGCTTCATTAGCCCATTCTGCAACTGTACACAAACATTGTGACCAAATTTCTCAGAGGCAGGATACCGATTTCAATTTGATTATTTTAAACAACATGTAAGAGAACATGTATCCATTTAAGGTGTCAGCTAGATCTTGCAGAAAGTCAAAACATGTTTGATTTCACCAAAATACACACAAGTTATTATATAAGTGGCCACCTTAAAAGAGTAATGTATATGTTTATACCTGTAATCTTCAGTGCTCAGCTGGTACTTCTTCAGCTCTTCGATTGTTTCCTTAACAGACTTACTTGCAGTAAAAGCTGATTTAATCAAAGGCAAAAACATTTTGAGGTGGGATTCGGATTCATGATCACTGCTGTAATTTGATAAAGTTGATTGGATGTCTTGATGGGGATCCTTGGAACTGTATTACCAACACATATGCTTTCTGAGAGAAAAAAAAAACAGAGTAATACTAAAACCTCCTATATCTGAAATATGCACATGTAATCGATCGAAATATGTCGAGCAAAATAGTCTGCGAATGCCTACAGGTCAGCTGACAAAATGGCTTCTTTTAGTGTGCCTAGCTTTCCAGATACCTACAGGTCTTTAATGTGTCCCAAGACCCACAAACAGTGCATCTGAAGGTGTGGAAATCCTTCTCCCAGTCATACCAAGGTAAGCACCTGCAGAATTTGAAAGTTGAAAAGTTGCGGGTGGAGAATAATACTACAGCAGTTGTTATGCAAATTGTATAGGGTCTCAGCAGTCAGCGATATAGAACATACTTCCTTGTACAACAAATCTAACTGTAAGCAAAACTTGGGAGGTACTATAGCCAAAATTGGTTTTTTCATAAGTTTGGTAAAGTTTGCCTAGAGAAGAAAAAACTGGCCTAGGCCAATTACCCTTATTCTTTAGAATATCCAAATGGAAAGTTAAGGGTACTATTAGGAATCTAGGATATGAACATACCAACAAATCCTCCGTCAGGGCTATGAGCTGCTATATATGAAAACCCAACATCTGGAAACAACCCGATTCCATTTTCTTGCATTGCGAGGACCGTCCTCTCAAAATGGATAACAAAAAAATGACAAAGGTAAGAAATGCATGCTAAATGTTATCTGCACAAAGTACAGAACAAGGGATTTACTATGAGCACCTCTGTTATCACTCGGTAGCGTCTATGTCCAGAAAGGCCAAGACTAAATCCCATTTTTATGCCATCCATTAAAGAGACCTATGGTTTTTTGTATCCAGCAATCTTGCATATCAGGCCATACTCAGCTGTAAATACCCAAATGAAAGCAAAGTTATGAAGTTAGCAAGTATTGCTTTTCTAAAACACTGAAGTGATGAATACTGTTGCATGTCTAGTCTTTTTATGCTTCTGTTTCAAGAAGTCTCATATCCTAACTTATGGAAAAAAGAGCCAACCAGACCTCTATCATATCTGACAATTGATTTTCGGTTGTAATCTGTTTCACATCACCTGCTTCATATCTGACCATGTGAAGCCATACTAAAACAGAAGTTTCATTTTCTTGCATCAGAGGAGTTTTCTTCAGATCCATTTCTCTAAAATTCGTTTATTCAATGATTGAACTTACTTGGGTTTAATTCATTAAAGAAAAAGTGAAAAAACGAACCTAGATTCATGGCGTTGAGAGGTTTAGGTCGATCAAGAGTGATGAAAGCAACGCCATTTGGATAAACATTTCCTTTCACCAACTCGTCGCTTCCACTGGCCATCACTGAGAATTTCCGGCGATGCGATACAGAGAGCTTAAAGAAGGGAATAACAAAAGATGGAGAGGTTCTAGAGAAGAAGATGCGAGCAGAAGCCAGAGACAAAAGTCTTTATCATCACTGTCGGAGAAACCAAACATCAGTGACTTTGTTTTGTTCCCACCACCAAGTTGAAGGGTCCACTAGTCTGGAAATATGTCGTTTGGCCCAATAATAGAGTTTTGCGTAATAATTCAAACCATTATCTTTTTTCTTTTTTCTTTTCTTTTTTTTCTCAACAACACATAATCAATCCATGGTTTATATACTTGATTAATAGTTTAGCGAAAATTACAAAAAAATCTTTGCAAAATTAACCTCGTAGGTCTGATTACGAACGTTTAAAAAGTTTTCTCTCTCTTACCTCTCTCGAAACCTTTGAGAGAGAGAAATCTCAGATCTATTTTTTATTTCCGATTTCTAATCGGATTAGTTTCTTTTATTTAATTTTCGATCTTTTGTCTGCTTTCTTCTCCGGCTTAGCCGGATTTTTTGGTCTGATTACACTTTTTCAGGCTTAGCCTTGTTAAGTTCTGGATTTAGTGTATTTCTTTCTACAAAATTTGCAGTCTCAAATTCCGTTTACTACTAATCGATTATGTCTGCACTGCTTCACTATCAGTTCGGCTCTTCTCTTCTGATGGAGTAATATCTTCGTCATCATACTCCAACAATTGGATTGAAGAAGACCTTTATAGGCCTAGAGGCGGAGCTTCTTTTTGAAGAGTATTGGGTTAAAATTTCTGATTCTATGGAATCTTTGGCAAAATCTTAAGATAGTAGCAGCAAAATCCTATAAGATGGGCGGCGGTGAACATGTAGAAGGAGCTGGGGACGGCGGATCTGAAGTCCGGCGACGACGCTGCACCTAGTCGTGGATCTGGTAGGTGACGTTCGTGTCATAGCTCTTCCTTCTCACGGGTGGACACGTGTCCCTACGTGGCACTTTTATTGCTTACCTTTATCTTTAGATTGGATTAGGTAAATGGGCTTTGTTTAAACTGAAGTTGTAAACGGGAAAGATTGGGCTTTGTTTTCACTGTTTGTAATATCCCGTTTAATAAAAAAAAAAAAACTCGTAGAACTAGAACAAATGCAAAAAAAATCTAGTCATATTAAAGGTTGTTGATCTAAGAACAATGTATATGAAGTTTTTGGAAGAAACGCAAAACGCGATCGTTTTACCTTAAAGATAAACGACATATCAACTAAACATGATTATTAACTTTTATTGTTAGAAAACTGCACATCATATTCTCACTCGATTTTAAACTTGACGATTGAAAAGAAAGCAGAAAAACATCATAATCTAAGCAAGGATGTTGGTCGAGGAATCCAATTCAAAGGTCGAGATAATTCCGAACCAATATCATTTCAAGCCGATAGTGATTGCAAGCCCAAAAGTGAAGCCTACTGATACGAGACTACGGTTAGATTGATTAGGCCACCGGCTAGGACGTTTTAATTAATTAGTTTTGGTGGTTTACTTTATGAGTTTGGTTTTCATAATTTCTTTTCTATGCTCAAGTGTTTTTTTTTACGTTTAGGTTAGAATCTAAGTTGTATCATGGCCTATATAAATATAGGTCGTTATGCTAATGAGAAATAAACCTCCAACAATTAACCTAATTCTCTAAGAGAGACTTGGGTTAAATGGAAGGTTTTGCTTAAATAATCTCTTGTCTTTACGAGTTCGAAGAAGAAAATTTTGGCTCGTATCAACTTGGTATCAGAGTCAGGTTGTACCTTTAGTTTAGGTTTATGATTGGTTCTACCTTGGCCTATATAAGGGTCTCTTATGATCAATAAGAAACCAACCTCCAACAATTAACCTAATTCTCTAAGAGAGACTTGGGTTAAAGGGAAGGTTTTGCTTAAATTATCTCTTGTCTTTACGAGTTCAACGAAGAAAGCTTTGGCTCGTATCACCTACTGACAAACAAGTTCTTCAAAACAACCGGCTAAATTAAATATTGATATTCAGCATTTCAGCATTAAACCTCAAATTTTTTTTTTCCAAGAATTCAACCTCAATCTGAGTATTAGCATCACATCTTCTGGAAGGACACCAAAGAAAAAAGAAATACAAAATCAATATAAGTGTATCATATAGGTCGTAGTTTCATTAGAGTTAAAACATTTCCTCATATCCTTATAGTTAAAAAGACCAATTAAATAAAAAAAACATGTAATATTTTCTTACATCTTTAACCATAACCTTTACCAGGTCTTTTAATATTCCCATTTTCCGTGTGGTCTGACCCTCAGTGCTCGACCAGAATCGATACAAATCATATTCACTGATTGGGTTACTATACAAATCTTGCAGTTTTGTTTTTAGAAATTCAAAGGTCAGTTATATATTATGGTGTTTTTAAAAAGATAAAATGACCTTATAATATATATATATATATATATATATATATATTATAAAATTCAAAGTATATACCAAATTCATTTATATATATAACACCATAGTATATACTTTGATTTGTTGTGATATAACAAAATATACATTTTCCATTTGGCAATCATTTTTCTTTTATAAATTCAAAGGTCATTTTCTTTAAAAACACCATATACACCATAATATATATATATATATATATATATATATATATATATATAAACCGACTTTTGAATATATATTTTTTGTCAACCACACATTAATTATTAAAAAGTTCCTTGATTGGTTACCCATTTAGGAGGAGTAGTGTTTACAAAAGTAACTTCGGAAAATAAAAGTCAAGAAGAACGGGCTAAGCAGTCCGCCTTAACATTACAGAAACGAGAAATAATAGAAAGTGAGAATAAGGGGAAGGAGACACGGAGCAGTCCAAAAGCATCTAGCAGATTGGAGAAAGCGGGTCATTCTTCAGGTGATTGTACCATCGATACTAACTCTGAGCAATCTGTTTCAAACACCTGACAATCAATCCTTCTTGAAAGGTTATTTTCATGGCCCAAATTAAAGCTTTCATCTCCGAGTGAAGGGGGAGGGGGATCTCCGGAGACACTTTGCACCAAGCAGTATCGTTTGATCATTTTCTTGAAAACACCACCATCCTATACCCATGGTTGGATCCGAAGATTTCCAAGAGCCATCAATCCGACATCTTAGAGATTGGATTAGGCTTTCCAAAATTTCCGTAATAATTCTAGTTTCGATCGGTTCCAACTGAGCATCTTTCCACATTAATTTCTCGCTCAAAGCGTGATTTAAAATATAAGTGGGTTCAGATTGTAATCCGTTGAAAACCTTTTTATTCCTATCTTTCCATATGAACCACAAAATCCAAGCAAACCGAGTTTTGAATTTTAAAAAATGAATTTATAACATCATAATATATACTTTGATTTGTGGTGTTAAGGTCTTTTTAAAAAGAAAAATTACCTTTGAATTTATATAAGAAAAATAATTGCCAAAAAGAAAATGTATATTTTGTTATATTACAAAATATTTATAACAAAATATAGCACACAAAATAATTTGTGGTCTATTTTGATATATTATTTTGTTCTATATTTTGTTATATAAACAAAAGTATATACCAAAATTTTGTTATATAATTTTCTTGTGGTATATTTTGTTATATTATTTTGTGGTATATTTGTTTTTGGTATATTATTTTTTTAGGTAAAATTATGTAATATTTAATTATTTTAATTCTTAATAAAAAATAAATAAATAAATAATATTTTTTTTATAGAGAAGACATTTTTTGGGTCAATATTGGGTCAAAATATATTTAAAATCGATTAAATTTTGTTTAATTCTGGGTGAGTCAAACCAGATTAAATATTATCAGTTTATTGATCGGTTCAATTGGAAGCATAATTATCTGAATGAACGTATAAATTTTTCAAAAATAGAAAGTTTATAATGGAAAGCTGAGATTGCAACTAATCTACTTAACATTTTTGAAGTACATATTTGCTCCTTCCAATCTGGTCGGATTTTAATTGATTTTGACCCGGAAATCTTTGATTCGGATCCTTCCTTATTTGTTATTTTGACCCGAATTTTTGTGAATCGGAACCTTCCTTATTTGAAAATCCCTACATTTAATCCAAACAACATTTAATATGACGAGATCAATCGCAAATATCGTGGTAACAAACCAAGATTTGATAATCTCATTGTTTCCTATTAACATGGTAAAGATTTTGTTGCAAATCACATTTATTTCCTAAATAAAATAAATAATATTATTTCTACACATTAAATCCCACGAACTGAATTGGGAATGTGTTGTAACTAAAAGATTTTATCCTTATTTTGTATAGCATCTATGTAGCATATTCTATATATTTCCGATTCTAAGATTTTCAAAGATATATTATACTTGCTCACCAAGATTTTATATATTCTCTAACCTAAAACTCTAGCAACTTATCAAAACACTATAAATACACTCCCATTTCCATTTTCCAAGATTTAAACATACAAGACACGATAAACACGTCTTTGAGATTACGTCTATGAGTGTAAGATTACTTTATATTTGTTAGTTGGCTGTCATGTTGTAATTTTCAAAAATCACATGCTTGATTGTACTCTAAACTGGTTAAACTTTTCTTTGTAAGTCAGTCATTGTCTCTCCTATCTCCACTGACCTTTTTGAGAATATCTTATGTTTACAGATGACTCCTGCCTGCTCAAGCCACTCGACTTTCATATTTGAAGATTATGTTTAACCTATGAAACAAAAGACATGTTAGTCACCTATATTACGAACATTATAATCAAATATGTTTGATAGACAATTGATATCCTATCTTTGTGTTTGTGTACATCACTTAGTCTTTATTACATTGCAAATCTACAACTCTTGATTTGTTAAACTATTAATCCTTTCATCTTCTAGGGAGAATATGCTTCCTTGCCTTATAATCTTCAATGTTTTAAAAAATTTGGAAATCAGAATTCGTATACACATCATGACCAGAATAAAAAGAATCATATCATCAAAAAAATGATCAACGCAATAATCTTCTACCAGTAATGGATCCACATATAATGTTAAGTTTAACAATGCATATAATTTTAATCCCTCTAAATTAAATTTACTTAGTTTTGTACTTTTTATTAGTGAAGTGAATACATCTAGCTTAATAGTATAAATATTTAGATTCTATAAATAGTTTCTAATATTAATTATATTTGAACTCTACAAAAATTAAATTTATATATTATGGGAACTATTTAAAAGCAAACTTTAAATTGACTCGAATTATCTTTTAAATAAAAGTACTATTAAAAAGAAAAATAACAAAATGATATTTAATTTTAAGGATGGGGTTATATTGTGGAACGGGTTTAGGTCGATATTAATATGAGACGGTATATCACGGGTGAAATCCTAGAATTAACAATTAAAATACAATTATACAATCTTAAACACTAAACAAACCAAACAATATTACTAAAACAAATACATCTTAGAATTAAAAAAAATTGTTATAAAAAATTAACCCGCGGTGTACCGCGGGTCATATCCTAGTATATAGTTGAAAAATCAGCCAACCCATAAAAGAACAAGCCCATATCTTGTGGAGAGACAAAATTTTGAAGAAAAAAAAACGTCGACGTAGATATATTGACACGTGGTAGTAGGCATGGGCATTCCGATAATTCGGGTATGAGAGTTTATTATCCGTTTGGATTTTATGACTTTTCGGTTCGGTTTCGGTTCGGATATATTCGGATTCGGATAATTTGGGTAGGAGAGTTTCTTATCCGTTCGGATTTTATGAGTCATCGGTTCGGTTTCGGTTCGGATAGGTGTCGGATTCGGATCGGTTTTCGGGAAAAAAAAAACTAAAAGATTGTTCAATTTATATAAAAATTAGTTCAATCTTACTAAAATTTGGTTAAATTTTGCAAAAATATGTATAATTTTAACAAATATTTTTTTTTTGAAATTTAGGTTATTTAGGATATTTTTTTATTTGCTATAAAATTACAACTAAATATAACTAATATTTTTGGATGTATAATTTTATTTCCGGTTTTCGGATATCTTTTCGGTTTTCGGATATCTTTTCGGTTTTCGGTTCGGATCGGGTTCGGTTCGAATAATTCGGATAGGAAAATTCATTATCCGTTCGGGTTTTGTGACTATTTGGTTCGGTTTCGGATCGGTTTTCGGATTTTGGGTTTTGTGCCCAGCCCTACGTGGTAGCATCTGGATTCGACCGTTGCTGCTTTGCTGGTTTACGTTTTTTTTTTTCCTCTTTTAAAATTGGATCTGTTTTGTTTTGCTTTGTAAAATTACACTCGTCGTCTATTCTCGTCTTCTCTTTCTCTCGCTTATCTTGGCTCATCATCGATCGCTTCCATGGGGATTTCTACAGAGACGCAGCAAAACGTAAGAAGAAATGACTAATTTTCTTGGTTCACGAATTCGAATTTCATGATTTCCTCTTTCTTTGACCGAATTTAGGGTTCGTTTTTGATATAGCTTTCTAGAAGATCAAGCCTCGCACGTGTGGATTGTGCAAGTTGGAAGATACGTGTGTGGTGATGAGCTGGAGAAGGACTAACGGTGACGGAAACTGTTGTTGACACTGTTTATCTTCTTTAGTATAAGGAGCAATTGTTAGGCTCACACTTTTAGATATGAAAAAATCTGATTCTCTGTTTAGAGTTCTTCTAGAAGTCTCTGGACTCTTCCTCATCGTTTTGCTGGATCTCTCTTTGAGACTCTAGCAGGTGAGAAGTGTTACGGCGTTTTAGGAACGTGGTAACAGTTATCATCTCTTTAATAAGAATACTCTGTTCTTACTCTGTTTTACGATTTCAGTTTTTTTTTAATGGAATTGATGATCTGGGGATTCTCGATTCTCTTTGAGCCAGAAGAATCTCGTTTTGTTTGAATTCCATCTCCTTTGAGGAAAAATTGTTGCTAAGATTTCGAGCAATTTCATAATATGGTTGTAGATTAATTGACAAATCCGAGGATTAGGGTTTTGGGATCTATGATTTTATCTTTTGATTCCTGATCATAGTTGGATTTAAAGGATAGATCTTCGTTTCTGGCAAGTATAATTTCTAGAGCGACTATAGATAACAGACGAATTGGGTTGTGAAAACTTGTTAGAATTTAGAGATGTGATTCAACACAGATTGGTTTCTTATGATTATTTTTCGTTTTGATTTAAGTGTTTCTGAGAGGTAATTGGATTATCTTTGTGATATTGTATCAGGCGGCATCAGAGGCTGCACAAAAGAGATGGACTACAAGCGATTTCGACATTGGAAAGCCTCTTGGTAGAGGGAAGTTTGGCCATGTTTATCTAGCAAGAGAGAAACGGGTTAGTGTGTTAAACAAGGAGAAGTAATTTGATGTCATTTTATCCAAGCTGATATGTATGCATATTTGCAAACAGAGCAATCACATTGTGGCTCTTAAGGTTCTTTTTAAGACTCAGCTTCAACAATCTCAAGTTGAGCACCAGCTTCGGCGGGAAGTAGAAATTCAATCTCATCTTCGGCATCCCAATATTCTGCGACTCTACGGTTACTTCTATGATCAGGTTTTGTGTTATCTGTGTGTTTGAAGAACTTCTTGTTGACATACAATGTTTGTCCTTGTGAGGATAACACCAGTTTCTGGGTGTCATTTTTGTTTTCAGAAAAGAGTTTATTTGATTTTAGAGTATGCAGCTAGAGGTGAGCTTTATAAAGAGCTTCAGAAGTGCAAGTACTTCAGCGAACGTCGAGCAGCAACTGTAAGTCCTAGTGATAATTGACCTCATTCTTGCCTCTGAATCAGAACCTGTGTAGTCTTTTCTATTCTCACTTCTTGTAGTAGAAGCTCATACCCTTACGTTTATTGTGGCAGTATGTTGCGTCATTGGCAAGAGCCCTCATCTATTGCCATGGAAAGCACGTTATTCACAGAGATATAAAGCCTGAAAATCTATTGATTGGTGCTCAGGTAACAAATTCAATCTGGTTATCTTTCTCCATCAACGCCATGTGATTGAAGTTAGCTTACATGTTTATGTATTCATGGATATATGTTTTCAGGGTGAGCTCAAGATTGCAGATTTTGGATGGTCAGTACACACATTCAACCGTAGAAGGACTATGTGTGGCACTCTGGATTATCTTCCACCTGAGATGGGTAAGCGAAAACCTCTCCAGTGTGTTACTAAATTAGGCTCTTCTGCAACCAGCTAATTGACTTTTTTCTGCTGTTGGATTTGCAGTCGAAAGCCTAGAACACGATGCAAGTGTCGATATATGGAGTCTAGGAATTCTCTGCTACGAATTTCTTTATGGTGTCCCTCCTTTTGAGGCCAGGGAACATTCAGAGACATACAAAAGGTAACCTGTTCATTAAGGTTAGAATGGGATTAGTATAATGGTGTGGTTATGCATATTAAAGAACAGTTTTTGTTGTCCAAATGCGCTACTACAGGATTGTTCAAGTGGATCTCAAGTTCCCTCCCACACCCATTGTCTCTTCATATGCAAAGGACCTGATTAGCCAGGTTTCTACTCGCATTCCTCGTAAATCCCTCTTAAGCTTTAGTGCATCTGAAAAGTGAATTCTGATATGTCACACTTTCTGATCAAACAGATGCTGGTTAAGGAGTCTACACAACGTTTGGCCTTGCACAAGCTTCTTGAACACCCATGGATTGTGCAAAACGCAGATCCATCTGGCCTCTACAGAGGTTGAAGCTCCATGCTTCCTTGCAGAGGAGAAAAAGACTGCATTCTTACTAAAAGAAATCTGACCAATTCATAGTCTATATATATAATCTAGCTGTGTTGCAAAAGTATTTGTACTATATCTGCCTACAAACTTTATAGCAACAAGATTCGTGTAACTTCACACCAATTAGCTTCGAATCTACATCACTTTTAAATAAATCGTTTGGAATGGTTTCAAACTTCAACCAGCTTTGGTGCATTGGTCGTGGCACTAATCTTAGTGTTAGAACTTATCCAGCATAAAGATGCAAAGGCAAACGAATGGAAGATTTAACGAACTTGAACACAACAAGAGACACATTCTGCAATCAATCATTTTCCTTCAAAAGGTGGCTGACTGAGACAAGAATGAATAATGTTTTTTTTTGATCTGTAAGACCAAGAAGAAGAATAATGCCTACTTAACCTCAAAAATTTAATTTGGTGTATCATGTACTTAAATATGGTGGTGGAGTCTCAGAAAGCGTAGCGGTAGATGGCATCAGCAACACCATCTTGGTCGTTGCTCACACCAATCACATCAGCCACTGCCTTTGTCTTTTCTGCACCGTTGCTCAGAGCAACTCCCAACGAGGCCAGTTTCAGCATCTCTATGTCGTTTTCTCCATCTCCAATTGCCATTATCTGATAATAAAAATCCGATTTGCTTCATCAATTATGTTAGTTTTGAACAAATAAAATCAAGCAAATAGAGTCTTGAAAGCTTGAGTTCAGGGGTGGACATTCAACTTTTTTGTTTGACTTCTATACCTACGCCTACTTGAGCTTCTTTAGAATGCCGTAAAAAAGATGCTAGATTATTACCTCATCCGGTGAAACGCCCAAATGATTGAGTAGCATTTTTACACCGTTCCCTTTGGATGTTCCTGGTGGGACGATTTCCAGCATGTCTGATTGAGCTTGAACAACATTAGCACGATCGCCTGTAGCTTCTGACCAATACGGACGGATAACAGATGAGACTCCCTCGGTTGTGTCCATAAATATCACTTTCTTCGGGTATACAAGAGAACCAGACATCAGTACTTTGGCTTATACAGATGTAAAAAAGTAAGATAAAAGTTCTGACTCTAGGAATTACCTGAATGTCAGCTTCAGCTATAAGTTGATCAACCGACGATATGATTTCGGCCTGTTGATACAAAACATGTCAAGATTATGCAAAAAGCTGTTAAAAACCATAACTAGACGGTGAGAGGGCGTACAGTTTCATTAAACTACCTTTGGCTCATTGTAGATTGTGTGAAGAGAGTCGACAAGAGGGTGGTCAAACAATGTCAAGCAGCGATCCTGGCTGAATGCAATGAGAGGAATTCGATGCTCCAAAGAGTAAAGACACGCCTGCATGTAACAAAGCAACATTTTAGCATGTCTAAAATAGAATTCCCAGAACTCAGATATTCAATCACGATGCACAGGCATAATAAGTTGAGGACTATCATAGGTAGTTAAGTAGTCTTTTGCCGCTTCACATGGTAGAGAATTACATGATGCAAAGAGACTGGGTTCCAGAATTCTAATGCATGTTGTGAACTAAGCCGAGGGTGTGAGAATTAAGCCTGTGCTGGCCATTGTAGTCTAAATCCTAAGTGGATTTACCTCTCTGCAGACATCTCGGTCCAAGTTTCCTCTGTAAACTTCTTTCCCCTGTCTACCATAGACAAGTAAGCCCTGTAGTTAAACAGATATTTAGTGAGATTACATTGATATTGGTGCACCTCACTAGTCCTCTGATGTTAGAGAAAGTAAGAAACCTGAACGAAAACGCCTGGAGAGGACTCTGAGACAACGCCATCGGATCCAGTTAGATTAGCCGTCTTCAAGATTCTGATCGCACCTGGTCGGGACTGTGATAAATAGATAAAGTTAGGAATAGATCCGTTCTCTAAAACATTTCAAAGACGAACCAATAACAAAAAATAAGGAAAGACATAGTGGGACAGAACAAAGAACAGTCCAAACATTAAGTCATTGTAAAACTGCTGTCTTCTCACCTTCCCCGTAGCTATGACTACTTTAAGTCCCCTCAGCATAGCTTCTTTTAAAGCTTTTGCATTTGCCTCCGAAATCTGACTTTTACTGTTAAGCAGTGTGCCTAGTAACGTTCACATCAAAATCCCATTAGAAGAATAGAAAACTGAAAGCAGCAACTATATATTGTTATTATCAAAATAAAGAACAACTATATATTGTTGAATATGTAACCGTACCATCCATATCACAGAATATATATGAGAACTTTGGTTTGTACAATCTTAGGCCATCCCCTTCCTTCCTGTCTTTTAACAGTAGTCTGTAAGTTTATCTTAGCAAGAACAAGAAGATACTACATATATATATATACATATATATGTAGTATCTTCCCATTGAAGGGGGAGTGTAAATGATTGTTACACGGTTGCTGACAAGTAAACACAGGAAAAATACCATCTGATTTCTCCAGCTGAGGTTTAGCTGTTTTTTCAATGTCATATGCACTCTGAATGAGTCCTTTCCCTTTCCACCCAAGGCTCTTTAGCAACAACTCCTCCTCCTCCTCCATTTCTTGCTCAGCCTCATCGCTGATCTCATGATCAAAGCCCAGTAGGTGTAGCAACCCATGAATCTTTGTAAAATCATTAAGTTATCAGCAAATAGAGGCTACCACACAAATCATATGAAACCATTGCTTAAATAAAAAACAAAATTGGCTCCTGCCCTTCTTATATCTTCTAAACATTATGGAAACACATTACTGACTTCTTACATGGTTAATGGAACAACAAAGATCAAGAACTATACTTCTAAGCACGACAAAACTAAAGTGCACTCTTAGTAGTTCTAATCTACACCTATAAGGATCCACATTTCACTTCTACGTTTCGGTTAAAAAGTAAGTCAGTAACAGGTACCAACTCCACATCTATCAACCTTACCACAAGAATACGTATCTCATCAAGAAGAGTGTGCCCTCTCTCTGCAGCCTGCCTTGCAGCTGTCTCAACAGAAATGACAATATCTCCCATCATAAGCTACACGAAAAATAACCATAATGAGTAACCATTTGGAACCACACTATTAAAACCAGTGAATCAAAAAACACAATCTTTACCACTGGAAGCTTCAATTCAGGGACATGTTGTGACATGGAAAGCACATCTGTAGCATGATCTTCACCTCTCCACTCTTTGTTGAGTTTACAAATGAAGTCATCATTACAAAGCATGACCGATAACTCGACAGTTTCATACCCACCAAGATCTTCTATATCAGTCTCTCTTGTTTTATACTTGGAATCTTTTAACCCATTGAAAGCCAATTTCATTGCCATAGGTACATTGAGACGAAGCATTTCCGCAATATTCTACATTGATTGAAATTTGATAAGAATCCAAAACAACACAACTAGAATGGCTAAATTGGATTATCAAAGAACAAACCTGAATCTCAAGATCATCAGGAAGCTGTTCTTCGATGCAGATACTAACACTAAGCTCCAATTCCTGTTTCTTCTTCGGAGTTCTTCTCCTAATCTTCCTATATTCTCTCCTCTCCGCGAAAACCCGACCCGGAGGTTTCGGAAGCTTCGTCCAGTCTCCTCCGATGCTGCGTAAAGAGTGGAATCTCCGACGGAACATCGAAGAAAACTCCGACGAAGAAACATCGAGACGATTCACAGGAGCAGTTCTCGGGGAAGAGCGTAGGAAGTTGGGTTGGAGGAGAAGGACAGTGGCGCGTGGCATTTCACGCGCTTCTGCAGAGAAGAGACGGTTATGGCGGAGGATTGGGCTGACACGAGAGAGCATTGGAGACGCGGAGGCGAGGGAAGGAAGGAAGGAGGAGGCGTTTCTGCAATTCTTCTGGCTTAAGAGTGGGTGATACAAACTAAATCGAACCGGGAATTTATTTGTTCAAATCTAAACCAAAATTGAGTCAAATCATGAACCGAATGGAAAGTTGCGGAATGACCAATATTGACCATGACCGAAATGAATTATGAGGACAATATGGAAAGAAGGGAATCAGTTATGTTTCACTAATCAAGTAATCATCATGAGGAAGTAGGAGGCACATAAAGTAATCATATCAAGGACGATTATCATCGTGAAGAGGCGCATAATGTAATAAAAGGGGGATTAGTGAAGCAAAGAAGTGGCAGGAGGCTATGTTGAAGGAAACAAAATTGTTCTCGGTTCAGTTACCAATTCGTATCAAATGGGTATAAATTAAAGTGTAATGTTTTTTTTTTGGTGATTAATTAAAGTGTAATGTTGATGCTGATAGATTAGGAAATGTGTATTATTTCCAATTTTTTTATACATCTCAATAATTTTGGGAAAATTTTAAAAAGAAATTCATGTATTTTTATTTGGACGTTTAGTACTAATATTTTTAGTTGAAATAAAATATTTCGTCCTATTATTTGAGGGCTTAAAATATATCGTATAAAAACTAGAGTTAATTAGCTAGGAGACGACCCTTTTTGATGAAATAAAATTTTTGGTAATATAAGCTGGAGTCCAAAACAATAAAAATAATTAGCCCATCTTTATTCCAATTTTATCTCTACGCATCAGAGCAATCTGGTCCAAAAAATAGACCATTACATGAGATGATGTAGAGAATTTATGGCGTTTTCGAAGTAGTAAAGCGTATATGTCTCGTATGACTCTTAGTTACCATTATACATTTATGTATTTATATACATGTTTATTTATTAGCTATAAATATCTATATTTATAAATACACGTCAACTTGTTTATGTATAACTACATATACAGTGAGTCAGTCAACTATGACAACCCAAGGTTTTATTCATGTTCTTGTACTTGTTTTCGTGGAGACTGTCCCGGCCGCTCTTTCAGCAGTTGGTGATGGAACCAACCCAGAATCTGGAGTTGAGGATGTCTTTCGTGTAATTTATTTTGAATTTATACAAAATATAAGACCTAGATAGATAAGAGGAGATATATTATACATTCATATATTTATATGCATGTTCATTCATCAACCATAGATATCTATAATTATAAATGCATATATACTTGCTTATGTACTTTTACATATACAATGAGTTTTACTCATGTTGTTATTTGTTAACTATGTAGACGTATATATTAAAATGCGGATGTCTAAGTATATGTACATCTTATGTTGGACATGCACAGTTGGAAGTTCGGTGGTGGACCACGTAAGGATCATTTATTAGTTCAACTGGTATGCATTTATGAATTGTCAGAATGTTCTTTCGGTTACTCATAAGGCCGTGTTAGTACCGCCCACACACATGCATTTTACGAGCTCTGGTTTTTCTGTAATAAGTATTTAAACCAGACTCATTTTCACTAATTATCATTCTCTCGTCAGGGACAGCTAACCATATGTCGAACTCCTAATTTATGTTTCCATTTTTCTTTTTACGCTAATTCACTCTAAAAATTATTGGTAGAATCAATTCAGAAGTTAACAGCCGTTAACGGGCGTGACGGAATTACTTTTGGTTTACCAAAAGCGAGTTGAGTTAGCATTTGAAACATATCTTTGGTTGATTTAAATTAGCATTTTTGAAATATCTAAACGAATACACATGCTTATGAGAAAAGATTTCTAAAAATCTAAATGACCAAAAAAACATGATTCTGTTGAATTCGATCTAACCAATAAAACTAATATAGTAATATCCTTTGCTTCTCCATCTCTCTCCCTCCTTTGAACAAGTCAAAATTGATTTTAATCCGTTTGATTTTCTTTGACTTTCCTTTGAAATTCTTCTAGTCGAGAGCTCTTTCTCTATCCATCAATTTAGGGTTTCCGATTTCGTTTTCGAGCTTTTCTCGCTCTTCTCTCACTTTTTCTTTCCTCTTTTGGCTCCTTTCTCCTTCTTCAATCTCCGCCATGACTCTCTTCTGTTTGATTCCGAAGTTCTCATGATCCGAGTGCTTAATCAGATCAAGATATCTATATATTTTGTGCTTTGATCGCCTCTGGTGTCTAAGCGTTCTGTCATGGTGAGTACTCAACAACGCACGGACGATGGCTCTTCTCCACCGGTGGTAAAAGCTCTCAAGAGCTATGGAATCACGAAGCCACTTTCTATTGCTGGTCCTTGTGCGGCTGATGTTAAGCGTAATTTGGAACTAGAGAAGGTAGCTTTGTGTTTTTTTTTTCCAATGGAAAATTGTTTTTCAGGAACAATGTGATTTTGACTTCCGTTTTTGGCTGATTTATGTTGAAGTTTCTGGTTGATGAGGGGCTCTATGAGAGCAAGGAAGAAACTATGCGGAGAGAGGAAGTTTTGGTGCGCATTGATCAGGTGTATAAGCGCGTTTTGATGACTGCCTTCTCATGATGATTGATGATAATAATGCTAAGACTTGTTCTTTTCGTAGTGTTTAGGCTAAGACTTCTATGTGGTAATTATGTAGTGCAGGCCTTCTATGTTTATTGGCTCATGTAACATATTCTTTTTTTCAAACTTTTTGTGTAGATTGTAAAACACTGGGTGAAACAGTTAACTCGTCAGAGGGGCTATACAGATCAGATGGTGGAGGATGCAAATGCTGTCATTTTCACTTTTGGATCTTACCGCCTTGGAGTAAGTTTAAGTTTTAGTTTAACTGTATCTTATCTGTTTGGCAAAAGGTTATGGCTAACTTGGATCATGTATTTTCTGTTGGAATATCACTGATATCAAGAGAAGTAGAATTGTATTCGTCTCTACATTACTTTTATTTGAGGGTGATATTTTTTTATATTGTTGACTTGCAGGTTCACGGACCTAGGGCTGATATTGATACTTTGTGTGTTGGCCCATCTTATGTTAACCGAGAGGTAACTATTGAATTACGTCTTACTGATGTAAAGGTCTGGTGTGTAGTTTAGTTGCTAACAGGTTATTTTTACAGGAGGATTTCTTCATTATATTCCGTGATATATTGGCTGAAATGGAAGAAGTGACTGAGCTTCAACCTGTTACTGATGCCCATGTCCCAGTCATGAAATTTAAGTTCCAAGGAATATCGATTGATCTTCTGTATGCTAGCATATCGCTTCTAGTTATCCCACAGGTAATCAATATATGTAGCCTTTTTCATTTTCTGTTGAAACTTAAGGGGTGGTTCACGATACCTTTATGTTATCTTGGATTTCGTTTGGTGGGTTTGGTGCGTGTATTATTGCGTGTTGATGATCACATAGTATCATAAAAATCCTCCAATGGTTAAGATATCAAAGAAACTTCTTTTCAGAAATTGTTAGCCTTAGTGAAATGGAGATGTAGAACTGCTGTGTTAGCACCATCAGGCTTGATTTATATATGAGTATTGAGCTGAGTTCTCGCCAAAGTTTATAAGTTCTTACTGAGTCAGATCCTGTTATTTTCTGGAATCAATTTATTAACAGGATCTGGATATCTCCAACTCTTCTGTGCTGTGTGACGTGGATGAACAAACTGTCCGCAGTCTTAATGGTTGTAGGGTTGCTGATCAGATTCTTAAACTCGTTCCAAATTCCAAGGTAAAGTCGTTGAATGCCAGTTTTTTTTTTTTTGTTATAAACTAATGAATCCTGTAAGCCATCCCTGATGTTATGTGCAAATGTAGCACTTCCGGACAACATTAAGATGCCTGAAGTACTGGGCTAGGAAGCGTGGAGTCTATTCAAATGTAAGGTGGTGTCTTTCTGAATATTACATCTGTTGACAATATTCTTTGGTTAAAAGCTTTTGTAATCTCTATTATATTGACCAGGTTACTGGATTTCTTGGTGGTGTAAACTGGGCACTTCTGGTTGCACGCCTGTGCCAGCTTTATCCAAATGCTATTCCTAGTATGTTGGTTTCTCGATTTTTTAGAGTATATACACAATGGCGCTGGCCGAATCCAGTCATGCTTTGTGCAATAGAAGAAGATGAGCTTAGCTTTCCTGTCTGGGACCCACGAAAAAATCATCGTGACCGCTATCATCTTATGCCAATAATAACTCCTGCATACCCATGCATGAATTCTAGTTACAATGTCTCTCAAAACACTCTTCGTGTTATGACAGAGCAATTCCAGTTTGGCAACACAATCTGTCAGGTTAGGAAGCATAACACCCGATTTTGTTTATGAAAAGTTTACCCAGGATCTTGTTGCTAAGTAGATTTTTATATGCAGGAGATTGAGTTAAATAAACAACACTGGAGTTCCTTATTTGAGCAATATATGTTCTTTGAGGCATATAAAAACTACCTTCAGGTTGATGTACTAGCATTAGATGCCGAAGATTTATTGGCATGGAAAGGTTGGGTGGAGTCACGGTTCAGGCAACTGACCTTGAAGGTAGATAGCCTTATGTTCATTTGATTTTGAGGAGTAAACCTTCCGTGTCTTCATTGTGTTCTCTAATTTTTTACTGGTAGAATTGATTTAAGGGTTCTTCTTCTTCTCTTTTTAAAAATAATAATGCAGATAGAACGAGACACAAATGGGATGTTAATGTGCCACCCTCAACCAAATGAGTATGTAGACACTTCAAAACAGTTTCAACATTGTGCCTTTTTTATGGGCTTGCAGAGGGCAGAAGGATTTGGTGGCCACGAATGTCAACAGTTTGATATACGTGGAACAGTGGACGAGTTCAGGCAAGAGGTAAACATGTATATGTTTTGGAGACCTGGGATGGATGTGTATGTTTCTCATGTTCGAAGACGGCAGCTTCCATCTTTTGTTTTTCCAAATGGATATAAAAGGCCTCGACAATCAAGGCACCAGAATCAACAATGCAGAGAACCTGGTGAGAAGGGCGCTGGTTCTTTGCCCGACTCTGTTGAGAGATATACGAAGAGAAAGAACGATAATGAAACTATGGATATCAGGCCAGAGAAACATGAGAAGCGTGCATCTCGTAGTCCACATAGTCTGGATGCAGTTTCTCTTGACAGCAGTGGTATCACTACTGGTGGGACTACTCAGATTGGCATTGCGCCAGGTCCTAGGGCTGAATGCTTAGTAACTGGTGATCTTGTTTGCAATGTTAGAAGTCTTCCTAACGTGGAAGTTGAGGCTAAAAAATTTATCAGTGAAAGCACGGAACTCATAAAATTTTCTCAATATGAGAATAACTCTGGTAGCGAGCAAATCCTGGAAGTAGATAGTAGGGCTCTAGTTCAAGGTTATCATGGCCTGGCTGAGCCTATAGGAAAACATGTGAGACCTGACCCTCGTGCTGTGCTAGCATGTGAAGGTTGGCAGAATAAAGAAATAGGTCGTGATATGGGCTCTGAATCTATTAATGACACTGACACGCAACATCTTCCAAGGCGACTTAATGTAAAAGAAGATGTTGATGAAGTTGAGAGGGAAGCCAAGTCGGGAGAAATTGCTGATGGTGTTTTGTGGAATGGATACTGTGGACGGAACCTTGATCATGAGGTGAGTTTTTGCTGTTCGATGATAATCTTATAAACTAATTGGCAAAATGTGTTGAACGTACTGGGCATAGTGATCATGGGTTGTTACAGGGTTTTTTGACTCCTGCAAATTTGGATTCAGCTGTGGAACATAGAAACTTGCATGCAGACAGATTGTTCAAAAGTGGCTTGTCAGAAGAACTTTAGGTTTCTTCACACCCACTGCATGACATATTCAAGGGTGATCTTGAGCTTTATTTTTTGAATCAAGAAATATGAGATAACTAGCTGAAATTAGAATGTTGTGCTACTTAAGTGATCAATTTTATGCTCTTTCTTTTTCTGAAATATTTCCATCAGTTTTCATTGACAGGTCCTGCACTACAATGCTTTATTCTGTATTATTGCATACTTTTTATTGTCTTTTGCAACTAGGTTCTTTTCTCTTTCCAGATCACTTCTGACTTCTGTCCTTGTAAATTTTACTTGTGTCTTAGTCAAATCCTTTGCTCAGCGGGATGGGGAAGCTGGACGATGGAGCTAGGTCAGAATCTTTGCAAAATGCAATGATGAGGCATGTGTTTTTGCAACCCTTTACTGCTTTTTTTGCCAATCATGATCTCTTTATGCTCTTGTTTTGGTTTTCTTGGTACTTTTTATAGCAGCAGGAGGTTGAGCTTGAAGTCCATAGTGTGAGCGAGGTCTCCGCAATTCTAATGAGAACCGGAAGAACAAAGGAAAAAGTAAAAAGTAAAAAGAAAACACAAAAATAAATAACAAGAATCAAGCAACCTAGTGTTTGCTTTGGATGACAGCTTCAGAACTCGACACTATTGGTAAGTTCACCTAAATATGAAAACTAAAAGCTTATAAAGGTAAAAAAAAGTTCTAAAAAATCCAAAAAAAAAAAAGATAGAAGAAAAGAATAAAGATAACAACTTTCAAATGATTTACTTGTTGGATTCTTGGTGGGATTGTGAGTATCCATCCAAACTCTGGGAAGAATGAGCATGAATAACGAGTTTGGGACAAGACATGCATTGTTCAATAACTATGCTCCAGGTGAAATGTGGAGCTGTGCTAGTTCAATGCTTTTGTCTGAGAGAGATACAAAATTAAAAAGTAGAAACCAGTGAGATCACCATAGAACAAGGCAAGTGTAATGTATCTGTCTGCCTATTCTGGTTATTTCAGACTTGTTTCTGTATTTTGTATGCTTTCAGATTTGGGATCTTTCAATGTTATATGATTCTGTACATAAAATCATCTCCTGCTTTTTGCTGCTAGTTGTTAATTACTAAAGTTTGCGTGAGGTTTATGTAAAAAGTTGAGAGATATAGAAAAAAGTTTATCTATGGATTACGATGACTTTTTCGTTTGACACCAAATTGTATCTGAACTTTGTTCTTTCTCTGGTTTATGCAAGTAGCTGTTACTAAGATAATTGAATTGATCACTGGAATTCTTAGTATGATTGTATCATATTGAAACTGAACACGACTAATTCAGCATTTTTAATTTCCATTGAATTGGTTAATGATTGTGTAAGAAATGAGTGCACATATCTGTTTAGAGCAAGGTTGATCAATATAATTGCAAAAAATAATAATAATACCTCAAGAATCAATAAATATTTCGCAAATTTCAAAAACGCCGACCTTATTAGTGGCACTATCTCCTCTGATAGAATCCCATAGCTTGGTGCATATTGCGCATTGTGACATCTCCTAATTCCGCTGCTCTATCCGCACCTTCTGACAATACTTTGTCCAAATACGCTGGTTCCGCTACTATCTCCTGATAACGAGCCTGACACGAAAAACATATACGAAATCAAATACTGTATCACATTAACTTATGCACTTGAAAAATGCCCTTCTAGCCATTTACTTATGGAAACTGCAAAAACATCGATGAAATGGGACACTCAAAGAAATGTATATTGATTCAAACTTTTGACTTCACAGACCTGGATAGGACTCAAATGTTCGATCAAAGCATCTGCAAGGAGAGGCTTAAATGTACCCCAGCTCATATCTTTGCATTCCTCCGTCACTTCCTGCAATCGATTAAAAAAGTGTTCACCGGATTATATTTTAAGTAACTATTGTGGTCGAGGGAGTAAGTGACATGTGAAAGCATCTCTGTGACCCAAATCTTTAGAGACAAACCATTATCTCTTTCTCCATACCTCTTTCGTCTTGCCCGAAACAATCTGATATACTGAGAGGAGATTGTTGCATTCAGGTCTCTCAGCGTTGTCAAATTCAAGGCTGTTGGCACAACAAGAAGCAGAAGCTTTCAATATCTCAATTTGAAAGCTAAAATGATAACAAGAAAAAAAAAAAAATTGTGCGTTGCGAGGAAAAAAGCGACATAATTAGCACTCACCCTGCAAACGAGTCTGTCTTGCACCGTTTTATCTTGTCAACAATCAGCTACAGAATTTTCAAGAGGGATGAGAAATGGATTAAAGTAGCAGAACAAGAACATGTACAACGAACATGAAAAAAAATGCTATTTCAAAATCCTTACAAACATCAGTGAGTTCATTTTACTTACATCTTTTGAGTCAAGGAGATTGATCCGGGATTGATCAGAAGGTGCGGACTTGGACATCTACAAGATTACATGACAGTAAGACGTCAGCGACAAGTAGGAAATTCCTCAGAACCATTTGAGAATAACAATAAGCAAGCCAAAATATTGGATTATTTCAATATGGTCTTCTGAAATCAGACGGATGGAAAGATCTATCCAGACCAATTAAGGATACTAGAAAGAAACAGACTAGCTAGTAGTATACGTCTATTCGATGTTAAAGAACATGTAGGATTGTCTCAATATATTTCCAATAGGATTTGTGAACGCTATTCACCTTCTCCAAAATTTTATTTATATAAGACAAAAAGTGATGCAACTGCTGAATGCAGAAAGAAAATTAATTTACAAGAAACCTTAAAGTAGCTGTGAATGAAAACATTATACCTTGGAAAGACCATCGGTAAGAGACATAACACGGGCTCCAGCTTGTGGTATGAGTGGTTCTGGTATCTACAAAGAGGATAAATTTATAGAACGATTAACCATCTGTGATAAACCTACAAAGCCACACAATGAGGATAGACATAGCAATTGGAAAGTCTCACCTTAAAGAGCGAACCACCGCGCCTGGAAATGAAATTCGACAATGTTGTACGGATGAGGGGATACAAATGAAGGGGAAATTAAGCCATTACGAAACATGAAAAGCATAGATCATAAGGACTTGTTTGAATGGTATACTTAACATACTAAATTCACAAAAAAAAGTTCTATACCCTCCAAGCTTCTTCCACTTTCTTCCACCATATAAATGATTCACACGCTGAGCGATTTCACGGGCAAGTTCTATGTGCTGCTTCTGGTCCTCGCCAACAGGGACAAAATCAGACTGCAGAGGCATGTGGCAGAGAACCAAACAATTCAGAAAAATGGTCATCCCGCGTGCAATCAGCAGGTATTTTACATGCAATTTTTAACAGAACAGCGAAACAACCCCAAATAAGATCACCGAATAAATCTTACATGAGCTTAGCTATATAAGATTATTATTTTACTTGTGTTCCTTTTCATTACAATAATTGCAGCACACTTAACTACTTTAAAGTATCACCTGATACAAGAGGATATCAGCAGTCATCAGATCAGGATATGTAAACAAAGCGACACTAGCATCCTCAGCCCCCTGCCAAAAAAGGACGAAAATGGACTCAGTAAACAGAATTCTAAATGTATACAGTCTCATAATAGACACAACTATGCAATTATTATTATCATCAGGTTTATGCAGCAGAAAGACTAAGTTGACTATGCTGTTCTTATGTCCAATACATTAGAAGATTACATATGTTATCTAACTAGTAACACAAAGAAATCAATAACAAAACTTAAAAGTATTAGGCAGATTTTTCCCTTTTTTGTTTATTTGAAGCACATAATAATGAAAGAGAATAATGTGATAAGACCATGAAGCAACCATATACGCACCTCCTTGCGTGATTTCTCTTTAAATTGAGTCATTTTCTTTAACCAACCAATAGGCGTGGATGCAGATAAAAGCCACATTAACTGCGCATGAGCGGGGACGTGAGATTGCACAAATACCGAAGCCTTAGAAACGTCTATACCACATGCTAGATAAAGTGCTGCGGTATCCGTAGTTGCCTTTCCTAGTTGATGTGTATCATATGGAAGTGTTATCTACATAGATCAAGCAAAAGATATAAATAAACACCGCGAGAGAAATATCACTCAAACAAACATTTCAAAGGTAGATAATTCATACCGCGTGACAGTCTACGATGATAAAGAGTGTTTCATATGTATCCTGCAAACATATAAACACAACACTCCTGAACAAAAAAAATATAAAACTGAATCCTTTTCCTAAAGCCTTTAACTTTACAACAAACCAATCTAAAAAAGTGATTAATTTTGCAAATGTATCATACACTGATGAATGAGGAAGTCATTAGAAACCAGAAACACTCACAAAGCCTTTACCTTTACAACAAACTGAATTCATATCTTAAAGCCGTAAACTTTACAACAAACCATCTAAAGTGATAAACTTTGCAAATGCCTCATACCATTCGTGAATATCATACATTTTAAAGAATGGAAAAAAGAGAAAGAACCTGAAGAGCGACCCAATTTTTGATAGCGCCGAGATAGTTTCCTAAGTGAATTGAACCTGTAGGCTGGACACCAGAGACCACACGTTTCCTGTCATCAGGAGAATCAAAATTCAACACAGAATGCAGACCTAAGTGATTGCAACTAGAAGCAGGTAAAGGTTATTACTTTACAGAAGGAGAAGGGTCTTCTGTGGCGGCGGAGCAACAGCATCGGAACCCTTGTCCGGTGACCGGAAAGGGAGAAAAAGAGCCGGAGAGAGGAGTGGGTTTTGTGAGGAATCTAGTGCGAGACCCGAGACGAGAGAGCCTGGAGGAAGAGAGGATGAGGAAGTGAGAGAGAGTTGTTGCGTGCCCCATTCTCGTCTTCTTGCTCTCACTCGGAGAAAAGATTGGGTTTATAAATAAAGGAAGGGGTTTTTGAGCTCGTGAGGTTAACAACAACAGTGTCAAAGTTAAAAAATCAAGAAGGCCTTAATAAAAAAAAATCACAATCGCTTACCTCTCCAAGCAAAAACAGTTCACTCACTTATCCTATTTTTTAGTGAAATTTTGTTTTACCATACCCCTTCTATTTTATCAATGTTTTATGAATTCACTTATCCTATTTTTTAGTGAAAATTTGTTTTACCATATCCCTTCTATTATATCAATGATTTATGAATTCTCATAAAATATACTAGATTTTAACCCGCGGTATACCGCGGAACGATTTATTTTTAAAATTAATAATCTTATAAAATTATTAAGTAACGGTATACCACTGCATAATTTTTGTTTTATACAATTTTATTTTAATCAGGATCATCCGATATGTCTAATATTGGTGGTGTTAAAAATAATAAAATGAAGATTTAACCCGTATTGAAGCAACGGGTTAAAGATGTTTTAAATTTTTTTATTCAAACTTGTCCCGTCATATAACCATGTCCTGCAATATAACCGTCTCGTGTTATTTTAACTCTTTATATATGTTCAAATGTTCTTAATATTATAAAAATTTTATTGATATTAAATATATAAATTATAATATTTAAAAATTCTTAAAAACTCATCACGCCATATAACTCCGTCTCACAATATAATCCGTCCCGTGTTATTGTAACTCTTTATATATGTTCAAATATTTATAATATTATAAACTTTTTATTGATTTTATATATATGAATTATATTATTTATAACTTTTTAAAAGTCTAAAATTTAATATTTCCGGTAAAATTAAGCAGTTAAACTAAAAATCGAATTAAACGGTATACAAACTTTTAAATTTGGATGTTTGTTAAGTTAAGATTCATGTTCATTCGGATTTTATTTCATTTTGATTATATTTATAATATGATTCTGAATCATTGTCTAAACATTTTAGCCAATATGGGACCTTGAATACACACTTTTTATCAATGGGGTAATATATATCTGTTTTCTAAATTTTGAATCACAATATATGCAGAGAAAATAATTGAGATTTTTTGAACTTTATGTATTATAGATGATTCAAAATAGCTAAAAGAAAGTTCAAACAAAGATGATAGGATAATCGTAATTTTAAATGTTAACAAAATCTTCTAAATATCTATATCTTTAAACATGGAATATCCGGTTCACAACTTCGGATATGACCCGATCCAAATAAAAATATATATGGAATATCCGGTATAAAATTTTGAAGTAAATTTTGTATCGGATCGGGTACCAAAAATCTCGGATAAATTTTTAACCCATCCGATACAAAATGTACATCAAAAATACTAGTACAGATTTCGTTGTCATGGAGAGGAGTTATACTAGAACTAGTTGATTTGATAAAAAAAGATAAATGACACACCGTAAACAAATCCATAAAAATGGCAAAATGTAGACTGATGTAACAGCAAAATGTAGGTAAACAAATCCAAATAAATGGCAAAATAATGATTTATAAATTCTCGTACAAGTTTATTTTAAAGTAACAGCTCACATCAAAAGATTTTAGGTTGTAACTTTTATTTTCTAAATAAAGGTGTGATTTTTTAAAAAAATATGAAAGTTTTAAGGGTGATTGGCAAGGGACTTTCAAGACTTCACTTAGGCCATGAATGGTTGTCAGTTTTTAAATAGTTATTAGATTATAGATTTTGATTTTTGGATTTTAGATTTTTGTTTTTGGTTTTTGGATTTAGCAAAAATAAAAGATATAGAAAAATAAAAAAATAAAAAAAGAATGTTACGTTAAGAATTTGTTTAGAAAAGGTGAAAAACTAAAATAAAGTGGATTTTGGATGCTTACCAAAAAAAAAGTGGATTTTGGATTTTCTTTGAAAATTGTCAAAATCTTGCAAAAACTAACCATTTTGATAAAACTTTGAATGGGTGAAAAATGAGTTTTTCAAAAACAAAAACCAAAAACCATTACAAAAACTAGTAAGCATTCAAGGCCTTATAGTCTCCACATCTATTTTTTTAACCAATTAGACTCTTAAGACTTCGTTAAATTTTAAATTCCTTAAAGTCTCTCTTTTCAATTTTACTCTTCTTTTTCAGTATTTTTTTTTTAAATCTCATCAACCAGACTTTAACTTTGAGAAACAAAATAGTAAAACCAAAACTTTCTTCTTTCACCCAATAATTTGAAAACTCATTTTAAAACTAGAATCAATTATGAGAAAGCCACTTTTGGGAGTGGCATTTGTTGGTTTTGCCACTTTCCAAATAGTTTGTAGATTTACCATTTTCAGTCGATCAAAAATACGATTTAGCATGTGTTTTATCCCTTATATTTGGGTTTAGTCGGTTCCATTTGTTCTTAGGGTTTAGTATTTAGTATAAAGTACGTATTTTTTTGGGAAAAAATCATAAATACTTAAATTTCTAAGTGTTAAAATGGCAAATCCGTAAGATTTTAATAAAAATAGCATTTTCGTAAGATTTTCCAAAAAATGGCATATTCTACAATAATCCCTTAAAACTATTCTAATTTTATTAGTAAATAGTTTGGATTGATAATTTTAATTTTCTTTTTTTTCTTTTCCTTTGAGATCCAAGTTAAATGTTTAAAATGGTGAATTTATTTCCCCTGTTTGAGAAATTGTTAGAAATGTATTTTTTATACCCTTTTTGGCTATTGTCATTTATGCCCTCTTTTAATTTTTAGTGACTATTTTACCCCTATTCGAAATATATTGAAGTCAACAAAATGAAAAAGTGCATTTCCCGCTAAAAATTTTCTTGGAAAAAAAATCCAACGAAGATTTTTCCGCCAAAAATAAATTGATCCCATAATTTTTGGCGGGAAACGTAATCCCAGAAATTTTTGCGGGATATGGGATTTACAAGGCTTTTAAAAGGGTTTTAAAAAGATTTACAAGAATTTTTAAAGGGTTTTGAAAGGATTTACAAAGATTTACAAAGATTTTATAAAGATTTACAAGGGTTTTAAAAGGATTTACAAGTGTTTTAAAAGATTTTAAAATGATTTAAAAGAGTTTTTAAAGGGTTTTAAAAGGATTTACAAGTGTTTTAAAACTTTTTATAAAAGTTTTTCAAGGGTTTTAAAAATATTAAAAAAGATTTACAAGGGTTTTAAAAATATTTTATAAGAGTTTGCAAAGGGTTTTAAAGGGTTTTTTTTTTATAAAAATTTTCAATGATTTTTAAAAGATTTACAAGGATTTTAAAAGAATTTTATAATGATTTTAAATAAATTTACAAGAGTTTTAAAATATTTACTGGGGTTTTAAAAGTATTTTATAAAGGTTTTTAAAAGACTAGCATTGATGCGAGAGAGTACTTCGGTAGTGGAAACACGATGATTAAATCGTTGACTTTCAAAACATCAAAAAGTAGAACCTCTCCGACATTTGGAAATGTGTTTGGTAGAGATCTTACAGAATTCGTACTTGAAAGCCAAGGTTGTGCTATTGTTGGGTTCCATGGACGGTCTTCTCCTGATGCTATTAATGCTCTCGGAGCATATTTTTTTCGATCCCTCCTTCTCATGATGGGTAAAAACTGGAAGCACAAGGTGGTGATAGTGGTTTGGGCGGTGTTTAATCAAGTTCTTTTACTAATCTCCTTTATATCTTGCGCTCCACTATGTATTCTCTCTTCTGTATGTTTTGGTTTGTCTTTCTCAATCTCATTTTATGAGACATGTTTTTCTAAGAAATAATATAATCCCATGCTCCTTTATTACAACAATTGTGAGATTATATTTCCTAAGCAACACAAAAGGTTTGGTGGCACATAACCGATTAAGACTACAAAGCTTTAGAAAAACTACAAGGCCTCGATTTTAATCCCTCTTTGGTTGTATTTTAACTGATAGAGGATATACATATAACAAGTTTGCCAGCTTTTATGCATATAAACGATATTCCCCAAAAATATAGCTAAAATTAACTATAGATTTTACTTGAATTCAAAATAGATTTTACTCACCAAGTGTCGTTAGCTCAACTGGTAAAGACCCTAGGCGAAGCTTAGAGGTCGCCAGTTCGAGTGACGCTTGGGACGAAACTAATTAATATTACATGCTGTGGTTTTGGGCCCGGGAGGATTACGGGTTTTGGCCCAAAACCTCCTGGTATTCAAAAAAAAAAAAAAGGATTTTACTCTTATACGAGAGATCTGACAAAATAATTAATCCAAGCGTTGAGAGTTTTTTGTTTTTGTTTCTTTAATGAAATGCAATAGACGTGGGTTCCATTTCATGCATGATGCACGCCTATTTGTCGAATTGGGAATCTTATAAAAAGAAATAGCTGTGGGACGACTTCATATAGTCTTTTAGAAATATGATTTCATATCAAAATTTTATAGACTCTATTCTAAATCTCATTTCATGTTTTGAGATGGTATTCATAACTATCGAAAGTGGTGTCATTAATAGTTTGTAAGAACAAGTAAAAACTTGTAAATAAGATACACTTTTATTCCTAAACCGTTTAAGATCTCTTTCTTCCATCATCTGTGGTCACCTCTTCCTCTCTCTACCTTCTATTAGGGATTTTCATCCTAGAAGATTAGAAAAACGATAAATAACAAATGAATGCACACAAAATTTATTGGGGTTCATTTTTACTATGAGAGTTACATCCACTTTTTCATCGTTTCGAATTTCATTACAATTGAACTTATAGTATTTACACTTTTTTTTTTGTTTCTCGTTATACTACTGAGTACTGACAAAAGAATGATTTGATGTTTCAGAATTAGTTCTGATATCTATCAAAAATCTAATTAATTATATGTCATATTATAATAAAACATATCTATTAATTTTGTAAATGAGCCAAACTTGTATATTAAAAGACATCATCATCCTTGTTATTTTTTTGGACAGTAGACACATTCATCCCTTATTTTCTCTCATTTTGTATTTTTCATATTAAATGCCCTATATGGGAAGATGTCTCTCTCATATACACAAGCCACAATCACAAGGTGTGAAGATGTCCAAAAAATAGCTGAAAACTAATTAGAAGCATGAGTTATAGATTAATTATTATATTTTACTAAGTCCATGAATATTAATTATTAATAATTTGTTATTATATCCTTTAACCAAGTCCAAAAATGCAAGCGTTGACAAAAAAAAAAAACTAACTAAATAAATACTTTGCAAGTAGAGGAGTTATAACAAATAAAATAGTCCACCTTTTTTTTTTTGGTCAATCATACAGTTAAAATTAAAATAATACTCAATGGTTGGGTGTTTCCAATACAAAAGAGAAGGGTTTGCAACATTAACATTCACATATCTGTTTCTGGTTAATGGAGCTGAACAATCTACCAACAAAGTTCAAGTATGAAAAATGAAAAAAAAAAAACGAACTTTTTATTTTGAAGTCTAGACCATTTATCTCTCATGATTGACTTAGTCCAAATTAGAGTTTCGAACTTCGAATGTAGCAGAGAAAGACTCATTAGAAACTCTGATCCAAATAAAAGACCCAATATTGTATTTTACATTTATAAAAGACCCAATATTCTCTATTTATAAAAGACCCGGTTGTATGTTATTTTACAGTTATAAAATACCCAATTGTATTTTACATTTATAAAAGACCCGGTTATATTTTACATTTATAAGAGACCTAAAACTTGTATATAAATAGCTAACATCCAACGGCTTATAGACCACCACAATACAATCTATCTTTCAACTTTCACTCCACCATCAGAGGTCAGCTCTCTCTCCCTCTCCATATATGCATATTTGCTTTTATTTAGATAATTTTTTGTAAACGTAATGAGAATAGTTTTAAACAATCTAGAGTAGAGCATAGATAGCTGTTGCTGTTTTTACTTATTAGCTAATATCTGGACTGTTTCCTTTTCACCAAATATGCTTCTTCTTCTTTTTTCCTGTATTTCTGCAAATGTATTTTCCTTTAATCTAGTTCTTGTTTGTTCTTGTCTTGAAATGGTTTTTTTTCTTTTTTAATTTCCCAACCTAATGAAACACAAGTGGGTTTTGATGCAAATTATTAGCTAAGCAACGCAATACAACACCATGTCTCAAGATTCAAATGCCTTTGAGATGGTCCAAAGGGAAGGGAATGAGTGGGATGATGGATCCGACCATGATGATGTGACAAAGATATATGTGATAGGTGGTAGAGATGGCATACAATTTATCAAGATTTACTATGTCAAGTCTGGACAACCGAAAAATGGGTCATTCCATGGATACTCGGATAGAGGTTTCATGCAGATGGTATGACTTGGCAAATATGCTAATGAATATCCCTCTATTAATTTGTGTTCATGAATCATGAGGATAGTTAATATTGACATTTTTTTCACCAAATTTTACGCAGTTTGAGATTAACAATCTAGAAAATGAATATCTTGAATCTGTTGAGGGTTACTACAGCGCTGGTGGCGGGATCATTGAATCACTTCAATTCAAAACCAACTTGAGGGTCTCTGATATCATGGGATATACATCTACTAGTGGCAAAAAACTTAAACTGGCAAACAATGGAAAGAAAATCATTGGGTTTAAGGGAACTGCTCAGTATCTCCTTAGCGATCTGGATGCATATTTCACTCCGATCACTCCTACAAGAATGGAAGCGCAAGGGGGAACTGGAGGGATAAAGTGGGATGATGGAGGTGACCATGAAAATTTAACAAAGATTCAAGTACGTATTAATCATGAAGGCATACAATTCATCAAATTCAATTATGTCGACAAGGATGGACATCCGGAAAAAGAGCAAGTCCATGGTTCTGAGACGGGTAAAGGAAACACGCTAGCACCGGTATGTATGACCGCGGAAATTAAAATAAAATTTGATGACTATGGGTTAACCTCTCTTGGTTTTCTATTCAATTATAATGCAATGTTTATTTTTTCTATTTCTTTTGTAGTTTGAGATTAACTATATCAACAATGAATATCTGCTATCTATAGACGGTTACTACGACGAAGATTCTGGTGTAATTCAAGGACTTCAATTCAAAACCAACATAAAGACTTCAGAAGTAATGGGACACGATGAAAAGGGTACTAAGTTCACACTTGGATGCGACGGTCATGAGATCATTGGGTTTCATGGATCTGCTCAAGATAACCTAAACGCTCTTGGGGCTTTTATCACAACCCTTCCTCTAACTAAATTAGAATACATAGGTAGTGGAGGCGACATTTGGGATGATGGTACTTTCCAGGGTGTTAAAAAGGTGTACCTTTATTATAATGTTTATATAAGGTGTATCGAGTTCGAATATGTTAAAGGCGGCAAAGTGGAAACCCGTGTGCACGGGACGAAGATTAACATGGATGTTGCAAAAAAAGAGGTCATAATTCCTAAAACTCTAACTATTACTCGAACATCTTTGCTTATATATATATATATATGTGTGTGTGTGTTCTTGAACACAGCTTATATGTACAAGCTCATTTTGTCGCAGTTTGAACTAGATCCAAATGAATTTCTCACGTCTGTGGAGGGGACTTATGAAAAAAACCCTGGCTACACTCTTATAACGTCGTTGACTTTTAAAACATCAAAAAGGAGAACCTCTCTAAGATTGGGAAATGCGTCTGAGACTGATATCAAATTCTTGCTCGAGAAGAAAGGTTGTGCTCTTGTTGGCTTCCATGGACAGTCTTCGTCTAAATATCTTTTTGCTCTCGGAGCATATTCTTTTCCCATGACTCCTCTTCCTGAATCGGAGAAACTAGATGCACAAGCTAGTGATTGAGGAGTACTTTCCATACACGATGGGGGTTTGAGCCCAAATGAAACTTTCTCCACTAAGCTTTATGATGCTCTTTAAGGTCTCTTAATCCTGTATTCTACTTACGTATTTGCTCTTAATATCATTTAATAAAACCAAGTTTTTTTTCTACAATAATTAAGCTTCAATAGGTAGAGTTCTACGCAAAACGGCAAAACCAATACATGTATAACTCTCAATTAGCAGATTATATTGTAGGTTCTTTGCATGCATATTAAGAAGTTCCTTCCAATTTTAATTTTGAAACCAAATCCGTATTTGTGTTAGGACGATTATTTTTGAACAATATTATGATAGCGTAAGAGATGTTCCACGAATTAAAGAGGAATTTGCATGCAAAGATAATTTTATGGTAGTCAATACGAATATGAAGAGAACATATGATCCGATTGAGTAGTTTTCTATATATAAGACCATCTCTCTCAAGGGTGTCTTGATGGATTTCTCATCATCAAAAAGGAGGAGAGATGTTGAGATACGTTTCTCATTTGAGAAATGTTGAAAAATGTTTCCGAATTTTTAACATATCTTTTTGACAGTTGTCATTGTTTTATTGGTTTAATTTTTTTTTATGATTTTAAAATTAAATAAATAATCAAAATGAATAAAATATTATATTTAAGATACCCAATAGGTTTTCTTACTCATGCTGATGCTCTAAGTTATTTTTACTTCGGCCGACAAAAAAAAGTAGTTCTTTTTACTTCATTCGAGATTTTGAACAGATTGAATGTTATGTATTATGTAAAATTATTTTATTTCGCATCTTAATTTTATTTTATGCTAACCGTACAAATGTTAGGTGTTTTTTTCAAATGTTTTCGTTTAATATAGGAGATTTTTTAAAAGAAAATCCAAATGATTTTATAACGTTCCTACAAATGTTAGGTGGAATTCATGTGAAGAAAAGAAGAAGATGCATTGGGTCTCTTGGGAGAAGATGTATAAAACAAGGAAAGAAGGTGGTTTAGACTTTCGAGATGTTGGTGATTTTAATCAAGCCTTACTCGCAAAACAGGCCTGGCGACTTCTTACAAAGCCAAATTCCTTATTGGCTCGGGTTTATAAAGCAAGATATTATCACCGGAAAGATTTTATGGATGCTGCTGCTATCGGTGCCAGACCGTCTTATGCTTGGCGAAGCATTATTCACGGTCGTGATCTGCTTGCAAAAGGTCTCATCAAGAACATAGGTAATGGTCAAACAACGAGCGTATGGATAGACAAATGGATTTTTGATAATACTCCGCGGCGTCCCTTCAATAAACAGTCTCTTTTCGATTTAGACTTACGAGTTTCAAACCTTATAACCCCCCAAGGCTCTTGGAACCATCATTTATTATCGGAGCTGTTCTTTCCACCGGATGTTGTCAGAATAATGTCGTATCCTCCTAATTTAGCTTCACCGGACAGTTACGTATGGGCTTATAATCGGTCTGGTTGCTACACGGTGAAGAGTGGTAACTGGTTGATATCTCACTTGAAACATGTGCCTGCTCTAATTTCTGATCATGAACAAGAGTCTCGTGCACTCAAAGCGAAGATTTGGGAGGTCAAAACTATTCCTAAAATCAAAATGTTCTTATGGCGAGCTTTATCTGGTGCACTAGCTGTATCGATGTGTCTACAAGCCCATGGCATGAACTCTGATCCTCAATGTGCTATGTGTCAGGACGCTATTGAATCAATCAGTCATGTTTTATTCAATTGCTGGCCGGCTCGTGAAGTTTGGGAGATCGTCAACATAACTTTTCCTCCTCATGGTTTCACAGATTCTATCCATGACAATATAGCATTCTTGTTAAAAGTTATGAAACAGGAGAGTGTGTCTCTCAGGATTAGAATGGCGATTCCATGGATCTTGTGGGGAATTTGGAAGCACCGAAATGAAGTTTTATATGCTGGAAAACAGGGTGAGTTGAATGCTCTGGTCAGTCACGCAATAGAAGAAGCGGAAGAGTGGAACAAGATTAAGGAGTTACAACCGCAAACTTCCATGAGTAATGTCCCGGTTTTGCGAAGAGAAGGTCATTGGGTCAAACCCCCGATGGATTTTCTTAAGTGTAACATCCATATGTCTTGGTTAAATGATTCACATATGTGTGATGGAGCATGGATAGTTAGAAATCATCAGGGAGATGCAGTTTTTCATGCGAGAGAAATGTTTCTTCCTGCTTCAAATCGTATTGCAGCGGAATTACGAGGGATGCTTTGGGTTTTAAGGAGTCTCTTAGATTTACATTTGGATAACATTGAAATTTGGTCAGATTGCAGTGCTGCTATTGAAGCCATTATTGATCCATCTAACTGGCCAAGGTATCATTCTTATCTCGACAAGGTACACAGGTTAATCTCCTCCTTTGGTCAAATAGTGTTTAAAGTTTCATCTACCAAAGCGAATTCGGTCGCAAGAGATATTGCCGTGAGTGTCACAAGGGAGAGTCGCACACGATCATATTTAGTTCGAGGTGGACCGATGTGGCTCCATGCCCGTATCGAAGAGGAAAAGAGAAGATGAATTTATTAGAGCATCTTTCATAATTATAATACTCTGTTTTTGTGAGGCTCTGTTTTGGTTTGTGTTTACATGCTCTGTTATCTGTGGTTTTTTGAACTATCATTTTGATTTCAATAAAGTTTATTAGACGGCAAAAAAAAAAAACGTTCCTACTTCCTAAATATGTATTTGAATTAACATGTTCCTAACAAAAAAACAAAAAAAAAAACCTTTAAAGAAAAAGAAAAGAAAAAACAGATAAGTAAAAAAGTGAAAATAGCCCAAAAGAAAAAACTATATTGGTACCTCTCTTCTCAATCCATCCGATTCGATACATCAACAACACCTTGAAGACAATGGCCTCCCATTGTTCCATGAGAGTAATACTCCACAGATTCTCCAATGGCGTCTCTTCCAGATCAATTCTCAACTCCACTAACCATCGTCTTCTCACCATGACCAACTCTCTCTCATCTCTCTCCTCAATCTCTCCTCACACTACTTCGCATTTCACGGCGTCACAACAATCAGATGACCAGAATTGCTTCCGAAAGCTTCAAGTCAGAAAGATTTCGATTACAACTCCTCTTTGTATGGGTCGTCGTTCTTCCAAAATCGCTGGTCGAAAGGTTCGTTAAGCTTCTGAGTTTGTGGGTTCATCATAGCTTTCATGTTATGATAACTTTAGTTCCAAATTTAATGATTAGAAGTGTTTTGCTACTACTTCTAGGTTTTAAAAATAAACGATGTAGTGGTTTTGATGAGTCTAGAGAGGGTGAATGTTGATGCCAACCATGTGTTTGATGAAATGCCTCAGAGAAAGAGTGGGTTTGATCATGGGTTTATAACAAAGAAATTTTGTTATTGTAAAGATTCTAACTTGCACGGTTATGTCAATTTTGAAAACTTTTATATAATTCACCATGTTTAAATTATGAAGCCTATAGTGGAAGTTTCACTTGCTCGTGTTGTATGGAATTCAGCAATTATGAAGTAGATACCAATATTCTCTTGAAACTTGTGGTTGCTTATTAACATTTTTTTATGGTGATTACAATACAGGGGGCTCAAGATTCGAAGAAGGCGAAGCTATACTGTAGAATTGGGAAGGAGGTTGTATCTGCGTAAGTCTTCAATATTTTTACCAATTTTTCATCTTTTGTGTTGTTATTAGGTAAAACTTGCACAGTAGTTGTAATATAGATAGGGTGTTTAGTTTGTTGGACTCAACTTCTTAGTTTGTTATGGACCTATGGTTATGACAATGAGTATCATGTGTGGGTTTATCATCATGCAGTGTCAAAAAAGGGGGTCCAAACCCAGTTTCAAATACGACTCTAGCTACTATTCTTGACAAAGCTAAAGAACTGGATGTACCCAAGGACATTGTGGAGCGTAATATTAAGAGGGCTTCTGAGAAGGGGCAAGAAGCTTTTATAGAGAAGATTTACGAGGTGAGGTCATGAGCTTCAGTTCTAGTTTTATGTTTGCTAGTGGGGCCGTTATGGTGAATCATCCTAGTAAGGTGGGGAAAGGGGCTGGTAATTTAAAACCTATGAATTGGTTTTAGATATCACTCTAACCTGGCCAAGTATGTGGTTACTTAACCTACCTCAGTACCTAGTTCAATTTGACGATTCTTTCGCAATACCAAAATTCCAGTTCCTCTTTATCATTTCTCTTGAGTCCAATTCTAAGATTTGATGGCTCTAAAATAAATTTGTTTTCTATGCTTTAGGTATATGGCTATGGTGGAGTTAGTATGGTAGTCGAGGTATTAACAGACAAAATTAATCGATCAGTGGCAGCTATTAGATCGGTTGTTAAGGATTATGGGGGGAAAATGGCTGATTCAGGATCTGTCATGTTCAAGTTTAAAAGAGTTAGGGTAGTGAATATAAAGGTCACCGAAGCTGATAAAGATCAGCTCCTTATTATTGCTTTAGATGCTGGAGCAGAGGATGTTATTGAACCCCCAACTTATGAAGATGATACTGATGAAGATCGGGAAGAAAGGTATACACAATATAATACGCCCAAATCTCTTTAAAAACCTGAGTTTCTCAGCATTTATTTTCTTCCTGTCAGTATTGTGTTTATTGTTTTGGTTGGTGATGAAACCTAAGTTGTGTTGGAGTTAGAAATATTCACTTCTTGAAACGGGTTAGAAGTTTCTTCCAAGATTGAATCTAGAAAGTAATCAAGTGACTGAGGGTAGACCTAGTGCATTTTCTTCTCATAAACAGCTACATTACAAAAAAAAAACGTTTTCTTATCATGCGATTTGAAACAAGAAATCCATCTTACCACATACAGATAGGTGTGATGAGATGATCCCTAGATGACTCATAAGTATACTTTTATGTTCTTCTTTTGTTTCACTGTTTCTTTGCTCTATATTTGTCCAGATACTACAAAATTGTAACTTCTTCTGAGAACTACTCAACGATATTATCAAAGCTTCGTGATGAAGGAGTGAACTTCGAGCCTGACAATGGCTCTGAACTGCTCCCTCTGACAACAGTTGAGGTAGTCAACCCTGCTCTGTTTTGTTACCGCTGTGACATACCCTTTTCCTCATGTCTAATACTAACTTATCAATTCTATCTTACCATCGACAACATGTAGTTATCCTCGCTTAACATGTTAAATGCATTGTAGATTGCATATGCTGCATAAGCATAATTGGAAGTGGCAATAAACTTAGGTCGAAAATTTGTCTGTGTTCTTCTTTCTTTCATTTTAACTTCTCATTCCGCCCAAATAAGAGTCACACCCTTATCTGTATTCATCAATCATTCACTTGTTGTGGGTTGTTGCAGGTGGATGATGAGGCCATGGAATTGAACAAAGAGCTAATGCAGAAACTACTAGAACTTGATGATGTTGATGCTGTTTATATCGACCAAAAATGAAAAGAATATACATTTCAGGAAGCTCCACTTCAAGACCAGTGAATTCAAAGCTCAAGAGAAAAGTGAACATGTCAATCTCTGAACTACTTTTGCTGAACGCTGCATACATAATCTGAAGAAGGAATGATGGTTTTGGTACACACTTACATTTTTACTTCTAGTTTCCAATCTGAAGCCATGAAATCAAAATTATTATACCTTATAGTTCCTAATCAATGGTTCCTTTACCAATTTTTTCTTTCTTTTTTTTTTTTTCTTTCTTTTTTTTTTCGATACCACTGTACTGTGTTAAAAGCTGAAATTAGGTTTTTAATTTGATCTTAACTCAGCCAAGAAAACACTCTCGTTGACACCGGAAACAACAAACAACGTGAAGATTAGTCATAAAAGGCCTACTAAATTATAAAACCCCAAAACCTCTAATAAAATGCAGAAGGGTCTTCAATCTAAATTTTGGGCTGTTTCGATTTTTGGGATTCCGGTTTATTAAAATAGATTTAAAGTAAAACCTAATCGATTATGTATAATTTGGTACGGTTTCAGTTTGGATTTAGGTTTTCGTCAGATATATCCTTAATTTTTTTTTTTTAAACTTAAGTTTGATATCTACTTTTTTTTTGGTGTGGTATGAATCTACATTCATTTTTTTTATAATTTTAGAAAATGAATCCATTTAAATAAAATGCATGCACTATACAAGAAAAGAAACAAATTACCAATGGGGAAAACATGTGGAAAGTGGTGTTACCTACCTTTTTTAAAAAAACAAGTCAGAAATCAATTATCGGAAATTTCTTTTGGTACAAAAATTGTGGAAATTTTTCTGTTGAAAGTGATCGAACTTTTTTCACCAATTCCTGATCCTTTTTGTATTTCCCACCACTTAACTGCCTGACGGATTTCTCACCACCACCACATATGCACCTTAGCTTATCCAAAATTGGATAGGAAGAAATAAGAAATCCAATTAATGAAATGCCTATTCCGTGGCATCAAATTTAGGGAAGTCACACTGACACACAAGACCTTCTGTCTCAGCAAAATATATCTTGTGCACACCCAACAAATATTCTGGTTCCAAACCGATTGAAACAATTTTGTCAAATCGGTAAAATTTGAACCACATAACTAAAGTGAACTTCCTTCTTAAGTTGGACATACAAAATATATGGAGCACGCAGAAAGGCCAAGTAACATGCCCTAGAAAAAAAAAAGAAAAAAAAAAGGTGTTACTTTATAGAGTAAGTAAGCTTTATCGCTAACGTTAAACTTCACTTCACAACGCCAACAAGATATAGTTTGTTGATATACAGGTTAATAGGTTATCCTTCTCCAGATTCTTCTGCAATAAGCGCAACACATCATCTTAATCGCTTATTTTTTATAGGAACATTTTGCAATTTTGGTAGTGCTAAAACAGTAAGAGATTCTATCCATCGATCACTTCGAAGGCGCATATCAATGGGTGTATGCAGTGCCGATTTAAACATTTGATGAGAAGAATTATACAAAATTTAGCTCACAGAATCCATGTAACATGCTACTTAGGACGACATTCTGCAAGATCACAAATGAGTTTCAAGGCACCAATTATTATTATTTTTTTTTGCCATCCATTTTTTGATGATATATTGAATTGCGTTTTAGTTGTGTCCTTTGAGCCTTGAACAAGGCAGACAAACAAACTCATAGAAATCTTATCTCAATCGGACACAACACTTTTTGAAAATCCTGGAAGCTTAGCCACATTCTTAATAAAAATCTTATCTCAATCGGACACAACACTTTTTGAAAAACACTAAATCATAAAAATACAAAAACGTTTTAAACCTACAAACGTTTTAAACGTTTTGTCGTTCATAAGACATTATTTATACAAAAAAGTTGTAATACAGTTTTCTTTTCTTGAAAGAATTTTTTTTTATAATATTGTTTTGTTATACACAGACTAGTTACCTAGAACTCCCTGTGTTTCACAAAAGATGTTATTTTAAGGTTTTAATTTTGTTTCATAAAATATCGTTTTGTGTTTTCAATGCAGTTTTTAACACCAAATCTATTTCTTTCTTTTTATCTATACTATTTCAACTTATTAATTAGAGAAAGAGAGTATTATCTAGTGTAATAATAAAGGGTACAAATCAAATTTGTTTACTTTTCTTATTTTTAATGAAAAATGGTAGAATGACACTCTTTATAAAATAGGGGGAGTATTACCAAGTGTCAATAGCTCAATTGGTAAAGACTATCAGGCAAAGCCTAGAGATCACCGGTTCGAGTGACATTTAAGAGATGACCATATTAAATATTCTAGTCCCTAACTTGAAGGGATGTACAGGCCTAGGTCCAGAACCTCTTAGTAATTAAAAAAAAAAAAATAGAGGGAGTATTTATATATGAACTAAAGTGGTATCTACGTAGTAAAAGTATATATGTATTTTATTTATGTTTTATTGGCTTCTTTTTTCTTGGTTGGAGTGAATTCGAAATTTTCAAAACATTATTTTTGTTTAAAATGTAAAATCATTCGTGAACTCTCGTCCAAACATTCTAGAAATTATGAATGTAATTTCTTCTTTCTTTCTTTTTTGTTAAAGGAGTATACGAACGTTGGAAATGCATATAAATTCATAAGTCGGTAATGCTTATTTGGTTATGATTGCCATGCAAGACTACTGACAGTACCACATGTTTCCTTTTGTTCGAATTCGTTGATCCATTCCTTTTTTATTGTTACAATTAATTCTTTGACAATGAAATCGTAAAAGGAGAGTTTCGCCATGTTTTAAATGCTTGTTTTTGGACAGTCGTGTCGGTGACAAGTATATATCATGTAGGTAACATAATTTTGATTTTCTTATATAGAGTGAACTAGATCATCACCCGTACTAAAGTACGGGTTGAATTTTATTTATTACAAAATTTATATAATATATATATTAAAATTAAATTTTAATATATTATAATAGTAAGTGAAAAAATATTAATTTTTTTGTCAGTTCCTATATACAATATTAGAATAAATATAGATTTTTTCTATAATACTCAATTGTGGATAATTTTTTTTTAAGATATGAAAACGGAAAATAATTTTATTTTTTAAAAAGTAATATTTTTTGAACAAGGAGTTAATTTATGTTAACAACCACAAAATAGGATTGCATATATTTCAGTTAGATCAAAAATTAAAATATTATAAATAAATCGTATATAAAACATAGATTATTTTAAATTAATTAAGAAAATTAGCTATTATTTTGAATTAATTTAGAAAATTCTTTTTCAATTTATAATTCTTTGGTTGTTGAAATATAGATTTGTTTGAGCTAATCTAATTACAGAATTTGTTTGAGATTTATAATTACGGAATTTACCAATTATTTGCATAATCGAATATGTTATAAACATATATTTCGTATATAATAATACCAAAATCAACCCGTGCGTGTAGTCTATATTTTTATTTTAAAATCTCAATATTTCATTTTAAAATATTGCGTGCACAATCTATTATTCGTTAATTCTAAAATTGCTTGAGGAATCAAATTTTCAAATATTTAGAGGTGTCAAACCATATTTAAATGTTCTACACTATTTTTAAATATTCTAAATTAAAATCTTTAAATTTTTTTTTGTAGTTTATAAAATTATGAATTTTAAAAAACAAATTATATGAAATTAAATATAACTATTCAAATAGTTATAATGATCAAAACTCATTTCATCATATAATATATTATATTTAATCCGCTACCTATTATAAATATTTTTAAAATAATCAAATTAGAGTATTTATAATTTTTAACTTTTTTGAACTATTAAGTATTGATGATATTCTCTAAAAATATCAAGTAAAACTTATTTTAAATGTTGCAAATTAAAATATTTAAATTTTTATTGTAGTATATAAAATTATACATTTCAAAAAAATAAATATATGAAATCGAATATAAATATTCAAATTCTGACCCGTTGCTCAGTCGGAATTTTTGTTGAATTTATTTTTGTGTAAAAGAAATATATTACTCAAGTCTGAATTTTTGACCCGTTTAATTATTTCTTTTATAGATTGAACAATTTATATGCGTTTTTAAAAATTCAAATCTTGGCATATGCAGAAAAAAAATTACTTTTTTTTATTATGTAAATGATATGATGATTTATTTGTTTCATATAAATATAATCATATAAAGATGAGAGGTGAAGTTTAATGATTAGTTACAATTTAATATGGTAAGTTAGATATCAAATCTTATATGTTCATTTTGATTGGTCATTTTAAAAAAAAAAATAATAACAAATTTTCGTTTTATAATTTAATTAAATTAATTAAATGACATAAATTAGTATTTTACTTGTTTATCCTTAATAAATTGAATGAAATTTGTTCTAAAATGAGCTTTTTGTAATGGCATTCTCATGTAATTTTTTACAAAAGAGAAGGTTAGTTAAGGGTTTCTTATAAAGTGTACTCCCCAAATAATAGTATAGGATTGGTCAATTAAAGATAAATCTATTTAAGAAAAAAAAGAAGAAGATAAATTTAATTATCCCAAACTTAATACCCATCTCTTTGAAAAAAACTAGATGAACAACAATTTGATAAACATTACAATCAAATGCTCTCTTATATTTAAACTTTTTATTTCTTTAACATTTAAGAAATATTTTTTTTGATAGAATAACATGATATAGTCTTATAGATACTCAAAGAATAACATGTTATAGGTACAACTGAATAAGTGAAAGTTTTAAGCTGGAATTGTGAAGGCCTCGGGAATAAGGCAATTATCAGTTATCTTCGGGACATTTGGAAAAAACACCGGCCAGATTTTTTATTTTTTTCAGAAACAAAACAATCTTCTTTTTTTATGGAAAAATTTATCAGTCATTTTGGTTATGAAAATTTAAAAACGGTTGATCCTATCGGTTGTAGTGGCGGTTTAGCTCTTTATTATAATAATAATTTTAATGTTTCTATAGTTTATGAAAGTAATCGTTTAATTGATGTTAAAGCTGTGGTAAAAGGGAAAACAATACATCTTACTTTCGTTTATGGTGATCCGGTTCCGAAAAATAGAGATCAAGTTTGGGAACGGTTAACGCGGATCGATTTGACTAGGGACACACCCTGGTTTTTAATTGGTGATTTTAATGATTTAACCGGAAATCATGAGAAAAGAGGTGGTACTCTAAGACAGGCATCTTCGTTTATCCCTTTTAATTTAATGATTCAAAATTGCTGTCTATTGGAATTCCCATATATCAGAGACTGGTTGTTCTGGCGGGGTTGGCGGGATAAAAAACCGATACGTTGTCGATTGGATAGAGCTTTAGCGAATGAAGATTGGCATGAATTATTTAGTAACTCTTTTGTTGAGTATTTACCAATGGTAGCTTCCGATCATTCACCGGTGGTAGCTACGCTTTTGGATAAGATACCACGTGGGAAACGAAGCTTTATGTTTGATAAGAGATGGATTGGAAAGGAAGGATTACTAGAGGCAATATCAAATTGTTGGAATTCGGATTCTGAATTAGGAGAAGAAAAATTTGTGGAAAAATTGACTAACTGTAGGCGGGCTATTTCGCAATGGAGGAAAGAATTAACTCCTTATGGGCGGCAAACAATTGAGGAACTTAAATTAGAATTACATGTGGCGCAGAGTGATGATAGGAGATCAGGGGAGGAGATTATTGAATTAACATTGCGGTTGAAAGAAGCTTATCGAGATGAGGAATTGTACTGGTATCAAAAAAGTAGGTGCTCTTGGATGCAATTAGGAGATAATAACTCAAAATACTTTCATGCTCTAACAAAATAGAGACGGGCAAGAAATCGAATTACGTGGTAACATTATGAAAACGGGATTTGGTCTGCAGAGGATAAAGATATTCAAAATATAGCGGTATCTTATTTTAAGGATATGTTTACTACGACTAAGCCCGAGGCTTTTGAGGAGTCCTTGGCAGAAGTACAAAGTCTGATTACGGATCAGGTTAATAATTTTCTAACGGCACCCGCTACGGAGAGTGAGGTGAGAACATCTCTGTTTATGATGCATCCGGAAAAATCGCTAGAGCCCGATGGTATGACAGCCTTATTTTTTTAAAAGGCTTGGGTTACAATTAAAACAAATCTTCTTTTTCTGGTTAATTCTTTTTTAGATGATGGAACTTTCGATAAACGGTTAAAGACGACTAATATTTGTCTGATTCCAAAAACGGAAAGACCGACACGGATGACAGATTTACGACTTCTAAGTCTATGCAATGTACGTTATAAAATTATATCGAAGATTCTTTGTCGAAGTCTTAAAACGGTTTTACCAAAATTGATTTCTGAAACACAATCGGCTTTTGTCGAAGGACGATTGATTTCATATAATATACTTATTTCACAAGAAATGTTTTATGGGTTGAGAACTAACCCGTCATGTAAAGAAAAATTCATGGCCATTAAAACTGATATGAGTAAGGCTTATAACATGGTGGAATGGATTTTCATTGATAAGGTTTTAAGAAAATTGGGTTTTTGTGAGAAATAGATTAACTGGATAATGTGGTGTATTACAACAGTCCAATATAGAGTGCTCCTTAATGGACAACCTAGAGGACTAATTGTACCAGAAAGGGGATTACGACAAGGAGACCCGCTCTCTCGTTATTTATTCATCCTTTGTACAGAGGTACTAATTGCGAATATTCGGAAAGTAGAAAGGAAAAAACTAATTACGGGTATCAAGGTAGCAAACGCAAGCCCTTCGGTTTCACATCTGTTATTTGCGGATGATAGTTTATTCTTTTGTAAGGCAAATAAGGACCAGTGTGAGGTAATTTTGGAGATTTTAAAGAAGTATGAAGCGGTCTCGGGTCAGCAGATAAATCTTTTAAAATCTTCGATTTAGTTTGGACATAAGGTAGATGAGAATATCAAGGATGAAATCAAATCTACCTTGGGAATCACTAATATCGGTGGTATGGGCTCTTATCTCGGATTGCCGGAGAGTTTAGGTGGCTCTAAAACAAAATTTTTCTCTTTTGTTAGAGATAGATTGCAAACAAGAATTAACGTATGGTCGGCAAAATTTTAATCGAAAGGTGAGAAAGAAGTAATGATTAAATCGGTAGCTGCAGCATTACCAACTTATGTTATGTCGTGCTTCAGACTACCTAAAACAATCACTTCTAAACTTACTAGTGTGGTTGCTAATTTTTGGTGGAGTTCAAATGGGGATTCCAGAGGTATGCACTGGATGGCTTGGAACAAGTTGTGCAATAGCAAATCGGAAGGGGGGTTAGGTTTTCAGAATGTAGACGATTTTAATTCAGCCCTATTAGCAAAACAATTATGGTGATTGATTACGGTTCCAGATTCTCTTTTCGCGAAGGTGTTTAAAGGGCGGTATTTTCGGAAATCCAATCCTTTGGAAGATATAAAATCATACTCCCCATCATATGGATGGCGTAGTATCTGTTCAGCTAGATCTCTGGTTAATAAAGGACTTATTAAAAGAGTCGGATCGGGGACATCTATCTCAGTTTGGGAGGATCTCTGGATTCCAGCTCAATTCCTGAGACCAGCAAAGAGTAATGGTTCACTTGTGGATCCATTGTTAAAAGTTAACAATTTTATAGATAGTCGGTCAAATTTTTGGAATATTGATCTCTTAAAGGAGATCTTTGATCCAGAAGATGTCGCCCTAATAAGTTCCCTACATGTGGGTGCGCCAACAAAGGAAGATACACTAGGTTGACATTTTACAAAATCCGGAAAATATACAGTTAAATCGGGATATCATACCACAAGGATAGAAAAGTCGGAGACCAATTTCTCTTTGATTGGCCCAGACATCAGACCGTTAAAAGTACATTCTTGGCAAGTGCAGTGTCCACCTAAGATAAGTCATTTCTTGTGGCAAATCTTAACAGGTTGTGTACCGGTTAAGGAAAATTTGCGGAAAAGAGGAATTGTTTGTGACACAGGCTGTGCCAGTTTGTGGCGAACCAGTGGAAACAATCAATCATACACTCTTTCAATACCATCCGGCACGACAGATTTGGGCGCTTTCCCAGGTTCCTACGGCTATGGGAAATTTTTCAACGGAAACTATTTTTGCGAATTTGGATCACTTATTTTGGAGAATACCTTCGGAATATGATTCATCAGTCTTCCCATGGATTATCTGGTATATTTGAAATGCGAGGAATGAAAAAGTCTTTGAAAATATTGATAAAGATCCGTTAGAAGTATTACGGTTAGCAGAAAAAGAAGCACAATTGTGGCAGTTAGCCCAAATCGAGCTTCATAATGGAAATCATGGTCATGTGGAATTGGTAACTCGATCTCGAGTGGGGGATGCTTCACTTAATTCGAATTATTCTGGATACCGTTGCTTTGTAGATGGATCATGGAAAGAAAGTGACAAGTTCTCCGGTTCAGGGTGGTTATGTACATCATCAAACAGAGAGCCGTCACCCATGGGAGCTGCCAACCTCCGTAGAAGTCTATCTCCATTACATACAGAAGTCGAGACCCTTCTCTGGGCGATGAAGTGTATGATTGGTACAAATAATCAAGAGGTAGCTTTCTTTACAGACTGTTCTGACCTGGTGAAGATGGTATTTTCTCCAACCGAATGCCCGGCGTTTTCAGTGTATTTGAAAGAATTCCAAAGCGACAAGGACGAATTTTCAACCTTGTCTTTATCTTTAATTTCTCGTAGTGCTAATGTAAAAGTGGATAATCTGGCACGAAAAGTTCGTACAGAACCGTTTCATATCACATATGTAAACAACATTCCCAAAGAATGACTCTTTTGAGCTCTAATTAATTTCGGATTAAAAAAAATAATAACTGAATAAGTGACGCTTTATATTTTTCACTTCCCCAGATGAAAAATACTCGGTTATTTTTCACTTCCTATTGTTATGATGCATAATTTTTGTTGTATTCTTTTATTTTTTGTTTTCTCTTTTTTTAGGCGGAGGATTTGAGCTCCATTCTAGACTCTTGATCTTCAACCTACCATTCATATATACTTTGAAACTTACACAAATTAATGAAACATTAAAGTAAAACGTACCGTAGTAGAGGGGACACGCTCATGAGTGAGATAATCCGACCAATGAAAATTTGTAATGCGCCTAAGTAACGCGACTCTATCTTCCTTTCTGCTTGTTTTCCAAACTATGAAAAAGCATATGTATTTTTATTATTTATTAATAAAGTACACGCATTTAAAACTTGATTCATGCATACGTGACGTTGCCCTTTACAAATTTGGCAAACCACTAAAACCCAACGAGGCAACGACTATTCCTCAACATTCCTCAACTATTCATCAACATTCATTGACAATAAACAAAAAAGGAAAAAAAAAATATTCATTGACAACTTTTCGTTACAATAGTTTATATTAATCATAGCATAGCGAATTTATTTATACTGCTGTCGGGGGATTGCCCACAATGTGGTTCTGAGGAGGAAACAAAGACTTGGTCGAGAGGAAGATTATGTCTTTAGTTAGAAGTTAAAACGGTAGTGGTAAGGGTCAAATACTAAAGGGGTATGGAGTTTCTCTCCTTTACATCGGAAGTGAAAAAGATCTAGTTTGGTCCATGTCAAACATCGTCTCATTAGGTTTATATTGCCTTGAGTTTTAGACCGAGCTGGTGTAAATGTCATAGTCCCTTGTTGAGTAGCCTTACTTCTCCAATTACTTCTCCAATCTAGACGAGTTTAGTCTCATTCGAGAGAGACTTTATAATTTCTTTCTTTTTTTCTTTTTTTTTTTCTAAACTTCACATTTTTTTTTCGAAACTCGTTCTGTATTTGTTGTTTTGGTTTTATCATTAGTTTTGTCAATAACTTGTTCTAGAATTGTTGCAATTTTTGTTAGTGCACAAAGGGAAAAAATGATTCACAACATAATAGGAATGGTCGAGTTGAAAAAAAAAATTAGGAATAATTATTTTTTTTGCTAAGAATATAAATATTTCATAAAAATGAAAACATATAAGGTTTACAATCAATGATTTTCAACCTAGACAAATGGTCCTATGGCAAAAAAGATAAAAACATGGAAGCATAAAATAACCACAATTTTCAGTCCATCCACTCGACCATAGCAAAGAATCTACGGGAGTTAGATGAAGCGATGACAATTTTATTGTTCTTCCTTTGAGAGCTGCAAAAGGAGAAGGGCATGCGCAAATTATGATCGCCGAGCTCGAGAAGACAATAAGCTTTAGAAGCCTTTCACAGGAGGTCCGAGACCGAGCTGTCAACGGAGAGGGACTCCAAACCCTTGCTCACATTCTCTCCCCTTGAGACGTGAGAGCGAATCTTCATCCAAGTCCATGAGCTTACCAAGAACGAAACCTCATCCAAGTCTATTTCTAATTATTATTATTTTTTGGTCAAGAACTTCTTTTAATTAATAATATACATTATGCAGTTTCAAAACAGGGTGGTGACGAAGTGAACACACTAGCATAACTATATATTTTTCATTGCAAATGCAAGATATTTAAAAATAACTATATATCAAGCTTATTTTTATTTACACAACTCCTCTACGTACCCAAAACGGAATCATTGTTTACTAATGGAAAAATTACATATTTAGAAGATATATATATATATGGTTAAAACACGAAGTGAAAAAGAGATGAGAAAACAAAAAGCTACTATGTTTGTCCAAAAAAACAAAACAAACAAAAAAGTTAAATTTATTTCCAAAAACAGAACCTTACTCATAATTCCACAAAGAACTTTCTTGGAGACGTGGGTCTAACAGTACTAAATCATGTCCATACGTAAAATCTTCTTCGGTAACATCTAACCATGGGGGCATCGATACCAGCCCGTCCAACGAGTCATAAAGCGCGAAATCGGTTTTTACATTCTTTTCAAGACTCGGCAACTCCACAATATCTCCTAGCTCCTCCGAGAGCATAGATGACGAGGACGAGGATGAGGATGAGGATGAACTCTTTTCGATCTTCTCAGTATCACAGCTAGTTTGCGACGGCGTTGTTTCATCCTGAAGATGCAACAGTACAGTTTTGAAATCCATAAGAGCGGCTTTGGTCGCAGCAGCTTGGATGTCCTGTTGGCTGAGCGAGACTGGTCGTGGCAGAAAATCCGCGAGCTCGGGAAAGTTGAGGATTGCGGAACTTCCTTTGATACTCAATGCCGCAACATCGTGGGCACGGGCTGCCATCTCTGCCGTGGGGAAAGTCCCGAGCCAGATTCTTGATTTCTTACGAGGCTCCCGAATCTCCGAGACCCATTTCCCCCAGCTCCTCATGCGAGCCCCACGATATACCCCTTTTTCTTTGGGTTTCTCCTTTCTCTTCTTGGTGGAGGAACATTCCGTGGCGGAACCATGAGAATACACCATTCTTCTTTCTCTCGTTTTGATCACAAAATGTTCCAAAAATTGTATACCAAAGTGTACAACAAGAATAATTAGTTTCTAGGAAGAAAGGATTGAGACAATTTTGAGTGTCGATGTAGTAAAAGAAAGTTATTGTTTTTAGGAACTAATCATTTTATGTTTCTTGATTTCCAATGACTACTATATATATATATATCTAGTGTGTGTGTGGGCTCGCATAAGAGAGGTAGTGTGGGGTATATATTGCTTACAAACTATTAGCTCCGAGACCAATTATTCGGGATCCAGGATCCGCTGCAATCCGCTCCGGAAACAGGATATCCGGATCCGTGATATTTTCTATTATAATAATACTTTTAATATTTTATTATTATTATTTAAATTTTATTAATAATTTTTCTTATTTTATATAATAATAATAATAATATTTTTAATTATTTATATTAAATTAATTTTCTTATCTTTTTCTTCACACTTATATTAATAAAATATTTTTATATAAAAAATCCGGATCCGGATATCCGCCTATTTTTACGGATATCCTAAACCTGGATATCTGGATAGGACGGATCTGGATCCGAATACCTTAAAAAAGCCGGATATCCGGATCCGGTCCAGTCCTACTAACTATATAGCGGACGTAAATTTCGAATGACCTTTTGGATTTAATGTTTGAGAAGGGAATTTAACGATAAAATGTCTTTTCAATCTATTTTAAAACACTCAACTAAATTTATATATAAAAGATACCTTAAATAATATAGGTTGATAAAATTAAGCACAACATTAAACGGCTAGATACTTTAAACGATTTTCATATAAAATACCGCAACATAGCTTTTGTGGTTACAATTTAGATTATATGTCGATAGCTCGACTGGAAATGTACCTAGGATAATATATGATTCCACATGAACGAGTGGCAATTGGTAGGATCAGAGTAAATTATTGAAGACTGGTTCGGACATAAGGGAATGTATGAGCCTTCGGGCCAAAACCTCTTAGTTTGAAAAAACAAAAAAGTGGTTTTAGTCAAGAAGAGAAAAAAAAGAAGATATTTGTATGATTTGCTCTAAACATTTGGAGCTTCAAAAGATGAAAAATCTTAAATTACAGAAATGAGACGAGCTTGGCTGTGTAGAAGTCAACGAAGGAAACATGTTTGTTTCAGACTGCTCCATAGCAATTTCGCGAATACGAGGGGTTACCTTTACGAGTTTTTTTTTTCTTTCATGGATAATCTAGACTAATCCGATTGATCTCACATGTATGTAAGTTCGTCGGGCACCTATACACTACCAGAGCCAGCCTTAAATTTTAGACGAATAAAAGCGAGAGAATTTTTTTTGCCGTTTTAAACTTTTTCATAATATTTTTTTGTAACGTAACAAATTCTAAAAATGAATATGTTGTAAAGAGGAAGTTTTTATACCCCATAATTGGAATAAATAGATTTAGGTTACAAGAGATGCATCTTAAAGTACCAAAACAAAGGATTTATGAGAACAAATAATACAGTAACGATTAGCTGATAGCGTCTGTGACGTGCATAGCACATTTTCTCAAACACATTTAATCCAATAATGGTTGCTCATCGTCAGTGACTGGGGCATGTGGGCGGTCAATGAGGACGTTCTCGTAGATGAAACCAGCGAGTCCACCGCCAATCAACGGTCCAACCCAATATACCCAATGGTCAGTCCAGTTTCCAGAGACCAAAGCCGGACCAAAAGACCGGGCGGGGTTCATGGAGGCACCCGAAAAGGCACCTCCTGCAAGGATGTTGGCTCCAACGACGAATCCTGTGAGAAGTGGACCTAGTCCATCAAGGGATCCTTTCTTGGGATCCACCATAGTGGCGTAGACAGTGAAGAGAAGTGAGAATGTTAAGATTATCTCCCATATGATCCCTTGAGTGTAACTCACTCCAATTGCCAATGTGTGAACCGGAGTTGCCTAACCACAAAGCGTAATTGTTAAATGTCAAACTACTTGATAAATTAAACATACCAGAAACAAATCATATCTTGAAGTGTATAAAATTGAAAGTTTTAACAATTCGATAAGATAAAGAAATTTAAAATTATTGCATATTAATCAATAACAACAAATGTACAGTATATATTAGAACTTGTGTATTATTGAATGAGATAACATTATATACGAAAAAATAAAATATAGGTAAGCAATTGAAAGTTGACTTAATTATAGAACCAATAGAATCATAATTTCTAATATTTTATGTCCTTGGGATTATTTTTAGTAGCGTTAAAAGTTGTTGATTAACAATAAATTAATTTTTGTACATTAAATTAGATTACGTACCATTCCTCCGGTGAGGTAACTGAGGAGGAAGCAGGCTGCAGAGGAGGCCAACAACTGATCAATCCAATAGAGGAATGCACGGAAGACGCTGATGTGGCCACCTAAAAGTAGACCGAGGGTGACCGCGGGGTTGAGGTGGCCACCGGAGATATGGCCGGCAGATATCATTACCGCCACAACAAATGCATGAGCCACCGCAACCGCGAAAAGTCCCACCAATGTGTTTCCGACTAAACTGTCTAAGATCATGAATAAAATAAAAATGGTGTAAATTGAAGTGCGTCACGGTTTCAAGAACCAATTTAAGCGGCTTGGTTTGCAAGAAATAGAAGCCTTTATAAACCAGAAATTAACATGGTGATGATCAAACTATAACGTCAAAGAGCATGAATGTTAATTTACCGGTGGCCATGGCGGATCCAACGCCCGCGAAGACAAAGAGAAAGGTGGTGATGAATTCGACAATAAGGGCTTTAATGCAGCCTGGCTTAGCCGCCTCACTATGGTGACCTAACTCGATCTTCTTCATGGCTTTAGAAAGAATTTAAGAGTTTTAAACCAAGGAAATATTGATGGATGGTTTTAGTTGATGTTGTGCGTAATAGATCAGAGCTACTTATAGTGATATTTTTTCATTAAAAAAAAAAAGAAAAAAAGAGAAAGAGTGAAAAGAAAATGGTAAGGGAGCACATGGAACAAAATTATTGTATGATGATGATTGATTTGAGTTTCGAAAGTTGACTTGTATTATGTTCTTTAGTGAGATCTGTGATGTATTACTTTTTTTGACATATCGTTTTGGAGATTGGTAACAATTTAACATATGCTTTCACATTACAGTGCTCTAATTGGTGTTCTTTCAAATCGAAGGGGGTATTATTAGTTGGATAATAAATTGTTTCCATTGTATTTAGACTACGTTAGATTGTTAAAAATTAATTCATTTACAATGATTGCTTATTCATTTTAGAATTCAGTGCACAACAATTATCATAGACTTTTACAATCCAAGGCATAAGAGTTTAGAGTTGTGTCAATAATGATGAAGATAAATTATAAAATCAATAGAGAATGATGAATAAAGAAACGTAAAATAGAAAAACAAATCAAGTAATTGCATACATAAATCTATATCTAATAACAATCTCAATAAATGTCTTGTGCACTTGTGAACGGTTGTATCTTTTAATCGTAATTTTTCATTAATTTTTTAAAAACTAAAATATATATTTTACGATTGTTTTTTTAGAAAATTGCAATCTGAATGTCGTTTACGATTGCATTTTTTATTGTAACTCTTCATAACCGCTTATTCGAATCATTGCAATATCTATATATACATTTTTGGAGTACACTTAGCAAATAAATCCTAGAGTTGCACCTTATTTACGAATCCATGCCATTGACATTTATTATTACTTTTACAAAATTTAAATAAAAAATAGTAACCAAACAATATGTTGCCTAATTTGTTTCTAAAAAAGTTCTACACAATCTTTCCTTATATCTTCAAAAACATTTTATAGCAAATATTTATATTAACATTTTGCATAGCAATAAAAATACTAATTTATAATAATCAAAATATTCACATAGAAAAATCATATACACATACAGGAAAAAAAACTATATCTATCATCATTTAAGCCGTTGCTTTATTTAAATTAAAAAAAAAACACAAAAACTAGAAATCATATACTTTATATGATAAATTTAAAATATATATTAGTACTATAAATTTGAAATCATTCAAAAAACGGTATACCACGGGTGAAATCCTAAAATTATTAGATTTTATCAATAATAATTTTTTTTCTTAGATTTTATAACACTAATAATTTAGCTAACGAGATAATATAGACGGGTTTATATGGGATGACGGGTTTGGGTCGATATTAATAAATAACGGTATATCACGGATGAAATCCTAAATTAACAATCAAAATACAATTATACAATCTTAAACACAAAACAAAAGAAACAATATTAACAACTAAAGATTATGAGATTGTTTAGCTTTTGAATGTTTGATATTGAATATCATGTGTTGTTGCAGGTACTAATCAATGGCTACTACTAGAGGAGGATCTAGTTCTAGAAAGGAAAGATTATCTTCTCCTAGAAGATCCAAAAGACTAAAGCAATCTGATCCAAACCAATCAGAGCTACCTGCTGTAGTGGATGATGTCGTGAAAAATCAAGGGGACGCATCGGCTTCTGCGAATGATGTCTCTGACCATGAGGTAATCAATGTATACATGTTTGATTTTAAATTGTACAACAGAGTACCTTTACGTACAACTATGATGTGGCACTTGTCTAACATGTAAAATTGTGTTTGTATTGCAGGAAATAGAGGAGATGGATGAGGAGGAGTCTTTACCTCTTCAACCTGAGAGTTTTTTCTTTAGTCCCGAGGAGTATGATAAGACTCTGAAGATATCAACAAGGTGTACCATTGGTAACACGCTGGATGCCATAAGTGGGAAGCTCAACGACACAGAAATGAAGTGGTTTAGAGATGACAAGCAGTTCAAGCACGTCTTTCACTTGGTTAGGAAAGGGAAAAATAAGCTGCAGGGTATGTTGATGCTCCTTATGCGGACCGCTTCAACACAGAAGAAGAGGGAAAGCTGGTTTGTGGTGATTGACGTTCCAATACGCTACTCGATGAGGGAACATGCTTTGATCACTGGATTTGACAGTCATGACTATGTCTCAAATTATAATGCAAGCAGTTTTGGTAGCTATGACTTTGTGGATAGGGTATTTGGAACAGTGAGCGATGTGGAAGAGATGCTAAAGTCAATGGAAGGTGTGTGTGATGGAGATCGATTGCAGGTGGGTGTCTTACTCTTCTTATGCATGATAGTAAGAGAAGGGAGAAGGTATAATAGCATACATCCATTTGTTCTGAAGATAGTGGATGATTTGGAAGAGGTTAAAAAGTTTCCTTAGGAGCGGATTACTTTTGAAGACACTATGACAGAGATTGATCGCTTGATGAAGAAGCGGTTAAATGGAAAAGTGAAAGTTGACCATTTGTTTACCGGGTTCATAGTTCCGTTTGAGGTAAAATTTTGTGTTTTTCTATAATAAGTATAACTGTTTTGGATTCTGTAAGATATGTGATTGTGTAAATGTGTATAGGTTTTGGCATTTGAATGCATTCCTAAGCTGTCGAAACAATTTCAAAAAGGTGTAATAGGCGCAAATGATGGATATCCACGGATGTGCAAGAAAAAATTAAAGACAATGGAATGACATGTTTTCCACTTGAAGAAGTCAACAAAGCCCTTGGAACAACTAAGGTAAGAACTAAATATATGTATGAATGAATTGTTCACTTTATCTTTATGTATGAATGTGTTAACCTCTGTTTTCTTGTTCTTTGCAGGACATCATTAGTATCCTGCAACCATCAGCGGCTGAGGAAGCTCTTTTGCTGGACATTATGGAGCGAGCTGAAGCTGAGGATACATTGGACCCTATTGCTGATGCGTGGACTGAGCGTCTCGATGTACTAAAGAAAAAGATTTGTTGGGAGGATCTTCATAAGGTAGATCTTGATTATCGAGGATGTGGAGAAGGATATATTTCAGCAGCTTCACATATGGAAGAGCCGCATCAAGATGTTCCAACAGCTTCACAAAAGAAGGAGGAGCTACTGGCACCTTATTTGGTAAAGAGAATGGTGAAAACAGCGGTTGCAGAAGCTATGAAGGATGTGTATAAGAGATTGGAATAGCTTGAAAGGGCAGCTGAAGCAAGGAAAGATGGAGAAGAAGCAGAAACAAGTGAGAAGACACAAGATTTGAGGACTGATTGGGAAGAGGCGGCTTGGTTTGAGAAGAGTGTTGAGCCGGCTGTTGGAGGTGGTTTTGAGAAGAATGTTGAGTCGGCTGTTGGACGTGATGATACACTTGATGATGAGTCTGTTGGTGGGCAGAAAATTGGGGGTGATGAGGCGGCTGACTTAGAGATGGTTGGTGAAAAGGAAACTGGTGGGAAGATGGTAAAAAAGCAGAAGTTTAAGAAGCGTGCTAAGAAGAAATGTAAGTTGGCACCGAAAAGGACATTGAAGCCTTCAATTCATGTCAGGAAACCTTATACTGAAGAAAAGGCGAAGAATGAAAAGAAGAAGGAGAAGGAGAAGGAGAAGGAGAAGGAAAAGGAAAAGGAGAAGGAGATGGAGCAAGAGAAGGCGAGGGAGATGGAGCAAGAGCAGGCGAAGGAAAATGCGAAGGAGAAGGAGAAAGAATTGCTTGTGTATATGTTCGAGTCCCGGCCACTGCGCAATTTACATGCGGGGCGCAGCGTCCCAGACCACCAGTTCCAGGGGGCCCTTAAGTGGAGGCTTAAAAAATTCCAGGCACGCGGGCTTAGGCCCAGTGGGCTAGTCGGATCACAGTGTGGTCTGGACACTGGGTTATCAAAAAAAAAAAAAAAGTAACATCTAACCCAATTCGTCACATCCGTCCACTCATCTAGATACGTACGTGCCGAAGGATATGTAGACGAAAAAACATCATAGAACCTTAAGAACTCTGCCTCCGTATAAGCCGAGCACATTCCCGGAACTTTTTTCCACATAATCCTTTGTTTACTCCATAAACCTTTAATTTCACATTCTGAGACAAATGAAAGATACAATGCCCATGGTGGGACGACGGATAGACCTCAGCTATTGCCTTGATGAGACTTTGGTTTCTATCCGAAACAAACACAATTTCAGGATCATCCGGTATAACCGATTTGAGCTTCTTGAGAAACCAAGTCCAACTATCATTTTTCTCGCCATCCACTACACCAAAAGCAATTGGATAATGGTGCTAATCGGGATCTTGAGCCGTAGCAACAATTAGCACTCCACCATATGTAGTCTTAAGGTGGGTTCCATCCACAATGATCACTTTTCCATGACTCGAAAACCTTCAATGGAAGCTCCCAATGCGAAAAACAAGTACTTCAACTTTTGTTCCTCATCCACTTCCACATATGAAATTGTACCATGATTCATCTTCTCTAACATGTACATATACGAATGCACAAGCCTAAAACCATCCTCTGGGTACCTCGAATATCATTTGCAGTTTTGTTTTCCCTCTCCACGCGGTAGAGTGTGAAACTTGCACACCAAATCGTCCTTGAACCAAATTAATAAGATCTTTTGGAGGTGGCGTGGTAAGTTTACCCGGATAATCTTCAGCCAACAAAGAAGCAACCATAGGTTGTGTGTCTTTCCTTCTACTTCGCCGCCTGGTACTTGTACTTGACCGAGAGCATGAATAAATCTTTCTATGAGTTCGTATAGAAAAAGGCTTAGTCGTATCACACCTCGCAGCTCGTATATACCAATCGAACCCATTATGTGCTTCTGAACATGCCACCACATATCTCAACGGCTCCGACTTCTTTACAACAAACTCAAAGACATTATTATGTCCACCCTTTTCAACTAAACTTTGTATTGCTTCTTTGCTTCTAAATTCTTGGCCTACCGTGATATCAATCTCATCTTCCCATAAAATAATTCCGGATGCATTCTCTTGTACATCTCTATCTTCATTCTCCATCACCGCCGGATATTGTTGTGATGGTTCTCCAACGTACATAGCAAGGACACCACCACCACTATCATCCGCTCCACCAACTAGAGGAATATTTTCATTATTTGGAACATATCCTCTAACCAAATCCTCTCTTAAAACTTGATCAAACCCCTCATTGTCATCGATCCCCTGATTTTGTTCAACGTCATTGGTCACTTCGATATGCAATACACTTCTAAACCCTTCTTCACTCACATCCTCATAATAACACACAACATCGTCATTATCCCGAATATAATTTGGTCTTAGCTTACGTCCTTTGAACTAACTCTCAGCTTTGTTGTAGCCTCATCTACCTTTTTTTTCTTGCAAATCTTCTCAACCATCTTAACATATGATACTTCCCCTTTCGATTTATTCATAAGAAAAGAATACACTTCTTCATCTTCTCGGTTTGAAATCCAATGTACATCTTCTCCGATACTTGTATGGTATCCGTCATAAGCAAAGCGTATGACTGAATTTCTTTTCATTGTCCTTGAAAAAGAAAGAGAGAAAAAACGGCCGGTAATTTCACAACTTCCGTAGAAGACCATAAATATAGTTGTACACATTTGTCCCATTTGCACCAAACTAAGGGTTTCCGTAAATATTCTACTTTGTACCCAGTGGTTTCAGTTGTTCCAAATCTGCAATCCCAAAATATTTGAACAAATAACCCTATTCAAGCTACAAATTCAACTTATTCATACTACACTAAGAAAATAAGTATACTTACCTTACAGTATGGTGGGAAGAGAAGAAGAAGAAGAGAAGAGATGTCTTTGGAGATGCAAAATCGTAAGCATTAATAGTGAGCTTCAATGGTGGATGGAGAAGAAGAAGAAGAAGAAAAAAAAGAAAAGAGGAGATAAGAATTTGGAGATGCTTGAATCGTAAGAAGAAGAAGAATTCGTTTTTAGTTTGGAGATGCTTGAATCGTAAGAAGAAGGAGATACGGATCTTTTAATGGTGGATGGAGAAGAAGAAGAAGAAGAAGAAGAACGTAGGAGCTGCAACGTCGGAGTTGGAGCTGCAACGTCAGAGCTGTTGAAGAATGTCGGAGCTGCAACGTCGGAGCTGTTGAAGAAGAAGAGAAAAAAAGTCTCTTAGGGTTTAATGTCGTAAAAGGAGAGACATTTAGTAGGTTTGGATTTTAATGAGAGAAGAGAGAGAAAGTATGTGATTGGTTGAATAAAAAATGTGTTGGTATTTAATTAAATGGAGAATTAAAGGATAAGGGGTAGAGTTGGTTTATAAAAAAATTGGGAAGGAGAGGGGGTAGTGAGAATAAAGATGGGTTTTTCAAAAATTGATTCTCCCCAAGGGGGCTAGAGAGATTTAAATCCAAAAAAACCCTAGAAATAGACATCGTTTATTAAGTACAAACTTTCCTTTCTTTTGTAAAGTAAAGCGACAACGTGTTGAGATTAATTAAGTATAAGCGAACACTCTTTCCCAACTAGAGGCTCTTCACCACTTGACCAATTCTCCGACTCTCAGCCACTTTGATCCTTCTTCTCCTGTTCCAATTGCGAGCTCTCCTTCCTTTGGATCTTGCCTTCTTCCTCATGAAGGTTATAGGCATCTATAGCCTATCAAATTTCTCCTCCGATTGCTTCAGATTTCTGGTGAAATCTCGTTGCATGTCTCGCAAATCGTCGATTGAAAAAGAGAGAGAGGGAGACAGAGAGAACAAAACGAAAACACGGCGTTTCTCTAATTTGGTCTACAACTCAATTTTGGTGTATATATGTGTCCAATAAATCTTAATAGTTTTAACTAAAAATAATTACAAATTTTAGAAGAATTTTGAGATTGCTATATGCTATCTTTATTTTTATTTTATTATGAATAACTTAATCTATGAAAATTTAAATTATTAAAAACTATATAATTATTTTCCCATAACTTTTCTTCGCATTTCCTACGCGATTTCCTACGAAGATCTGTTCGTAGAAAATTGGAAGAAATATACCTTCGAATTTCCTACCAGTTCTTTCCTATGGCTTTTCTTCGACTTTCTTACAAAATTTCCTGCGACATTTTTTTCGTAGGATTTTCGAAGGAAATTTCCTACGAACTTCTTACGACTTTTGTCGTAGGATATTTCATTCGAATATATTTCGTAACAAATGCGTAGGAATTTAGTAGGAAATCATTCCTACCAAATATTTGGTAGGGAATTTGGTAGGAAAAACCTATGTTTTCTTGTAGTAATTAGTGAGGCGATCCTCCCATCTACGAGCTATACACACAAGCAACTAAGATCACAATTAACACAAAAATCATGAAAACAAACCAAACCAATGACAATCACCCATCGTCACAACCATCTCAGGGATTCAATTTTGGATCCATCAAAAATCCAGCCAACACATCGCAAGAAACAAATCAAACAATCTTTATCGCTTAGATAAGCTCATGGTCATGCACTCACCTTGACACAAAGTGATTTTCGAACCAAAAACAAGAATCCCACAACTAGCAGTGACTTCCCACTCGTCAACAGTAGCTCAACTCACCCTATAGCCAATCACAACAACCAAAAATAACATTTATCCTAAACTGTAAAATTCTTGAAAAAAAGAACAGAACGCTTAGCCTAAAGATGGTAACACAAAATAAAATCTGACCATCTACTTTCAAATCCCACATTTGAAAATATCCCCTTAGATGTCCTGAAGCTATCCACAAAATTTCTTGACGATCTGACAGACGCTTTGCCAGTGATCTCCCTTTGAATACACGCTGGTCCAAATCGCGTCTAAAACAGAATAGCTCACAAAAACGCAGATAACTCTTAGAATATTGAATCAAATCAATATCCGCAAAGTGTCACATCTAGATATAGGTCTTAGCTACAATCCCGCAAAGTGTCACATCTATATATATTGTGTTAATCACTTTTAGTTATACATGGATCTATAGTTATTTTACATATACAAATTTGAATAACTAATTTCATTTTAAATTAGAAGATAAGAGTCAAGCTATCAATAGTTATGTGAATCTATAACCTATACATTTAATATTAAATAATATTATAACCATCTATTATTTGCTGGTGTTTGAACCTAAACTAATTTCAAACAAATTATATGATAAATCATTATATATAATCAACACTCATAGTTGAAACCATCAAAATTTAATCAAAATTTTGATTATGTCAAAGTATTTATTATATATTATTAGAAGAATGGAACAACTATTGTTTTAAGGTTTCTAACAAATCAAATTCTTATTTAAAATTAACAACATCAAAATACAAAAGATTCGAAAGAGAATCTAATATTTATAAGCATCATATTATTGTTATAAGCATAATTTTTTGTAAAATTCTAATCACTCTATTAATATCTATGTACATTGACAATTTTTTTTTGACAACCACACATTAATTAATAAGAATCTCCTTAATAAGTAAATATGTACATTGACATATTTAAATCCTTCAAATTATTTAAATGATGTAGAAATTGGTAATTCATCGAAATGCTGTTCAAATTAAGAAAACATCAAATGGTTATCTCAAATTTCAAAACATGAAAATGTTGTCAAAATTTCAAAAGCATCAAAAAGATTTATAAAATTCCAAATAACATTATTTTACATTTATTTGTGATCTACTTATAATTAATTTTGATTTGTCTGTAAGTCAACTTTAACCATTACTAGATTAGGTCATGTGTGATACACGAGTAATCGTTGAATAATTTTTTAGAAGTTTAGTAATAGTTCTTCTGAAAATTTTTATAATAAATTTTAACTGACCAACTTTGAATTCTGTTTTATATTTGGGTTTGAAATCTCAAAATATATTTTTAAGATATTTATTGTAGTAAAATTGGTTTAGTAAACAATTAAAATTATATGAGTCGGTATTAGAATTCAAAATTAATTTTTTTGTTTTATTAAGTTTTATAACTTAATTTAAGAAAAATTTAGATACAATTGGAGAATTATTTAATAAAAACATAATGATACTAATATGACACAAAATTTAGTTATGATTACAAAACTGAAATATTAGAAGAAATATTGGTTTTCTATAATACTTGTAGAAACAAGTTTATCATAGTATCCATGAAACTTACGTGTATATATATATATATATGTATATTATAAATGACACTCCCACTGTTTCATTATATTAGATGTTTTAGGGATTTTATTTTGTTTCATATTATAAGATGTTTTACAAATTTCAATACAAATTTAAAAGCATTTGACAACTTGTGATTATTTTTATTTTACAATCTTTATGATGATTGGTTAATTTTTTTTAACTAAATATAAATGAAAAATGATATTTACGTTTTTTCTGGTAAAATATTAGCACATTCATATGTTTGGTAGGAAGTTTACGCATTCAAGTTATTTTAGCAGGAAAATTTGCGGATTCACGTTTTTGGCGGAAAATTTATATCATAACGTTTTTGATGGAAAATATGGATTTACGTTGTTGATGGAAAATTTTCAGATTTATGTACGATGGAAATATTATGGGTTTATGATGGTGATAGCACCATGATGTTGACTATCATGATTATATGATATGGTTATATGATGATTTTGATATGATGATGATGATGGTAGTATGATGATTAATTATGGTATGATGACGATGGTGGTTATTGTAGTATAATGTTATGATATGATGAAGATGATACTATATTAATAATGAATAAATTGATGGGTTAATGATTAACTTATTGACCCATTAGAACCCAATTCATTTAACTTCATTACCTCATTGACCCATCAACTCATTTACCTCAGTAACTCATTAGTGTCCATATTAATCTTCAAAACATTAGGGTTGATGAGTCAGATCAAGTTGGATAATATCCATAAGACTTGATCCATTTTGACACTAAACTATAATGAAAGTAGTATTTGATAAAATAAATACATAAATAAACAGATCTTAGCAATTAATCATAAACAAACGAGTAAGGCAAAATTAAACTACAAGATTAAGCTAAAGGTGACAACTGTGATAAATCATGATACTAAATATATAAAAAAATTTCTTAGATATTTTGATTTAGGACAATTATCAATTTATTCAATAAATAAAAACAATCAATAAACACAAATTTATGATAATGTGACACTCCCATATGAACTAATCCTTTATTATATAAAACAGAAGTCAGTCGGCAATTGTAGTTGCGACACGTGTCATCAACAATTTAAAAATTAATTAAGTATAATTTTATTTACTTTTTTTTTTTTTTTTTTTCTTCGAGAACTATTATCCTTTTTAAAAGTCAGTTATTATACTCACGATCTCTTTTTCATTTTTTACATTATTTTCTTTTCTTTATTTAACTTTTTTCTTTTAAGGTTAGGAAAAAAAATCCCACGATCTCTTATTTCCAATCCACGATCCCCAAATTAACTTTCGACTCTCATCTGTTTCATCAACTCTTAAATCACAATTATAACAATTGTTTCTCCATTCATTTTCTTCAAATCACCATCCGTTCTTCAAAAAAAAAAAAAACTGTAGCTATTTTTGTGGAATCATATATTCTACATTTACGTCCCCGATCCATCAACATCAAGTTTTCCCTCACTGTTAATTCAATTCAACCTTCCATCGTTCCGGTAGTCTTCTTCCTCCTCTCATAAAGGTGAGTCCAGTTATCCAAGTAACCATATAATCTTAAAATTTTCATAGACAAACATAAAAGTTGATGGTCTAGCTTTCTCTTTTCATTTTTTATATATTTAGTGGCAAGTATTATTGTAACTGTTTGCAACATCAAACTTGATTTCACACTGATTGCTCGACTAGAATCCGTGACTGAGAATGAAATTTGGTTTAGATATATTTCTCTACACTTTGATATACAACTTTTTAAGCTAATTGTTTCCTTTATTTATGATAGAGGTATACAAGCATGCATAAGAGGAAACTTAAAGCAGAAAGTTTGAAAACGATATTCACGAGGAAGAATATTGTATTACATCTTGGGGGTTACAGATGAAGTGGACATTCATTCAAAATGTTCCTCACTTGGTCAACACATGTAATTAAAGCTTTGTGAGCAAAATCCAAACCACTCACTTATTTTCAGTGTAATACCTTTCGATGAGTTTCAGACCCATGACAAAAGCGTTTCTGTTGGTACATGTTATCACTTATCACCATATGTCTTTTTTCAAAGTTACACATCTCCTTCATATTCTTATGACAAAGATGACAAATAAGGACAATAAAATCAAATGCTTGAATTGAGAAGTTTTAAGAAGAGCCCGAAAGTTTCTACAACAAAATAGAATATAATTAAGTGACATGAAGACATCAGGAGATGAATTCGTGTTTAACAACTTTAGTTTATGACATTATTAGATTTTACTTTCTAATTTATTCAAAGTTTATGCATTTTTTAACCAATTTTTTTTTTAGAGTTTCACTTAATATGTCTACGCTCATGAAAGCAAAGAATATAGATAATCCAGAAAAGTGATTTTAGAGTTTAAAACTTTTAATCATGCATATGTTAAGTTGTTATAGTTTCTGATTTTCTTAAAATCAATTTTCTAGGTGTAATTTTAATATTTTAAATGATATTGCCCATGCTATGCATGGGCGAAAATACTAGTTCATTATAAGTTACAATAGCTTTTATCTGTAATATTTAAATAGAACAAGTTTTGTTTATTAGTATCCCATCTAAAATGATTAACATTCACAATTCTAAAGGATCTTCATATAATCAGTAATTCTTTTACGGATAGCTACTTTATATATTATACTAAGCCTGATTTGTTTTCTCCATATCGGTCAAAATTCACATTTAATTCTTCTTTAAACACATAAGTAACAACATATATTTTGAACTTTTCTAAATTGTGAAACCTTCTTCTAAACTTAAGCTCACCATTATCACGTCTATACCTTACATAATTATCTTTTTTACTTTTAGTAAGAACATTGTTTTTGTTATTTGATTTTATCACTGTAAAAGTTGTACATGTCTGATTTGTTAAATAGTTTTTTTTTTTTAATTTGAATTCAAGTTCATATTTCATAAATTTTTACATCATTGATCATGAGTACGAGACACAACCACCATAATATGGTAAATTTACGATTTTTTAATAGTTCTCATTACATATTCATTATTATATTATATTCATCATAAATTTTTAGCTTAAAATATGTTTTTCCAGGATAGTTTGTTGTGATGGTGTAACACCCTGATCCCACAAAAAACGAGACAGACTTGCGTTGATACTCAACAAAATTCTCGTCTTAACCTGGAGTAAGGAAAAGAAGGTGTGAGTATCGACATCGACTTACTTAGCATAAATTTTAACAACACATTCCAAGCTTAATCCATAACCATTACTTAGTGACGAAAAAAAAAAAAAAAACCATTACTTAGCATATATTCAGAACATCACAATCAAATTCATTCTCTTATTATCATTAACTCATACTTAAAATAGGAACTGTTTAATTTGCTCCACTTCTTCGATTAGAGGTTATCCGAGGGAAAATTGGTTAAAGATATCGACTTAAAAGAAACTGAAACGATCTTTTTTTTTCTATAACTAGAACTCATTCTTCATTTTAAATGAAAATAAAACAATGCTCGATAAGAGAAAATTGTCTAGATCTTGTGTTTTATTTTTCAAATTAATTATAGGTGTGACATTGTGATCTTATTAATCTTTGTACTCTTTTCTTCTAATATCTCCAATATTTGAATAATGAGTTTTCTTGTTTCTTGTTAGCCTCTCGGAGAGTTGATCAAGTTTTTATGTTTGTGATTATGGAGTACTAGACATATCCATTGTAGTCCGCTCTCGAAGAGTTTTCATCATCAACATAAATTTTATATTTTGACGAATTTAATGTTCAAACGAAGCAATATAAATGTATTAATTTTTAATGATGATTATTATAACACAGTTATGTACGGTATAAGGATAATTAATATACATTCAAAATATCAACGGAATATTAAATTATATTTGAACAATGGACGGACGATCGATTGTATGTTCACAAAATTATACAATCTTCTTTGCACATTTCATGTTGGAAACACCTATAAAATTCTAGTTTTACGTGAGTCAAATTATTAGGAAAACTAATGTACACATAAATTGGCATTTTTCTAACTGAATAACATGTATTAAGGTTGTCATTATCCTCGTTAGCTGTGAAATATAATATTCTCAATCGCCAACTATTTAGAAGATTCTATTATTCATTAATTTTATTATGATTTGTTCTATGTTTATTCGTTAGTGCGCTTGATCTCGTAAAACAAATTGGAAAAGCCAAAAGAGTTTAGGGCTTCTTCAACGTGACAGCAAAATACCATATTTGGTGTTAATCTTGCTCCAATGGAACAACAAAATTGACAACAATTTTTTTTGGTGTTTTGTTAACAGTGTCACGCTATATTTGGTGTGACACTATTTAAAAAACATTAAAAAAATATTATTTTATTTTTATTTTGTTTTAAGTATCTTATTTAGGAGACTGATGTCCTACACATGCATAGAAGAAAGTTACTTGTAAGAAATACTAACCAAAACAAAATTAACCATGTAAGTATCCTTAATCTCTCTCTAATCCTATTTACAACTCTATCAAAAGAGAGTTTTTGGTGCTTCTGTGTCAACCATACAATTATTCTCATCTTTTTTATTTTTGATTTATTTAATTATATTATCCATCTTGCCATACATTTTTAATTCTATATACAACTGATTCTTATTAACTAAATTTACCAAAATTAAATATCTCAAATTTTAAAATAAGAAAACTTCTATATAAATAATTTTTATATTAAATGCAGTGTTTTTTTCAATATAAAAACTTTATTTTTTTTTTTAAATCGTTCTCTCATAAAATTAAATAACATAAGATTTACTCGTGCCTGGCAAAAATTCTTACTTAGTTTGAATTTGTATCTTGAAACAATTTAATATATAAAAGAAAAAGTAAACAAATAGTATGTATATTTATATTTATATTTATGTGGTCCAATTTGTCCACAAAAAAAGGATCATGACACAAGAGCGTGAGACCGTCTCCAAGCTGTTCGTCTCTGATGCTCCACCTCCCTTATTTTATATGTTATTTTAAGTTTTAACTACAAATCAAATAGTTTTTTTCCCTAGTTGTAGGCTTTTAGATAATTGAATTAATCCATACAACTCATAGAAATATTACCGATATTTTCTTAAGCTATAGTGAGTACATTTTTTTTTTTTTTTAGTGAGTACATTTTGGATGTGTAGTTTCCTAAAACAAGAATAAATAGTGTGATATTAAACAAAAAAAAAATACAAGTGATATGACTTTAAAATAATTAGTCAAATTGAATTAACATATTCCCTTTCCGTAAAATGTTATTTTAAACAAAAGTTAGAATATAAGATTTTGAATATAGTTGTTTTAATTTTCTTAAACAAAGTTTTCTTAACATTTATTTCATTAAAATACTATGTAAGAAATAGTAGTCAACATAAAATATATATAAAAAAATTACATATTACCAAAAGTTAAGTTTTCCTTTCGTAACAATCAGTATATGAAGCCTACAAAAATAAATAAAACCGACCCGGAATATGAGGTATCCAATCGAACTGGAACCAACATAAATACTCGAACAGGACCTAGACTCTAATACTTTAAGAACCGGTACCAAATTTGAACCGAACCGAGAATCTATTTGGACATACCCAAAATATAAGTATATACATATAAATATATACCCAAAATATTAGTTACATACCCATTTTTCTAAGGGGAAAATTCCCAAAAAAAACCTCAATTATTTTTTATTTGGACGTTTAATACCCAATTGTTTTCGGTTGGAAGAAAAATACACATATTAATAATTGTGTATTAGTGTGTGTATTTTTCTTCCAACCGAAAACAATTGGGTATTAAACGTCCAAATAAAAAATACATGAGGTTTTTTTTGGGAATTTTCCCTTTTTCTAAGTATTTCAGGTATTTTTGAATAATTTAGGTATATTTGGCTTACACAATTTTTTCAAGGTATTTCGAGTTTTTTTTTTGTTATATTAGAATAAAAGATAACCAATCTAATACACATTTAAAAAGTTTTTGGTAGTTTTCTAGTTTTCACTTTTCACAAACACAAAAATTGACTCATACTTGAAACGAACCAAACCAAAAATTTAAAATATCTGAATAGAACCTTAACCTAAAAATACCAAAACCTAAAATCCGAATGAAACCGATTTAAAACTGAATGGATGGATATCTAAATACCCAAAAGTAAATAAAATCCACTATTTAATAGATGAATAAATCATAAACTCTTAAGTCTCTTTTTTCTTATTTAGTTACCTAATTCACTCATTCCCTTGACTTAATCGATAATTATTTATAGATGGTAAACACCACTAACTAACGCTTATTGAAAAATTCCTTAAAATAATAAGACTAATAAACCAATAATTAAACAAAACTACGAAAATGCCATTTATTAAATTATTTTAAGTAACTGTATTAAAAAGCTGTTTTTGTTCTCTTCTCTCTCTCTTTCGCTGCTCTCACACGCAAAAATGGCTCATCTCTTCAGAGAGCTGTCTCTGGGTCACTCCAAGAGAGACTCTACACCGCCGCCGCCGCCGTCACAATCGGCGACTTCACGTTCTTCTTCAATGTCTTCCGATCTACCTCCATCACCACTCGGACAACTCGCGGTCCAACTTTCCGATTCCGATCTCCGTCTCACTGCTTACGAGATCTTCGTCGCCGCATGTCGTAGCGCCACCGGAAAACCTCTCTCATCGGCGGTATCAGTCGCTGTTTCGAATTCGGATTCTCCCAATGGCTCTCCTGCTTCGCCGGCGATTCAGCGTTCTCTGACATCAACCGCCGCTAGTAAGATGAAGAAGGCTTTGGGGTTAAGGTCGTCTTCTTCGCTTTCACCTGGATCTAATAAGAGTCCTGGTTCGGGTACTGGTTCTGCTACGGGTTCGAATGGTAAGTCGAAGCGTCCTACTACTGTCGGTGAGCTTATGCGGATCCAAATGCGAGTATCGGAGGCTGTTGATTCTCGTGTTCGTAGAGCTTTTCTTAGAATCGCTGCTAGTCAGGTTAGCTCAATTTTACTATTGCATTTGCTTCTTGCTGGATCTTTGTGATCCAATCGAGCTGAATTTTGGCTTGACCATGAGGGATCTACTAGTGAGATGGATTAGTTCTGATTAGAATGATTCTACAGCTTGATTTTGGTTGGATACATGTTCAATTTCATGATCTTGTGATAGAGATTTAGCCATTGACTTATCTGAGTTAGATCTTAAATTGCTTAAATTGGGATAAGAATGTGTGTTGTGACATTTGCCTCTTAGTATGTTAAGCACTGCATACGTATTCTCTTATTGCTTAACGATGAATGTCATACAAAGCAGAGACTAGAGCATCATCTTCTCTAGCTCACTACCCTTAGATCTCACGCAGGAGAAATCATACAACATTCAACATAGCCGATCTCTAAACAATGAATCAGTATTTATAGATATTTTTGAGAACTAAAAAAACATCTTCTTCTTCAAGTAATATTCCTTCTCACGTGTCTCCTCACGTGCACGTGTCTCCTCACGTGCACGTGTCTTCTTCTGCCTCTTATGAGCTTATCAATACTCCCCCCATTCAAACAAGCTTGTCCTCAAGCTTGAAGAGAGAAAATTGCAGTGGTAAAACACAAACATTGGTCCTTGTGCTCTCGGGAACAGACATATATTCATTTGTGCCATTCCTTGCGTCTCCATCGGTGCCACATAGAAGAGGATTTGTGTTGTCGAAGAAACAATCGATCAAACACTTGTTCTGCAGTAAGATTGTCAATGACACATTCAGGAGCAGAATGTAACTCATCCATCTCTGCAGCCGGTAAAATGTGGAGTTTCTCTCCAAACCCAGAGTGTAAAACATCAACAAGTCCAATTGGTGAATGCAATTGATTCATTTTCTTAGTGGAACAATGCCATGATGCTTCATGAAGATTCATTCCCTGTTGGAGATTGAACTGCAGCTTGTCAGTCATCTTTGTATAAGCTTCCCACACATTGTCCCATTGTATAATCTGCTCTAACATAGCCTTTATCCCAGAATCTGCAGCCAACTCGCTCCCTTGAAAAGTTACTGGTAACTTTGCTGAAATCACTGTAATGTTGTGCATCATAAATTCAGATTTTTCATTAAACCCAAGAATATAGTCTTGTAGCAAATCTCCAATGTGACCACACTTGAGGGCGAATGTATGCTGCATAGTCACTTCCGTTTCTCTCTCACTAGTCTTGGTTTTGTAGCCGAAGTGCCAAGCTTTGAGAAATTTAAGCTTCGTCAACCAGAGAAAAATCTGTAGTGTATGCTTCAACTCGTTCCCATCGGTAATAAAAAACACTTCAGCCATCAAACCCAACCATAAAAATCCAGAAACTGACTGGAAAGTCTCAGCTCTGTTCTTCCAACAGTGCCACACTGAAAAGTATACGCTCTTTTCTACCCGTGCTGAATACCATCTGATAAAATGTGTACTATCAAAGGCCCATTGCTCTTGCACGCATGCCCTCCTGTGAAATTTGATGAACGCATGCATACAAAACTGAGCACAGAGACGCCTACCCCATAAGCCAAACACACAAACAACTCTAAACCAACACGCATTCGCAAGTTGTAAACCAGCAGCTTCATCTATAGCCACAAGCTTATGCATTCTGTCAACCGCCTTATTCATGGGCTGTGTGGCAACATTAATAAGTTGTGGTATGCTTCTTGAATCCCAACTCAGCATCCGTTGGAACCTTAACCTTAACATGTGAGCTTGCTTCTGCATTTTAAGGCTCTGAAATCGTCTCCTCTTCCGCACCAAACCAACTGTAGCATGAAAACTAAAATAGATGGACTTGCTATTTTCACTAGCAATGAGCTGACGTTTGATCAATTTTCTTGACTTTGTCCTGTTTTTAAACTTGAATCTCCAGGATTTGAAGCACTTTCCCTGCTTCCTTCTACTTGATTGTCTTCTAAACCTGTGAGCAAACAGTTGGTGTGCACAAGAAGGCTGCAATATATCAGTTGGAGATATTGTGATAGCTTCTCCATTAGCAACAGATTGCTCACTAATTTCTTCCACAACTGGTGATTTTTTCTGTGACTCCACTCTATGTTCTTGAACCCCCAGTGACTCCTCATGACAGAGCAATGCATACTTCTGAATCGAGTCACTGACCAGACACAATTCCTCTTCCCCAATCCATTTTGAGGTTTCTTCTTGACATGGCTCATTCACTATCACCACAGTTGCGTCATGCGACTCCAGGGATCTTACAAAAGCAATCATCTCTGATAAGTTTTGAGGCTGCATCACGTACACCCTGTCCTGAATTTCTTGTGTTAAACCACACAAAAAAATCCCTTGAAGCTTACCCTCATCTAACCCCGTGACTTGAGCAGATAATTCTTCGAATCTTTGCACATACTCAGCAATTGTACCCTTCTGTTTAATGCAAAATAAGCTTTGACTTGGACCTGTAACTCTCAAATTACCAAATCTGAGAAGCAATCTATCTTGAAATTGAAACCAATTCTGAAATGGCAACCTATTTATCTCCCCATCGTACCAGTCCAAGGCAACACTCGTTAATCTAGCAGATACTAAGTCTAATTTCTCAGTCTCTGTGAACTGTTCAAGTCGAAAATAGCTTTCCACACTCGCAATCCAACCATACGGATATACACCGGAAAAAATTGGAATCTCGTTCCGTTGCAGCAACGATTCCCGAATCCCTAACCTGTTTCTCCTACAGCTAGATTCCAGATGAAGAAACGATACCTGAGTGTGATTATCGTGCAGCATCGGCTTCGTATTTAGCCATGATTCTTCGTTTGTTTTCTGATTACAAAATTTCTGAGAAAACGAGTGCAACGATTCGCGAGTTGACTCAGCTGGTGGAAGACGAAGCATGATTTGGTCGAGTGATTGTTGAATCGATGTGGACTGTGACTTCTCTTCCTGAAATTTCATGATTAGTGTGTTCAATCGAGCAGAAACCTCCGGAATCAGATCAGAATTTTTCGTAGGCGACGAAACTGAGTGAATCGGAGAGAGCCTAGTATCGTGAACCATTCTGTGATCTGCAACTTCGATTTCGTTCGATCCGATCCGTGTCACAAGCGCACCATTTGTTAAGCACTGCATACGTATTCTCTTATTGCTTAACGATGAATGTCATACAAAGCAGAGACTAGAGCATCATCTTCTCTAGCTCACTACCCTTAGATCTCACGCAGGAGAAATCATACAACATTCAACATAGCCGATCTCTAAACAATGAAATCAGTATTTATAGATATTTTTGAGAACTAAAAAAACATCTTCTTCTTCAAGTAATATTCCTTCTCACGTGTCTCCTCACGTGCACGTGTCTTCTTCTGCCTCTTATGAGCTTATCATAGTAATAACTTCTAGAGGGTCCATTGCTGTGGAAGTTCTCGGCTTTAATTAAGTTGTTTGTTTTTTTTGTTTTCTTTTTGTTTTCAGGTTGGAAGGAAGATTGAGTCAGTGGTTCTTCCTTTAGAATTGTTACAGCAGCTAAAGTCTTCTGATTTTACGGATCAGCAAGAATATGATGCTTGGTTGAAGAGATCATTGAAGGTTCTTGAGGCAGGTCTTCTGTTGCATCCTCGTGTACCTCTTGATAAGACGAATAGTTCTCAGCGATTGCGTCAGATTATTCATGGTGCTTTAGACAGGCCTTTGGAGACTGGAAGGAACAATGAGCAAATGCAAAGTCTGCGATCAGCGGTCATGTCTCTTGCAACTAGATCTGATGGGTCTTTCTCTGATTCCTGTCATTGGGCTGATGGATCTCCATTTAATCTCAGGCTCTATGAACTGCTTTTAGAAGCGTGCTTTGATTCTAATGATGCGACGTCCATGGTTGAGGAAGTTGATGACCTTATGGAGCACATAAAGAAGACGTGGGTAATTCTTGGAATCAACCAAATGCTTCATAACCTTTGTTTTACGTGGCTTTTGTTTAGTCGCTATGTTGTTACTGGACAAGTTGAGATGGACCTGCTTCATGCTTGTGATTCTCAACTGGCAGAAGTTGCTAAAGATGCAAAGACAACAAAGGATCCTGAATACTCCCAAGTTTTAAGTTCTACACTGAGTGCTATATTAGGCTGGGCAGAGAAAAGGCTCCTGGCATACCATGATACCTTTGACCGAGGTAATATTCATACCATGGAGGGAATTGTTTCTTTGGGTGTCTCAGCAGCCAGGATATTAGTTGAAGATATATCTAACGAGTACCGTAGAAGAAGGAAAGGAGAAGTTGATGTTGCTCGTACCAGGATTGAGACATACATCAGGTCCTCACTACGAACTTCTTTTGCGCAGGCAAGTATTTGTATTGTCTTGGGGGATATTCACTATTGTTTTACTTTTATATTTCTTTACTTACTGCTGTTCCAGCAATTCTTTGAACTTAGTTCTTTGTTCTGTAGAGAATGGAGAAAGCAGATTCAAGCCGGAGAGCATCTAGAAACCAGAAAAATCCTCTTCCTGTTCTTGCCATCCTTGCTAAGGACATTGGTGAGCTAGCTGTTCAGGAAAAGCGGATGTTCAGTCCAATATTGAAGAGATGGCATCCATTTGCTGCAGGGGTTGCTGTGGCTACCCTCCACGTTTGTTATGGAAATGAGATTAAACAGTTTATATCCGGAATATCTGAATTGACACCCGATGCTGTCCAGATACTAAGAGCTGCAGATAAGCTAGAAAAGGATCTGGTTCAAATCGCAGTAGAGGATTCTGTTGACAGTGATGATGGTGGCAAAGCAATTATCCGTGAAATGCCTCCCTTCGAAGCTGAGACGGTTATTGCTAATTTGGTCAAAGACTGGATCAAGGCAAGAATAGACAGACTTAAGGAATGGGTTGACAGGAATTTGCAGCAAGAGGTTAGTAACTATATCCGAAATTCTTATGTTAGAATTTGTCATCTTCAACTTTTGCCATATTTGGAAAACATAGTCATTAAGTTAACGCAATTTTGTTTTTTAGGTTTGGAAACCTCTGGAGAACCAAGAAGGAGGATATGCACAATCTGCTGCCGAAGTGTTGCGGATTACTGATGAAACTTTGGAAGCGTTTTTTCAGCTTCCCATACCCATGCATCCTGCTGTATTACCTGATTTAATCATTGGTTTAGACAAATATCTTCAGTATTATGTCTCAAAGGCAAAATCTGGCTGCGGTAAGTTTGCACATGATTTAGGATGTATTTTTCTCTGTGGTGGAAAAAGTCTTGAACTCTTAATTTCTCACATTTAAAATATTATCGTATGATGATGCTCAGGCTCTCGGACTACGTACATGCCCACAATGCCTGCACTCACCCGATGTACAACGGAGTCAAAATTCCAATGGAAGAAGAAAGAAAAGACACCTATCTCTCAGAAGAGAGACGCTCAGGTTTCGGTTATGAACGGTGAGAATTCCTTTGGGGTCACACAGATATGTGTCAGAATAAACAGCTTGCACAAAATCCGCAGTGAGCTAGATGTTGTGGAAAAAAGAGTGATCACACATTTGAGGAACTGTGAGTCAGCTCACACGGATGACTTTTCCAACGGCTTAGAGAAAAAGTTTGAGCTCACACCAGCGGCTTGCATCGAAGGTGTTCAACAGCTTTCTGAGTCTCTGGCTTACAAAGTCGTTTTCCACGACCTAAGCCACACATTATGGGATGGGTTATACATCGGCGACCTCTCTTCCTCTAGAATAGATCCTTTCCTCAAGGAGCTCGAACAGAATTTGACAGTCATAGCAGAGACAGTACATGAAAGAGTCCGAACACGCATCATCACTGATATTATGAGAGCCTCTTTCGATGGCTTCTTACTTGTCCTGCTCGCTGGAGGACCCTCTAGGGCGTTCACAAGACAAGACTCTCAGATAATGGAAGAAGATTTCAAATCAATGAAAGATATGTTCTGGGCAAACGGAGATGGTCTAGCCATGGACCTGATCGATAAATTCTCGACCACGGTCAGAGGTGTGCTTCCTCTGTTTAGCACAGACACGGACAGTTTAATAGAGAGGTTCAAGGGAACGACGCTCGAAGCTTATGGGTCTTCAGCTAAGTCGAGGCTTCCGTTGCCTCCAACATCAGGCCAGTGGAATGGCATGGAGCCAAACACGCTCTTACGTGTGTTATGTTACCGTAACGATGAATCTGCCACGAGGTTTCTCAAGAAAACATATAATCTGCCAAAGAAGCTCTAGTGGACTTAGAACTACTACTGCAACGTTTAATAACCTCACAAGAAGAAGAGTGTGTTCCACTTGCAGGAGGGAGCATCCGAGATTTGTATAGTGAGTTTCATTTTTTTTTGTTTTATGGTTTTTTGATACATTTCCTATACGTATTTATATATTTTTTATATTCATTTATCTCGTTTGTTATTATTATTTTTGAAGATTATACAAATAACTTATTCCATGTAGCGACCATTGTTGATTTCTTCAGCTGTGTTATTCTGCTGAATTATTTTTTGTTCTTATTTTCTCCTTTTGCTATTTCATGCCAATAACATTTATTTCTATTTTCCTTTTCGGCCGTACTGGAAAATTATCCTATTTGATTTGCTGTCACTTGTTGGACTTAACTTAAGCTCTTGATGTTGAGCTTCTCTCTCCAGATATTATTACTTTCGAGTTCGCCTTTGAGAGTAGTGGATATTATCCTACAAAACATTTTAGATGATAGAAGTTTGGCTTACCATTTTGTAATCCCTTATGATTATCCCTTATCAATTAAAATACAGTTGGCGACGAAAAAACAAAAACGCATAATCTATTTTGTACAAACATGCTTAATTTCATTCAAGACATAACAAATACAAGATTTAAACAAGCATCAAGGTTGGGTACAACAAATATAACAACTAGCATTCTCATAAATGATTGGAAAAGAAAGTAAATGTAATAATTCGACGGGAAAACCAAACATCGGAGACAAGAACAAGGTAGTAGCTTGCCACAAGCGAAAGAATGGTGAGTCGAAAATAATTCCACGAAAACTTCGGGAGATTGTTGAATGGTCACGGTCCAATAATGACATTTTGATATTGAGAAATGGTTTTTAATCTTAGGTTTCGCCGGCTCGATAAACATATGATTTCACAGCAAGGAGGTCGCATAACAATCAAACGTTCTCTCTATTAAAGAGGAAATTCGTAACGTAGATTTCTTAGATAGATAACATAGGTAAGGTCTAACGTCCCACCTGTCCTACCAGTGAGCATCCACGTCCTCTCTTGGATCTGTCGGCCCCACACATGTTTGACGGTCGGTCCGCTACGTCCGGGAGAATTTAAAGACTTGTTTACCGACCCTACAAATCACCATATGATCTTTCCTTTTATTTTGTCCTCACGCACATAGTTCTGACAAACACTTCCCGAAAGTTCACCCATCCTGAAATTGCTCCAGCTCAAGCATGCTTAAATGTGGAGTTCTCTCAGGACGTTTGACCAAAAAGATAAGTGCACTTTGGTGACATATGTGGCCAAATCATTTTTTTTAACCTCTCTGTATGCACCACTATATTCCTGAAACCACGGTGTTACAATTCACCCCCACCAAAAGATCGCAACGTCCTCGTTGTGCACCAAGACCGTCACCCTCGACGGTGTGAGCCCTCTTGACTCCACACACATCTGGGTTCAGCTCTGATACTACTTGTAACACCTCAACCGCCCCTACCAGTGAGCATCCACGTCCTCTCTCAGTCCTGTGGGCCCCACCTCTATCCCACGGTCGGTCCGCTATGTTCAAAAGACTTAAAGATATGTTATTGATCATACAAATCACCACATAATATTTTTTTGTATTTTGTCCTCACTCACACAGTTCCGAAATCAGTTCCCGAAAGGTAACCCATCATGAAATTGCTCCAGCTCAAGCACGCTAAACTGTAGAGCTCTCTCAGGATGTTTAACTGGAACGATAAGTGCACTTTGGTGATATAGGTGGCCAAATCAATTCTTTTAAACCTCTCTGCATGCACCACCATATTCCTGAAACAGGGGTGTTACACACAAACCTTCGATGCAAATCAAACAGAGAAGGAAACAGTAGATCTGAGAATCGCCTTCAAGGGAGAGAGAGGTGAGAGGATCGACGCAACGATTGGGCTTTTACCATTTTTCTGGTGTTTTCTAGATAAAACATTTTTTTTTATTTGTAATTGGTTCTGCAAAGATATTGATTAAAACAAAAAAAAAATTAAGGCATAAAAGTTTTTAAATTTAATTTTCTTATCATATTTAATTTAAAATTAGTTAAGTTTTTCTATAAATTAATAATTTAATCATAAGGTGTGATACTTAATAAACATTAGTCAAATCTTTCTACAAAGATATATCTTTTTTTTTTGTTAACAAGATATTTCTTCTTAAAATGCAAACTTTTAAAGTCATATTCAAAATTTAATCATAACACGTAATACTTTATGTAAAACCATTTACTTTTTAGAGAGAGTTGAATAAACTACATATATGTAGAAATATGATTTTAAATGGGAAAGTAGAGATATTTCACATTTATGTTAATTATTTTTCACGAAAAATTTTAAAACGTTAATGGATAGACTAAGATACATTGAATAATAATAAAAAAATCTAAGATTTTTAAATTTCTCAAAATTAGACGGTAGAAATGAATCTAACGGCCATCATTCGTCTTATAAACAACAATACATTATCCTAATTTCCTTTAAATAGAGGATCATATTTGCGCTCTTATTAACTCTCAAATATCATCTAAACCATTATAGTTTTGCTACTTCAAACATTTTCCGTTCATACATTAAATTAAAAATTCACTCCTTGATTGGAAGCCCAATTAGGAAGAAGAGTGATTACATAAGAAGCTTCTAAAAGTATAGATCTAGAGGTTCGTAACTTTTCTCTTAATTCTCCGTTTCTCCCACGTTTCATGTTTTTTCTCCTCCTTCGATCCTTGTTTTTTGTAAAATTCTGGATCTCATTTATGAGTTTTTTAAGGTACGTGCTGATTTTATTTGTTGTTTCACTATTTCATTGTTTTATGTATAGATTTTGTATTGAAGTATATATATGCATTTTTAAGTTCAACCATTAGAGTTCGTGTCGGCTCTGGATAATTTGTTTTTATTTATTTATTTATATCTTGTATATTTTATTTGCTTTTTGTTTTTGTTTATGCTAAAATTGCATAACAATATGTTCAGATCTGAATTATATAGTGATGATACAATTGGACTACAATTTAACATCAAAAAGTATCTTCAATATGTTAAATTGTAGTCCAATTGTATCAGCACTATATAATTCAGAACATATTGTTATGCAATTTTAACATAAACAAAAAAAAAGCAAATAAAATATACAAGAGATAGATAAATAAATAAAAAAGTATCCACAGCCGACACAAATTCTAATGGTTGAACTTAAAAATGCATATATATACCTCAACACAAACTCTATATATAAAACAATGAAATAGTGAAACAACAAATATAATCAGCATGTACCTTAACAAGCCGAGAAATGAGAGATCTAGAATTCTACAAAGAACAATGATCAGAGGAGGAGTGAACACAAGATGCATGAGAGAAAAGAATTAAGAAGAAAATTATGCAAGAGAAATCGCTGAAGAAGCAAAACTATTTGAAATGGTGTCTGCTTATAGAGACTATTTATATAGACTGTTCAGATTTGGTGAAGATGGTGTCTTCCCCAACCGAATGGCCGGCCTTTTCAGTATATTTGGAAGAATTCAAGAGCGACAAGGAGGAATTTACAAGCTTCTTTTTATCTTTAATTTCTCGTAGTGCAAATGTAAAAGCGGATAATTTGGCACGAAAAGTTCGTACCGAACCGCATCATATCACTTATGTAAACAATATTTCCCAGAAATGGTTTTTTTTAATTTTTAATTAAAAGCTGTTGACAAAAAAAAAATATATATATATATATATATTTGAGAGACGTTACAGAAAATCACTGAAGTATCAAATCTTTGGGTGGACCCGAATACGGATTTTAGGATCCGACACAAACAACTCACAAATCAAAGGTCCAAGAATGATTCAAGAAAAATCAAATAGACACGTAACAACATTCATTGGAGAATCAAAAGGGACAAATTTAAGAGCATTTATTACGTTAATTAGCTAATCAATGTAATCATTTGTGTATAAATATGAGACCCCTAAGACTAGAAAGGGGACATCGAATTCTTTCTTACAAGCGGATACTATACCATTTTTTCTACATTTTTGCTTATATTTTCATATTATTTTCTATACATTTTATGTCTTGTTTTTTTTATCTTGAGAGTTTTAGCCCACGAATAAATAATTACTTGAGTGTGCGAATCCGACATCCACATTTTGGCGCCGTCTGTGGGGACGCTAAGTTCTCAGAGGTATTAAGTCCAAATCGAGTCATCATGGCTGACACAACGATCACCGATGCTCTTGCACGACTCAACGAGTCCATGACTAGCATGACCAAAAAATTCACGAGCATGGAAAAAGGTATATCCGAACTCCAAACCTCTTAGGTAACATTAACCCGAAACTTTGAAGCGGTTAATATTCGTGTGGATTCTTTGAATACAAGAACCAATCGAGGAGCCAGCCAAAGTCTCATCAATGCTACCCCCAATGGAAGAAAAAAGAAAAGACACCTATCTCTCAGAAGAGAGACGCTCAGGTTTTGGTTATGAACGGTGAGAATTCTTTTGGGGTCAAACAGATATGTGTCAGAATAAACAGCTTGCATAAAATCCAAAGTGAGCTAGATGTTGTGGAAAAGAGAGTGATCATTTGAGGAACTGTGAGTCAGCTCACACCGATGACTTTTCCAACGGCTTTTCTCTCCAGACTTTGGGTTAGATTATTACTTTCAAGTTTTTCCTTGAGAGTCGTGGATATTATCCTACAAAACATTTTAGATGATAGAAGTTTGGCTTACCAACCCTTATCAATTAAAATATAGTTGACGACGAAAAAAAAAAGACGCATAATCTTTTTGTACAAACATGCTTAATTTCATTCAAGACATAACAAATACAAGATTTAAACAAGCATCAACCTCATGGTTGGGTACAACAAATATAACAACTAGCATTCTCATAAATGATTGGAGAAGAAAGTAAATGCGATAATTCGACGGGAAAACCAAGCATTGGAGACAAGAACAAGGTAGTACCTTGACACAAGCGAAAGAATGATAAGTCGAAAGCAATTCCACGAAAATTTCGGAAGATTGTTGAATGGTCACGGTTCAATAATGGCAAAGTGACGTTAAGAAAGGGTTCCTAATCATAGGTTTCGCCGGATCGAGACACATGATTTCACAACAAGGAGGTTGGATACAGATCAAACGTTCTCTCTATTAAAGGGAAATTTGTAACGTAGGTTTCTTAGATAGATAACATATGTAAGGTGTAACGTCCCGACTGCCCCACCAGTGGGCATCCACGTTCTCTCTCGACTCCGTTGGCTCCACGCATGTCCGAGTCCGCTACGTCTGGGAAACTTTAAAGACTTCTTTATCGATTCTACAAATAACCACATAAGCTTTTCCTGTATTTTTTCCTCATTTCCATAGTTACAACAATCATTTTCCGGAAGGTCACCCATCCTGAAATTGCTCCAGCTCATACCCGCTTAACTATGGAGTTCTCTCAGGATGTTTGGCCGAAAAGATAAGTGCACTTTGGTGATATATGTGGCTAAATCAATTCTTTAAAAACTCTCCGCATGCACCACCATATTCCTGAAGCAAAGGTGTTACAATTCACCCCCACTAACCAAACGTAACGTCCTTGTTGCGTAGCAAGACCGTCACCCCTGACGGTATGAGCCCTCTTGACTCCACACCCGTCTGGGTTTTGTTCTGATATAACTTGTAACGCCCGACCGCCCTAATAGTGAACATCCAATTCCTCTCTCGGGTTCATGGGCCCCATGCCTGTCCGACGGTCCGTCCGAGAGGCTTTAAAGACTTGTTTACCAATCCTACAAATCACCACATGATCTTTTCCCATGTTTTGTCCTCACTCGGACGGTTCTGACAATCACTTTCCGGAAGGTCACCCATCCTCAAATTGCTCCAGCTCAAGCACACTTAACTGTAGAGTTCACTGAAGACGTTTGACCGAAAAGATAAGTGAACTTTGGTGGCCAAATCAAAATTTTTAAATCTCTCTGCATGCACCACCATGTTCTTGAAACCAGGGTGTTATAATTCACCACACTAACGGATCGCAACGTCCTTGTTGCGCACCAAGACTGTGAATCAACCTGTTTTTAAAAAAAAATATATCATAATTAAATATCTCCATAATACTTAATCAAATCCACCAATAAACCAAATAATAATCAATCAACCAACTCTATTTTCAAGAATGAATAAACCAACATAACTAGAAATAGCCAGCAATCTTAGCAGTTTCTTAACAAGGTTCCAATAGCATAACATAAAAGACACAACCAGAACGAGTTCCTAGATCATCCTCTCTTCCTCGCCATGATTCCACATTACACTTCGTAAGTTTTATCGCAAATACTTAGTGAGGCGATCCTCCCATCAACAAGGTATACACAGAAGTAAGATAGAAAACTTAAGACACAATAAAAACTAATCAACAAATCAAACCAGGCAATTTCTAGAAGCTGAAAAGCTCCTAGCCAAAGCTAGGATGATCCTCGCCTCTCTCGGCTTTTCTCCCTGCTACCCATGTCGAATCTCACACAAACCAAGGCACAAATAAACGCATACACGACCAGAACACAGAACAATTAATCGTTAATCCACCTATAACACTCAAACAAAGCATCAAAACTTCCCCAATTTGCTTAGATAAGCCATTGTAACGCACTCACATCGATTTAGAATTGATATGAGACAAGGAACAGAGGAATCCACACCACATCAACATTCTCTCAACCCAATAGCCACTGATCAGCTCCTCTTCCTTTTGCTAACACAAAAACAAGATTTTCTCCTCTCCTTAACTCACTCAAACCCTCTCTTTTTCTCTTTGGATTAATCACAAAGCCAACTCTCTCTTTCCCTCTTCTTTGGAAACGACAATTCACTCCAAACTGAAGGAGAGGAGGTTGAGTCGAGTTTTAAAAGAGACAGGGTTTTCCTAATTGATTTCTAACTAAACCGGACGATTTAAAACGAAACGATAAATCCTGAAATTATTGGTGTTGAGCGACACTATTTGGTGTCGATCGACACCACCCCCATTATGGGTTCGGGATGTTACAATTCTCCCACACTAACATAGATTTATCCTCGAATCTTGAAACATTGTCCATCTATCACGAACCTTCTGCTACCGTCACACGATTCGCACATAGAAGACAAACCTTGACAACAACCTAATCACGAGATCGAATACCAACAACCTTCGTCTGGTCACTATGCTTAGACTCACATTTTAGACTCATTGCTCACAACTCACTTCATATTCCTCTACTCTCAAACGTCACGTCATTTGAGTTTTTAGGTACATCATACCACTCCCACTCTCATGCCACGAAGTCCCTCGAGCTATCAGTATCACACTCATACCACTCTCAATCTAAATCATACGACCTTACGAACTCTGGGTATCATACTCATACCACTCACACTCTAAGCCATACAATCTTACGAGCTCTACGTATCATATATGTACCACTCACAGTCTGGGCCATACAATCTTACAAGCATGAGCTACCAAATTAGCTTTCGCGGGATAGTTAGATATCAACAGATCATAATCTTCCACTAACTCTATCCATCTCCTTTGCCTCAGATTCAACTCTGGCTGAGTAATGATATACTTTAGGCTCTTATGATCTCTGAACACGTGATCTCCAAATCTCGAAGGAAAAAACCACAAAACCCATATCAAGGTCATGGATAGTTGCCCTCGTGCTTCCTCCACTGCTATGAAGCATATGCAATCACCTTTCCCTACTACATCAACATACATCTGAGACCAACTCTCGATGCATGTGTATACACCGCATATACATGGCTCACCCTGTTCTGGCAACGTCAACACTGGTGTGCTCGTTAACATCGCCTTCAGGTTCGCAAAACTCTTCTCGCACTATGAAAACCAATCAAAAGGAACATCGTTCCCTGTAAGCTTTGTCATGGCTTGAGCAATACTCGTGAAATCCTTGACGAATCTCCAATAATACCCACTAAGACAAAAAAAAAAACTCTTGATATCAGTAGCATTACTCGGCCTCGGCCATTTCTTGATAGCCTGAATCTTTTTTGGATTAATAAACACCCCAGCTGTTGAAATAATATGCCCAGAAACCCAATCTCTCGTTGCCAGAAACTGCACATGCATAATTTAGTGAACAACGTCTGTTCCCGCAGTTTCTCCAGAAGAACCCTCAAGTATACCTCATGCTACTCATAACTCTTTGAGTACACCAGAATGCTATTTATAAGATTATTACGAACTCATCCAAGAACTTCTGAAACTCACCATTCATCAATCTCATGAACGTTGTTGGTGCATTAGTCAACCCAAACGACATCACCACAAACTCGTAGTGTCCATATCTCGTCCAGAATGTTGTCTTCCAAATATCTGCCTCATAAATCGGAATCTAGTGATAACCCGACGCCAAATCAATCTTGGTGAACCAAGTGGCCCCTCTCAACTGATTCAACAACTCATCAATCTACGGTAGAGGATACTTGTTCTTCACTATAACTCAGTTAAGTCCCTTGTAATCAATACACAACCGAAACTCTCATCATTCTTCTTTACAAACAACATCGGTGCTCCCCAAGGTGAACTACTTAGCCATATAAAATCGTTACCCAACAACTCCTCCAACTTGCTTCTTCAGCACTACCATCTCTGCTGGAGCTATTCTGTAGGGTATCTTAGATATTGGCATTGTCCCTGGTTCCAACTCAATCATGAAAGGATCTAACCGTGACGATGGTAACCCTTACAACGACTAAAACACATCCTCGAACTCCGGAACGACCCAAATTTCATCAACCCCGACTGCTCCTATTGTCTCCAAGGTCACGATTGTCGCTAAATAGGCCTCACAATCTTTCTCGGTAATCTTCTCTGTCTTCAGGGCTGAGATCATGAGACTTCCCTGATATACCAACCTTCCCTTCTCACTCTTGAACATGATACGCCCCCGGTGACCATCCAAATGTACCTTGAAATGTCTGAGCCAGTCTATGTCCAAGATGATGTCATACAGCTCCACGGTACAAATGATCAAATCTACTTGCATAGATTCTCCGACTACCTGTACATCCATGTTTCTAGCTCGATCTGGAACAGCCAGAAACTTCCCCAGCAACCCTAAAGACTCTAAACTGCTCGTCAGATTCTCCATCAATATTGCCCCGCTCGCCAAACTCAAGAGTCACAAAAAATGCAACGCCACAAATTAAGGTCACTACACAATTCTCACATGGTAAGAAATTTTACACGCCACAAAAATAAAACAATTCACAAAAACCTAGAATTTAACCCATATAAATCTAGAAATTTACATGTGATTGGCCTGGTACTCGGTCTAACCACCTCTCCGATAGAGTATATCCGAGGTTCTACTCTAATATGCCTCTCTAGTGGTATTGCTACGGCCGCTGCCACCTCTCTCTGCTGCAACTTGGGACACCTGGACTTGATATGCTCCGCCTCCTCATAGTGAAAGCACACCCGAGTATCTGCATCCACTCTTCTGAGGATAGCTTGCCACTCTGTGGTTTTTGCATCTGCATCCGAAGCATCTCTGACCGCCATGGCTACCTCTCTGAGTCTCATCCCACTTACACTTATGTCCCTCCACTGGTTTACAGTCTTTGATGGAACTGAACTGATGTTGAGGCTATCTTGCCAGAAGGGTTGGGCTGGCCACTACCACCTCATCCCTCAAACCCCTCTCCAACAAAGCGGCCGTCTCGACCAACTCCACAGTCGAACCAAATAATCTCACAAAACAAGAGTTCCTCAACTCAGCCCGAAGACCTCTAAAAAATCTCCACATTCGGGCCTTCTTACCGTCTATGACTCGACCAACATACACGCTAAGACGGTTAAATTCTACTTCATACTCACTAAGCGTCCGAGTCTCCCGAGATAACTCTAAAAACTACCCCTCCAACCGGTTTAACGTCGTAGGAGGAAAATACTTAGAGTTATACTCTACCACAAAGTCCGCCCAGATTATCCCTACTTGAGATTTCCTAGCTACCACACCCCTCCAATGGAGATGTGTATCATCCTGCAAATAGTAGACTGCAAGGTCAACAAAGTACCCCTCTGGACACCTTGTTGAGCAAAAATTACGCTCCAACCGCATCCTCCACTCATATGCCTCCTCAGTCTTGGCACCACTTTAAGAGAACTATGTGCCAATCCTCTACATCTGCTCCATCATCTTTATGTAAGATGGGAGCTCCCCTGCAACCGCAACCCTCGGCTGCACTCCAGCCACTCGCGGTATCCTCTATGGTAGCTTCTCCAATAGCCTCGTCAACAAGTCCGCAATGGAGTCATCTCGAGCTTGAAAAACATCCGCTCTCACACCTGCAACATCCGATGGATCCCCAGCCCTACCGACACTCCATTGATTACACCCTCAGACTCATCTTGATCCACCTGTAGACTCCTGACCTTCTCAACCGTAGCACTTTGTGCCACTCTCTCATCCGCTACCGGATCTCGACGACTCCGACCACACCAACGACCACGACCACGACCTCTAATTCCGACATCCAAACGATATCCAACTGCACTTTCACATGCGCAAGATAAGTACACTAAGACATCAGACCAAAAACACAAAACAATTTATCAAGGAATTTCATTGACGGCTCGAAGAAGATGATTATAAGACTCCATGCCCACTAAAAATTGACTAACTACACATAATTAATTTTTTCAAGAACAATCAAATAACGGTTTACATCAAGCATCAAACACTATAGAAATTCAATCAATCCCCAAATAAATTCCCTAAACCGTCGTAGAAACGTAAACGCTCTAATACCAATAGTGACGCCCTTACCCCTTTTTTATTTTTAAAAAAAAAACATCATAGCTAAATATCCCCATAAATACTTAATTAAATCCACCAATAAACCAAATAATAATTAATCATACAACCTCAATTCTCAAAAATGAGTAAACCAACCTAACTAGTAATAACCAGCAATCCTATCAGTTTCTAAACAAGGTTCCAACAATGATATGTCTATAATTTGCATGTTTTATGCATTCATTTATCATCATTTTGAATCTAGTTTCATTCATCTTTCATATCATTCATCATCGTTTTGCATACTATGCATGATTAGGGGCTGTTGATTCGCAAACAAAGGAGAATCAGAGAAGAATCATCATCTACTCGATCACCATGCTTTATCACACTGCCAGAAGTGAAGCAGTCAGCTTAGCAGTCCATCTTGACAGCATACTCGACCAATCTGCTCGATCACACTGCCTGAAAGAGAAGCAGTCCGTTCAGCAGTCCATCCTGACAGCATACTCGACCAATATGCTCGATCACACTGCCAGAAGGAGAACCAGTCCGCTAAGCAGTCCATCCAGACCAGTATACTCGATCCCGCGATCGAGTAGGAGCTGCGGAACTCACCAGATCACTCATCATCATCTACTCGATCGCACTACTCGATCCCTCTGCTTGACCCGCACTCAACTAGACAACCTGAGCATAAGGAAGAGAAGAAGAGAAAAAGAAGTGCTCGTTCACGGTTTGAAGCTTTACTCGATCACGAAAGCCATTTTTGGCCCATCATCTACTCAATCCACTTACTCGATAGGCCGGTCGAGTTGACTCACAAACCGTCTCTCTTATCGTTTTCCCTAATTTTTGTTATAACTAAACCTCGAAGGATTTTTTCCGAGACATCGAGTTTTTATCTAGTTTTACCTAAGTCCTACGCCGCTTTTGCTTCTGCAACTTTGTAATTGGAATTTCTTTTGAGTTATTGAAATTCCGCATTTGATTTCTTCTACATTTCTGTTTTTTTACCTTTGATTTAAGTTATGCAAGTTTCTTTGATTTCCGAGTTTATGTCTCTTAGTATGTTATCTGAGTAGTGATTAGGATTCTTGAGGATGTGATAGAAGAGTTGTGGGATCCTTATTATATTAGATGGTTAAGTGTAGAATTGATTGAATCCTTTCTGGATAAGTTGTGCTTACTGCTCATTTCTGTCAGATCAATTGGAATCTAAACTCAGGCATTCCCGCACTCAGAAGGTGTTTGATGGAATACTTGATCCCAATGGATTGGCCATTTAGAGAGTTTATCGACTTTAATAGGTTGAATCTTATTGCATGCATAGTTAGATTTCGCTAATGGGAATTAGGTCTAGGTTAGCTTTATTTGAGGATTTCTATCACGGTAGTGAAGTGATCTGTTATTGAACCTGTTTTCTAAGGATCACTTGATTGCGTTTTCTTAACCACCATAAGAGGCTAAGGAGACCATATTATTCGATTACCCCATCCTTAGGAATTTCTCGTCTACTTGATTTATCTGTTCACTTATCTAATTATTCGTTTGCTCTGTTACCTGCTGCTAAGTTTTAATATTTTTCCTCTATCACCACTGGTATACTCGATCACCACCTCTCTTCTGACTAAACCAGGGGATTTAAAACGAACCATACTGGTGTCGAGCGACTCTACCATTCTGGTTTTGGGATGTTACAAAGACCGTCACCCTCGACAGTGTGAGATCTCTTGACTCCACACACATCTGAGTGAAAGAGCTCAAGAGAAAAGCCATTCTCCTAGTTAAGATCCTTTGGACGAATCATGGCGCCCAGGAAGCGACATGGGAGCTGGAGTCCGAGATGAAAAAGAAGTATCCCACCTATTTTTGGTTAATATCTGAATTCGAGGATGAATTCTTTTAAAGGTGGTGGAATTGTAACACCCCAAATTTGAAAAAGAAAAGAATCAGATTTTGGGTTAAATTGATCGTTTTAAAACTGTCTGATTTCATGGGTATTTTTGATCAATTCAAAAAGCTGGGACAAAATCTGTAAATTGAGAAAGTATAGGGACTAAAGTGCAAAATCAGTAGAAAGTGGTGCAACTCGATTTAATCGTTCCCGAAAATGAAGGGAGAGTTTTTGGCAACTCGAATCTTCATCCTTCAACCCTAATATGACTTATATATATGCGTTTTGAAGCCCCATCGATCTAGAAGCCGTTTCTCTTGTCAATTGAAGATTTTTGGTGAGTTTTCGAGACCCTTCTTCATCATCTCCGATTTGAATATTTTGGGCAACTTTTGATGGAAGTTCATTGTGGCTTAGGTTGATTGTGATGCACCGTGTTAGTATCCTAGTCTTGATTCGTGTTCATACTCTATCCAAGTGTTTGGTAACCTTCATCTTCTTCCTCTTTCAAGTTTTTCTTCCATTGAAGTGAGCTTCAAGCTCTTTAATGGTGGATTTTGTTTCAGAAAGAATTAGGAGTCGAGCTATACCTTGTTAGAAAGCTCTCGTTCATACAGATACAACGCTACTAACATCTCATCAAACGGAAGTTGGAATTGATCGGAATCTGATTGGTAAATATTTCGATTTTGTTACCAGTGGCGGAGCTATAGCATTAGGAGGGGGGTCACTTGACCCCCATAACTTTTATAAATTCCCTTTATAAAGCTTAAATATTTGGTATTTAGTTTATAATTTGGTTTGAAATATTAAATTGACCCCCTTACTCCACGTTCACATTCTATATTTGCACCCTTTGTTTATTTTGTTTCTTCCATTTAAGCATATCTTTTAATTCTTTCCTTCTATCTTATATATCAATTTCCATTTCTTCTATTTCCTAGCCCTATTTTAAATAGTTTCCTTGGTAACTGTTTTCATTATTTCCCCTATTAATTGTTTAATATGTCTTTCCTCTAAACTTAACATGAATTTATCTATACGTGTGGATTAATAAATATTTTGAGTAACAAAAAAGATTTATAACATATGGATGTTCTTGTATTTCACACAAAAAATTAAGAATTTCTAAAGATATGTATATTTTATCCAAAAACAACAATAATTTATGAAGTTTACAACACTAACGATATTATTTGTGGTTCTCGTTTTTTAATGAAAAAAACTAATAGTAATACCTAAAATTTTTTGAAAAAAATCAAAGATAAAATTTTATTCCAAATAAATAATTAAATATTATAACATAATATTGACCCCCGTAAAAAATATTTATGCCTCCGCCACTGTTTGTTACTTCATAGTCAAATCAGGAATTATGAACACCGGTTCTTGAACTTTGGAAACCGGTTTTGAGATAGTCTGTCAGTTTAGAATACTCGCCCGAAAAATGATTTGGATTTGGTTGAGTTTTGATTTTAATCCGGCTAGAATTTGCACCGGTTTGGCTGCTTTTAAACCGGTTCTGGAAAATCTAATACCTAATTATGATTTCACTTGAAATTATCTTTTCGATGGTATATTTTAAGGAGTTTTCTGATAGACGGTTGATTTTAGGTGAATTAATTGGTGGTTTGGTATGTATCTAGAATTGCCGTTAACCACTCTTTTAGTCCGAAAATCTTTCCAGGTGAGTTCTAACTCCCTTATTAGTTATTATACATTTGTATAATATTTAGGAATATGATAGAAAAAAATATGAATTATTTGTATGTTTGTATTTTATAATTAATTGAACTGGAATTTATGTTTGTTGGTACCAACACGTGAACATTATTCTATGCGGGATCAGATCGTGTTGGTACTTGTTCGTCGGGTTTGTAGTTTCACTGGGCGATTTTTCGCTCACATAAGTTCTGATTCCGTGCAGAGGGCATTGAGGAGGAGGAGCGTGTAGCTGACACTTAGAGTCTTTGTTTCAGTTCTTTCAGTATTTTAAACCACTTTTATTTCTCAGATTTTTTATTTTATGAAATTTCAGACTTTAGGTATTTTGTGACTCTTAGAAGTTTATTTTTTATTTTATTAAAGTTCAGAATTTATTTAAGAATTTTCGGGTCGTTACACTTCTTAAAATGCAAACTTTTAAATTCATATTCAAAATTTATTCTTAGCGCGTTATACTTAATACTTTATGTAAAACCATTTACTTTTTAGAGAGAGTTGAATAAACTAAATATATGTAGAAATATCATTTAAAATGGGAAAGTAGAGATATTTCACATTTATGTTAGACTAAGATACATTGAATAATAAAGATAAAAATCTAAAGTTTTTAAATGACTCAAAATTGGACGGTAGAGATGAATCTAACGGCCATCATTCTTCTCGTAAACAACAATACATCATCTTAATTTCTTTTAAATAAAGGATTATATTTTCGCTCTTCTTCACTCTCAAATATCACCTAAAAACTGTATAAACAAATTTGACATATATAAAAAAAGATTTCCTTGTTTTTATATATGTCAAATTTGATTATGTAAAAAAGCTTTACCATAATTGATTTTCTCAAATGTTTTGATTAATCTATAAATTTGTAACACTCCGGTTTCACGAATATGGTGGTGCATGTGGAGAAATTTAAAACAATTGATTTGGCAATATGTGTCACCAAAATAGACTTATCTTTTCGGTCAAACGTCCCGAGAGAACTCTGCAGTTAAGCGTGATTGAGATAGAACAATTTCAGGATGGATGAGCTTCCGGAAAGGGATTATCGGAACGGAAAAAGAGCGTTTTTCAATCTGAACAAATTGCAAAGTGCGTTTTAATACCTCAACAAATATATAGTGCATTTTTCTACCTCAACGCTAAAATAATTCAAATTTACTACCCAGACTATTAACTTTGAGCGTAAAACTATATTGACTTAAACAAAATTATCGGAACTGTGTGAGTGAGGACAAAACACAGAGAAAGATCACGTGGTGATTTGTAGGATCAGTAAACAAATCTTTAAAGCCTCCTGGACGTAGCAGACTAACCGTCGGATAGGAGTGGGATCCACGGGTTCGAGAGATAACGTGGATGCTCACTAGTAGGGACAGTAAGAGCGTTACAAATTCCTATCATATATGTTTCGAAAAAGGAAGTGAGAGTTTGCCCCAAGGGCACGGAAACGATAGATCCACCTCCCAAACCAATCGATCCAACATTTTGACGAGAGAGACATGGACTGATCGGGCCATTTACCCAACTGATTGAGGTGGACAATGCTATCCAAATTTCAACTTAATTTACTAGATTTAACTTACAAGATATTACCTGACTCGATTTCACTTGTTTTAATACCTACAGTTAGAGTTTTTAGTCTTTCTTAATTTCTTTTGGTTGCCCAAAAAAAAAAAAAACACCTATCTCATCTTTCATTCTACTTAGATTGGTGGTGTGTTAGACACTTCTAGATTCTAGATAGTTTAACACACTAAAAGTATTTGTTTAAATGCTGAAAAGATCTAGATAAGCAATACTACTTCTCTAGCCAATGATGAACGTTGATATTAAAAGGGTTTTATAACATATATAAGACACCCTCCTGAGTAATAATTATTGGGTTAGACTTGAGACGAGTGTAAGGGAACTACAATTTATGGGCTCAGATGATGCAAATCATAATTCGTGAAGCTAAACCATTATTGTTAATTATCAATATAAATGTCATTGATATAAATTATGATATATCCATTGGTAATCCAATAATTTCATAACCCATGAAATCGTTTTCAATGCGTTAGCGATGCTTTTTGCCAATGATATTTGGTCAGAAAATCATAATATTATTTCGAAAGATTTTTTTTTCTTTTTTGAGGTAAAATGTCAAATTTTATTTTTTGAAATCTTCGAAACAAACAACATTATTAAAAAAGACCAAAAAGGAAAATAAATCAATGGAAGAAATATGCTTTGATGGAAAAAGACACGAAGAACTTTGGTTTTTGTTAACGTTCATCTATTAAAAAAAACTTTTGTCTGAAATAAACTACCAATAAGCGAGTGGAATAGAAGTTATTAGTTTGATAAATAAAAGTCTATGGCTTGGTCAATATTAGTTTCTAATATATAGAAACATAATTATAAATTGCTACCTCTAAAAGTTTGCAGAAAGCATATGAACAAAATCTCTCCTTTAATGCAAAAGAGAAAAGAAAAGGTTTTCGATCTTCTCATTCCCATCATTGCAAACAAAACGAATTTATTTATAGACAAACATGCACATACAAAACATAAACTAAATTGTGGAAAGTAGAAAATAAAGAAAAGAAAACAAGGAACAATGATGACAAATTTAAAAACCAAAGTGGGTGCAAGTGTTAAGTCCTTTTCTTATTGGCTATTCGTTTTGTTCCTCAATATCTTTTGACCACATTGTCGAAATTTCATGTTTTTAAGTACAATTTTATTAAAGTTAATTATCGACTCGATACTCCCATTCAATTATCTCTTGTAATTATTTTATCATTATTTCTTAGTTGATTCATAAAGATGACGATGACAGTAGTGCTATTGTAACTTATTCTTTAACGGGTTGGTCTACCATAATGGAATAAACGATTTTAAAGGCGGAAAGAAAAACGGCTTAGATCCGACCCGAGACAAACCAGGTTACCCTTTCTCAAAGACAGAATCGGACCGGTACCGTCCCATGTAGTGAACTTGTATCATCCCCATCTAGTTTAAGTGACGTAAGAGCATCTCTATCAATGGTTTTCGCAATTGAGAAACCTTTTATTATAAAAATAAAAATAAAAAATTGAAAAGTAAGAAAGAGAAAGGAAAGAGTTTCTCAAATGAGAAAGCCACTAGGACACTTGTTTATCATCTATTGGTTCAATTTTATATTTGTGATTAAAAATAATTATATAATTGATATTTATTAAAATACTAATAATTTATTGGTTTGAAAAACTCAAAGAGTATGTCATTGTTAGAGATGGTCTAACATACACTACATCGTTACATGTCACTTATCAAATGAATAGAGACGCTACATTGCATAATCTTTGCTAGACTAGTCACATTTTAGAACAAATCCGTCAACCCGGTCCACCCGAAAAAAAAACATGCATAGAAGATGTTTAAACCATTCTTCACATCATATATTATATATACTCGTTTACACTCATTAGTAAACAATCAAGATAATATAAACAAAACCATCTCGATAGACAATCTATTTGGGTTATTAAACCTAATAAAAAGAGCAAGAAAATGAAATTTAAAAACAAAAAAAAAACAAGAACAAAGGAACCCTAATAAAATTACATAATGGGTCAAACGAAGCCAAAATTGTCAGGCCAACGATGGTATCTTTGAAAAATAAGTAGTGCAAGAAGAACTTGAGGATGAGGTAGACTCTAATGCTTGTAACACATTCTTGGTGCAAGGCCTCTCTTGCGGATCAATGGCCGTACAGTTCAAAGCTAAGTTCATAACATGGACAATCTCGCGCTTATGCACTGACATGTCGATGGATGAGTCGATCCACGTGTCGATATGGCAATTCGAATATGAATATCTAGCCCAGTTGACCAAACTTCCGTTAACTTCAGATTCTATGTCCTCATCACCGGAGGAGTTTTTACCGGTGAGCAGATTAAGGAGGAGGATTCCAAAACCATAGATGTCACTTTTACTTGTCATCTCCTTGTGCTCTCTCGTTTCTACGTTACAAAAAGGAAAACTAAGATTAGAGGAATATACAAAACAAAAATAAAATCCATTTAACATGTAAAATTGAAAAATAAAATAATTTTAAGAAATCCATTTTTTATTGTGACAAAAGATATATGTGATTATACCTGGGGCTATGTAAGCAGAATCCATGCAAAGTAAACCCGGAAGACCGAGACAAAGCCTTGGTTGATCCTTGACGTCGATGACAATATTCTCCGGCGATAAATTACCGGCCACAACCGCTGGAGAACACCGGCAATGTAAAAACCGAAGAGCTTCTATAATTCCCTTCATAATCTTCCTCCGTCTCTCCCAACTCAAACCATTCAAAATCTGGCTAAGCCGTTTCCCTTCGACGTCCTCGTGTATCAAGTAGGCCTCTTTTTCCGACCGGCACGTCGCAACTATCTTAAGAATGTTTTTGTGCTCAGAAAGTTTCCTCATGTCGGATATCATCTCGGGAAGAGAATCATACTTCTTGATCTCCTTTACAACGAACTTGACGCCGCTTTTATCCACAAGAACGTTTTGTTCCTTAAGAGAGGATATAATCGCGTTCATAGTAAACGATTTCATGAATCTTGAATCGAAGAATTGAATTTCCCATTTTGTGCCATCTTCTTGTTCCACTTTCTTGACCTCCAAAACGTTACGCGTTTTTTGAAAGACGAGAACGATAAAGAAACTGAATACAAGGACAGCCAAGAAAGCTACAAAGGTTGAAGTGATGATAAACCACCAACTCTTTGTACTTCTCTTTCTTACAACCTTGCAAGGACGTAAACCGCTAGCGGAATTTGCGCTGCAAAGATCGATATTACCGGCTACTGCTGTTGCGTTTATGGCAAGAAAAGCTCCGGTTGGTGGTAAGCTTCCGTGAAGAAGATTATGAGAGATGTTGACTTGAACAAGAGACTCAATATTTCCTAGATTCTTTGGAATCTCGCCAGATAATCGGTTGCACGACAAATCAAGATCGCTGAGAACTAGGAATTCTGAGAAACTCGAAGGGATCTCTCCGGTGAGATTGTTGTGGCTCAAGTCAAGATTCACTAGATTCTTGCAAGAAGACAACTCACTTGGGATCACTCCAGTGATCTCGTTCTCACTTAAATCCATATCCATAAGTTCCGGAAAGGCCATGAGCCGTACCAGAAACATTCCAGAGATTTTGTTTCTTGATAAATCGAGCTTCTTGAGTCTTTTGCTTCTCGAAAGATCAGGTAATTCACCGGAGAAGTTGTTCTGGCTGAGGTCTAACATCTCAAGTTGTGGCATGTCCCATGTGTTGATATTACCTTGGAGGTTGTTGTTTGATAAGTCCAAAAAGTTAACGAGTTGCAACTCCGTGAAACCTCGAGGTAAATCGCCTGAGAAGGCATTTTTTTGAAGCCTCACACGTTCTAAGCTCGAGCACGCGCCTAAACTCGTTGGGATTTGGCTGTGTAGAGAGTTAGAGAAGAGGATGAGCTTAGTGAGATGGCCAGAGTCACAAAGAGTGTCAGGGAGTTTTCCGGTGAGATTGTTGGTAGAAAGATCAAGAACAGTAAGGTTGTTATGTTTCCCAAGATTCGCCGGAATTCCACCAGAAAATCTGTTGGACCAAAGCTGAAGAACTTTTAGACGTGGCAAAGAAGTTACTCCTTCTGGAATTGTTCCGGTTAAGTTATTGGAGAAGAGGTGGAGAATCTCCAAGCTTTTCATTTGAGCCACGAGCTCAGGGATCTCCCCGGAGAGCGAGTTATCGCTAAAGTCGAGAGAGATGAGGTTTTGGAGGGAGAAGATGGAGAGTGGGATCTGACCAGAGAGCTTGTTTTGGTAGAGAAACATGTACTCAAGATTCTTCAAGTCTCCTAGTGAAGGAGGTATTGGTCCAGAGAGATTGTTGTAGACAAGATCAAGGTGGTTGAGAGAGGATAAGCCACCGATTTGGTAAGGGATTGCGCCAGATAGATTGTTGTATCCCAAGTATATCCATTTCAAGTTTTTCATCTTCCCTAACTCTGCCGGTACATCTCCGGTTAACTGGTTTGAAGCCAATGTTAGGAACTCTAATCTTGAGAGGTTTCCAAGATTGCGCGGTACATGGCCGGTTAAGACGTTTCCGCCGAGATCGAGGACTCTAAGGTTCGAGAAAAATCCGATGTCGTTCACTACAAGAATAGTGAGTATCCTTAGCATTAGAAGATAGCAATTGATGTGGTTCTGCTATATTAGAATTAGCCCTACATTTAGGATAGCGTTTGAGAAAATGTAAACGCTATGACTTATGATGTTGGAAAAAAATTTCAACGAATTTTTTTTTTTTAGCTAGAATGTTTTAATAACACCAACATTTATTGCATTACCGCGTAATAAACGCTATACCGCGAAAAGAAAAAAAACCCGCGCCTTCTTGAAAATCAATTTGGAGGCAAATCGTTTTGTCTAGCAAAGCTTGGTTATGTATTGGAATTATTAAGTTCTCTGAAACAAATGTTGTTTACTTATGCTTTTGGTTGAATTTGAAACTTAATCTGGTGTTGCTTTTGGTACGATATTTGATCAGCTTTTGGTTGTTGAATTTGATACTTATTCTGATTTTAATTATCAATTATCTTCTTTCCTTTATAAGTATTGTCAAAGTATTGTCAATCCTTATAGCTATTTGACACAGATCAAACATAAAAACCAAGAATTATATTTGGTTTATTTTGATACAGATACAGATCAATCATCAAATTATAAACACTTATTTTTTAGAACATGGTCCGGTTTAATTAATAATTATATTTACATTACATTTCCCGGTTTAATTGATTATTAGATGATCTCTTATTGAAAACAAACCATCGAAACACTTATTCTCTCACGCCGTCGTCTCTTCTTCTTGCCGATCATGCCATCGTCTCTCCTTCACGCCGATCTCACTATCGACTTTCATTCTCGCCATCGAAATCTGTCGATCTCACCATCGAAATCTCTCCATATAAATTTGTGCCTCATTATTTACCAATCTACCAATCTCGCCGATCTCACCATCGAAATCTCTTTCTCGATTTCTTTCCAAATCCCTACAGAAACGAAACCAAAATTCAAAGGTATGTCAAATTATCTATTTCGTTTCACATCAATTCATGGTTTCCGATTTGTATAATGCATTTGACATCCGAAAAACTGAAATCAAAGTTTACGAAAATCAATTCATGTTTTCTGATTTTTCTCTTTTGTTGCTAATTACTAAAATCAGTTAGTCTTTTTTGTTGCTAATTACTGTTTTATTACGAAATCTAAGAGTCTCTGTTGATGATTATCTGTTGATGGTTATTGTTCTTATTTGAGTAAATCAAAGAGTCTCTGTTGTTGCTAATTGTATCTTACATTCTCTGTTTTTTTTTTTTTTTTTATTGAGTTTTTGAGTAGTTTTTAATAGAAATCTGTCATATATAAATCTGCCATTAACAAAATCTGTCATGTTGAAGTTTTATAATTTTGTTTCTGTCATGGCAAACGTTCCATGAGTTAAGACAGCTTAATTTGTAGTGTTGTTTTTATAGATGGACAAGTCTTGGGTATGGCTACCAAGGCTTAGCCTTGAATATGAAGAGGGTGCAAGGAATTTTGTTAATGAATCAGCAAAGACTTTAGGTAATCCTGCAGAAATGTTTTGTCCATGTAGTGATTGTCGTAATCTGTGCCACCAACAATTAGATATAGTTTTGGAGCATCTAGTGATTAGGGGAATGGATGAGAAGTATAAGTGAAACAGTTGTTGGATTAATCATGGGGATGTAAGGAATCCGAGCTATGTAGGTGAAACTTATGAGCTGGTTAGAAATACCTTTTTTGAGGGTGATCATGAAGACAACACACAATCTTGGGACCGTAATGGTGAGGCATCTTGGGATGAATATAGCAAAGAAGAATCTGAATTTTTAAAAAAACTTCAAGATGCTGAAACTCCTCTATACAGTGGATGTTTCAAGTATACTATGGGGTAATAACTGAGATCATACTACTGGATTATCACATGTTCCAGATTCCAATTTTCAGGTGTAATTGGGCAAACAAAGGAAATGGTGTGAAAGAAGAAGACGGGTTCACTCTTGTTAATCTCCATCTAAACCAATCAGCCTTCACGGTAAATATCTACACCATGAGCTGAGCATTTACGTTTACATTAGTTTCGATTTTTGTAATATTCATTTTCTTGTGGAATAACAGAGTTTGTGGTTATGGCTGCAGATTCATCTTCATATCCTATAATTGCTGACAATAAGGTTCAATTTCTTGTCTCTTTGCTTAGTCCATTATTAGACACCAGTCTCTTTGCTTTAGTTATGTTCAGTTTAGTTATGTTCAGTTTGTTTGTCTTTGCTTTAGTCCATTATTCGTTTGGTTTTAAAATGTTTCTGTGGAGATTAGCATCTAAGGCAAATTTCTTTTTCTGATCATTGATATCTAAATGTTTCAGGCCTTCTTGTTCTTGGCCATGACTAACAGCGAAGGACGAGATCAGAGAAGACTGTGAAGTGGTAACAACAACAAGCATGTGAAGAAGTTTTTGGACTATTGCAACTTATGGTCTGTTAGGTAGCTAGGTTAACAATTGATGAGGTCTGTTAGGTAGCTAGGTTAAGTTGAAACTTATGGTTTGTGTAACAGTTACTTCGATTTGGTTTTGAACCTAAATGTTCTCAAACGCAATTGTAATGTTCTTCATTAATACAAAAAAGCTTCGGTAATATTGCATTATTATAAATGCTATTTTTGTTGAATAAATTGCAGATTAATAAATGCTATTTCAATCAAATACATTACGTACTGAGAATGCTATTTCATTTGAATATATTGCGCACTAAATCTGCTATTAAAATATTATAAGTAACATTAAATAAACGCTGTAATTAGATAACTAATAACAAAATATACACGCTATAATATATTAACAAAATATAGCACAACAAAAAACCGCTATCGGAAACCGTCGACCTATTATCATGGGCGCAGATATAGCGTTTTCTACTCCGCTACCATACCATTAAATAGCGTTGTTTGGACGCTAAGAACACTCACTATTCTTGTAGTGGTTGTAGATTTCACCGGTGAACATGTTGTTGGAAAGATCTAACGTGTAGAGGTTTGGAAGAAAGCCTCGAGGGATCGAGCCAGAGAATTTGTTGTTGCTTAAGTTGAGGTAACGAATAGAAGGAGACGAAGTGGTAAAGATATCTTGAGGGATTGGACCGGACAAGTTGTTGTTTGAGAGGTTGATAGTTCGAAGAAAAGGTAGCCGGAAAGTAGCGGATGTGAGGATTTGGCCGGAGATGTTCTTGCCGGAGAGATCAAGAGAGACAACACGAGAGAAGTTATTGCAAACGACTCCGTTCCAAAGACACACATCATTGGTTGAAGAATAAGACCAAGAAGAGAGGTGTTTTAGAGGGTCTTGAATTGAGGACTTGAATGATAAGAGAACCTCGAGTTCATTTGCATGAAGGCAAGAGAAGTTAAGAAACAAGAAGAATAATGTTGTAATGAGATATGGAGGGTGATGATGATGATGAGAGGTAGACATGTTTGCTTTTGTTTCTTTGGCTTTGCTCTATTATTACATGAGGTTATTGGATATGTATGTATATATGATCTTGTGTTGAGTGTGTAGCTCTTAAGGATTGTGATTTGCTTTGAACATTAGCTGTAAAACAGAAAAAAATATATTAAAGGGGGATCAATGATGACCTTTGATTAGAAAGATTATAATAGTCTTCTTTGTCTTCTTTTTTTTTCTTCAAAATAGGCTTTTAATTTTTTCTTTATATATAAAATCTTAGAGAGTTTGATAAGAAAGGCAATGTGCATTATTCTTTGTACTAGATGGAAAAGGGATAAAAAGTGCTAGGATGGGCTACAAAAAGGGGAATATTACCAAAGTTTAAATTTTAAAATAGAAAGAAACACAAAAGGTGTCGAGCACTTTGGCACCTTAAATTATGGCTGATTTTTTTTAATATAGATATTATTCACTAAAAACAAACTTTTTGGCTTATTAATTTGTTTGGGGTTGATTTGTATTCAACTTAGTGTTAGAAAAAACTTTAACACCAAAGCCAAATTTAGAAAAGAAAAAATAAAACAGTTTGTGGCTTATTAGTTTGTTTTAGGTTAATTGTATTCTCCATCGTAATTTTTTTTTGTTTTTTTTTTCAATTTCGTTAGTGTCAATATTTTCTTAGTTTTAAATTTTATCTGGATTATATATAATATACATATTAAACAAAAATAAACTTATAGGTTACCAAAATAAGAAAAAATATTTCGTCAACAATAAAAAATCTTCGATCTAAAATGATATATGACATATCATATTTTATATTAGAAACTAAGTGGTTTGCTATGAAACTTCTATTTTATCATATACAGAAATAGATAGCTATATTGTATATATATATATATAGACTTCTCAAATGATTTATGGTGTAAATTAGCTTACATTTATGTTCGATTCCCACAAACAACAAAGTCCGCCGCATCTAAAAAACAAGAAATGAGACCGTCCATGTTGCCGGATGGACCAAATCAGTTCATTGTGAATCCATATTAGAAACTACTAGCTGATATTATTACGTTAAAAATGCTAATAAAATTGTATAAGACAGCTATATATCTAAAAAATAGCATGCTAAAAACACTTACATCATAAATTAATTTTTAGGGGAAGATAATCAGATTATGATTGTTATCCTAAGAACTAATGCGAGTAATCATAGAAATATCACTGTTACTTTATTTTTCTCCACCACTTCTTTTGGAATCGGACGTTTGAACACGGACAGATGAAGATGGGATTGATGTCGTCAAAAAGCCTCTGAGATTTTTGTCGGCTTACTATCGAAATGTTCTTTTGACTGAAGAAAATAAAAACACTTTTTCTTGTCACTAAAACATCTTATGTGAACGTTGAAAAGCATTTTCCCACTCCACGCACTTAATCATTTTTTGTACTTAATATAATCATGCCTAGTTAAATTGAGATGTTCTATATAATATTTTTTTGTAAAAAATTTTAGTTATTAAAATAAAAAATTAATCATGGTTACAAAATATTTTGGACAAATATAAATATATAAGTATATAATAACATATGTCGCTCAATGTATTATATAGTAATTCATGTATATTCTCTAGTGTACTAAAAAGCGATATACGCGATCATCTAGACCCGACTAGACGCTAGGTTCTCATGCAACGCCTAAATGACCGTCTTAACCGTCTAAAATTACATAGATCTTGTTTAATATATTTTTTCAATTCCCTATTAAGTTTTATCTCTATAAATATAGTTATAAATATACATATATTGTTTAATATAAATATAAATAAATGTTTTATCTAATTTTTGTTTATAATTTTCTATTTTTAGTTTTTATAGATATTTTATATAAATTTTATATATAATATCATATTTATAATGTTTTATGTTATAAACGTGTAAACCGCCTAATAATCGCCTAGATCTGATTAGACGTTCTAGGTGCTAGGCATTAGGTCACCGTCCGCTTAGCGCCTAACTCTTTCTTGAACGTTGATATTCTCCCTTGGAGTCCAATTCTTTACTTTAAATCATTTTTATGCTTAAATTCAATTTTTCACTAAGTCTTATATTTACAACTTTTAAGTTTTAGTGATAAATCATTTCCTTATTAACCATATTTAAGTACAATGTTCGCAATGCTCTTAGGCTACAACATTTGTGCTATATTCTGTGACTACCTATCCTCATTGTCCTTCTTTATTACTTTTGTCTTGCTCACTAGCCATCTTAATAATTGAACAGGATTCTGATCTATCAAGCTTAGTGAGTATTATAATCTCGTATACGTAGGTAAATACATATAACATATCAATTCATGTACAATTTATTCAATTAGCCTATCATGCTACTATATTCCACTTGATAAACAAATAACATTGTGGTTCTTGTTTAATCATCTTGGCTTTGATTGATCATTATTAGCTTAGACTACTAAATCAAGCATTCCACACATCAGTCGATATTAGTCATAGACCTAATTAATCTTACCAACAGAAAATCACGCTATATATCTATCAATCACAATCATGTTTTCACCTTGGCCAATATGTAGATTCAGTTAACCTTAACATGTTTCCTCATCCTTACGCCTTTTCCGAGTTCATTCGTTCAAAAGGGAACTAAACTTGAGGTAATTGTTAGAGCTTACCGCACCACACCATGTTATCTAAAGAAATATAAGCTCAAGTTATATAAAAGGGGTACTCCGCACATTTGGTAAGTGAAAAGGTTATATATGTCCGCACAATGATAAGATATCACCATTGGGATTTTCTGTGTGGGAAGGTTGCGTTTTGTGCGCTCTCCTAGTAGCAACCTTTTCTTCGGTATTAAACCAAAAAAAAAAAAAAACTTTTCTTCGGGTTCGATTTCAATACATAAACTATTTTACTCTTTTATCTTATGTCTTCACACATAAACATTTTAATGTAAAAAAAATTGACCAATAAGAAAGAGACACATGGGGAAAGAGTTTCTCAAATAAATTCTAAAATCTCTTGAACACATACGTCTCTCCTTGTCTCTCCTACTTTTCTATTATTTTTTAATTTTTTAATCTTTAGATACTTTCTTACATACCACCATTGAAGATGCCCTAAGAAATCTATCGAATATCTTTCATTCATGGCTCCAAATAATTATGAGTTTACACCCCGAAAGGTAAGAAGAAATGTTTTGCGTTACATCTATGTGGTTATCATATCGAACTTGTATAGTTTTGCAATGGAATTATACCACCAAAACGGATATCGATAACTAATTGAAAAGGGAAAATGGGCCCATAAACAAAAAGAATAAATTTTATGGAAGGAATATACAGAGAGAGGTCATTGTCGTGGAAGGGCATGCTTTGCTTAATTCCATTTTCTAGGGTTTTGTAATTTCCCCACACGCCCACTTTCTCCCACCCCACGCTTGTTCTCTTCTTTTTGTTTTATTCCTTAAGTTAATGAAATATTTCCAACTTTATTTTCCCTCCCTAAATAGACTGATCTAAACTAAGAATATCCAAATAAAGGTACATATATCCCTTATCAAATATATAGACAATTTCATATAGAGAAGAACAACACTATAAACACGTCGTTACATAAGCTGGAACATATAAGAACCAGCCCTGGAAAAATCCAAAAGATATTAATGAAAAACCTTGACAGAATAGTTTCTCCAAAGAAAGAAAAAATCGAGCTAGTAATTCTTAGGAGAAATTAATTTAATTCTTCAACGAGAAAAACAAAAATTCTTGATTAGTTACACACTTTTACGTGTCTGTGAATTTACATAATTTTACCAAAACTTTTGTACCCATTTGTTATTGCTTATTTACTAGTTGAGAAGGCTAAGATAGAGTATCTATATATCTTATTTTATCAACCACACATAAGTATATTAAAATAAAATTGTGTATTTGGTTATCTAATATGAAAAACTGTTTTCAAGTTAATCATCAACAAATCTCAATATAGAAAATCTCTAAAAGCATATACTTGGAAGGTGCAGTGTCCGCCTAAGTTACGTCATTTTTTGTGGAAAATTTTATCGGGTTGTGTACCGGTTAAGGAAAATCTTAGGAAAAGAGGAATAAATTGTGAAACAGGATGTGGGAGATGCGGTGCGATAGAGGAATCAATTAACCATACACTTTTTGAATGCCACCCAGCGAGACAAATTTGGGCACTCTCTCAGATTCCTACGGTTCCGGGAATTTTCCCTACGACCTCAATTTACACAAATTTGGATCACCTTTTTTGGAGAATTCCTTCAGAGGTAGACTCTTCTCCATATCCATGGATAATTTGGTATATTTGGAAAGGTAGAAATGAAAAGATCTTTGAAAATATGGATAAAGAACCATTAGAGGTTTTATGTTTAGCGGAAAAAGAGGCTCATTCGTGGCAGTTAGCTCAATTAGAGCTTCTGAATGAAAATCATGGTTCTTTAAACAGTGAATCTCGAGCTCGAGTGAGAGAATTTTCCCATGATAATCTCTACTCCGGATATCGGTGTTTCGTGGATGGATCATGGAAAGAGACTGAAAAATTTTCAGGAACAGGGTGGTTCTGCACATCATCAAATGGAGAGACGCCAACTATGGGAGCTGCCAACATCCGAAGAAGTCTTTCTCCACTACATACAGAAGTGGAAGCTCTTCTCTGGGCGATGAAGTGTATGATTGGAGCCGACAATCAAGAAGTAGTTTTTTATACAGACTGTTCAGACCTGGTGAAGTAGTGTCTTCTCCAACCGAATGGGCGGCCTTCTCAGTGTATTTAGAAGATTTACAAAGAGACAAGGAGGAATTTTCAAGCTTCTCTTTATCTTTAATCCCTCGAAGTGCAAATGTAAAAGCGGATAATTTGGCGCGAAAAGTTCGCACCGAACCGCATCACATCACATATGTAAACAACATTCCTCAGGAATGGTTCTTTTGAATTTTTAATTAAAAGCTGTTGACAAAAAAAAAAAATCTCAATATAGAAAACCAAACTAAACAATTCTCCTTAGAATTAAGACAGACTCTCACTAGTTAACATATAAGTGGAAAATTTGGTGTAACTTTTTCTCATATATTTATCAAATACTAGAAAAACAATTTCTTCTACAACAAAAAAAAACAAGGGTGTGACCGGTAATACATTATATAAGAAATACAAAGAGAATAACTACAATTATTCTATTTTCTACTTGAAATAAACTAATCAAGTAAAATATAGGTTTTTCTTTCTTCCTAGTTTTTCAAAAAGTGGCGTAAAAATTTGCAAATTCCCATTATAAATACATGGTAAAAAAACAAATTCTCTCAAATTTTGGTTTTCTTTTCTTCTAGCTTTTTTTCCAAAGTTTTCTTCCAACCTCTTACCAGTCACACCCTAAGAATTGTAAGTCCAAAAGAAACTAAAAAACACAAGGTTTATTTTCTATGTCCACCACCAGTTAGAGCCTAAGAAAACGAAAAACTAAAAAAGATTGAAAGATTAGAGAAAGTATGTTAAATATCATTTGGAAAGTGTGTAAAAGCATGTCAAATATCGTTAGAATTTTCTCTAATCGAGTAGAATCAGATATTTATTTCCCTAAGTTTACATAAATCTAAATCCAAACATGTGGCAAAAAATGTATAAATAGGTACATGGGGTCAACTTTGTCGTAACATTAAGATTCTGAACGAAACTGAATTTCAGAAAAGCAAACTTCCACGGGAAGGTTGGCGATTGACACCAAGGAAGGTGTCGTTCGAGTAGGCTGGCATAAGGTCTTGGGCTTGGTTCGTCTCAAGAGGGTGTCGAACGATTTGTCCGACACTAGGTTTTGGCCTTGTCTCGTCTCAATGGTCTTGTCGATCGACACTTATAAGGCTATCAACCAATTTCTCCAACACTACTTTTTCCTCGTCTTACTTTTGAAGGGGCTAACAATCGATGCCAAATGGAACTATCGATCGACACTTTAATTTTTTATAGTTTTTGTTTGTTTTGCTAGAAATATATTCGAATTCAAGCCATTATTTTAACCTATAAATGTCTCGATAAGCCATAGAAAAAGTCAATAAAACACTGAAAACACATTGAGAATTAGAGAGTTATTTAGCATTGATCTAAATATACATCTAAATATTGTAGCCTTTATGATAAAATCAAAGTTGTATTGTATTTTCATAAGAACAAATTTATATATATATATATATATATATATATATATATATATATATATATATATATATATGATATGAATATAATATAAATGTTTTATGTATGCAGTATAATGAGATTAAGCGATATGTCAAGAAATTGAACTCCATTGTTTAGTCAGCAAAGTGAAGTTGCCTCAGCCCGAAAGTTTAAAAGAAAGAAAAAATTGTCGTAATTTCGGCTATTTTACTCCATTTAGTTAATTAGGCCACCTACTTTTACAAAACAATTAGGTCTCATGCATGCATACATAACAACGTTTAGGCTATTAGACTAATAAACAATTTAATTCAAAAATCAAATAAATTTGTCTGAGAAAAATATTTTTACTATTCCTTTTATTTATAGAAATTATAACGCTATATTGTTTAATTGTAAATTATTGCACAATCCCGCCATAGTTTTCAGAAAATTAATTGAAGATTGATAAATATAAAAGTAAATGGGAAATACGATGCAAGACAACCACAATACGTTTTGTAGCGTTGAAAGCTCCAGTGGGAGAGGTGCCACACGGCTGTGGTCTAGTGGTAAGAGAGAATTGGGGAAAGGTTGGAAGGAACTAACCCAGGTTCGATTCACCCTGGAAACAAAAATCACATTTGTGTGGGAAGTCTAGGCTTGGGTCTTGGTCTAAGTAATTCACATGGTATCCAGGATCAGACTAACTGGATACCCCCGAGCATTAGTCGGAAAATATTCCAAACTTGGGGTTAGACAGTGTGGTAGTCCAACACCTAGGTATTGGCGACGAATCCACATATATAGTAGCACTTCGGTGCGTTCCCCCCGGGGCTGACCGGATCAGCCGATCGGGTATATCAAAAAAAAAAAAAAAAAAAAGAAGCTCCACAGGCAGCATATGACTGGAGAGAATCTGAGGCGGGTTAAAAATGGTATAAGTAGTCAGGTATTTTATTTTTAATCGAAAATACTGTTGGATATATTTTGGTTTTACGTTTTTTAAACCCTAAGACCATGATTATTGGTAGGCTCTTAACCAAATCTTAGGTAAATCTTAAGTATTAAAAAGTATTTAATTAAATGGCAAATGGTAAGATTGGTAAGAAAAATTTCTTAGGTAAGAGCCAAAACATGTTTGTAAGAGGTAAATCTTAAGATTTTAATACTAAAAATTTACTAAGAACCATTTGCAAAAAGATGGTATTTTAAACTTAACCGTTCGACGAACTTCGAACACCAATAAAAACAAGATACGAAGATTCTTGCTATGAGTCTATGATGGCTGATGAGGGACGAGTGACGTAGAGAGCCGACCCGTTTCCTCTGGAGAAGATGTCTCTTTCTTTTTTACAAATTGATTGTAGGTCTAATTGTGTTGTTAACAAGTGGTCCAAAGTAGTCACTACTAATTACTTTATCAAATTAAATTAGTGAGTAGTAGACTAAATCTAATTTTATGAGACATTGATTAGAGAGAAAGAGGATCAACTTAATTGTGGTGCTTCTTTTGTTTTCATTTTGTTGTCTAAAGCTTGTGCTTTTTAACAGTATTGGTATCCATGTCGGCCTTGAATGGTCCACTAAACTATTAACATTTTCGTTTTATAGTTAATTTGCCAATTGAAATATTGGAGTCGGAAATTAAGAGAATGGCTACAAACACTTGCAAATGGCTATATTAGTGGTTGGTAATTGGTCAGTAATTTTTTTCAATTGATCATTTGTTAATTAATAATAAATTTATTAACTTTTTCTTTGTTTATTAATAAATATTTAAAAATAACTAGAACTTGGTCTACATCATTTTTTTTTCCAGGGTCTACATCTTTGCTCAAGTCTCGAGCCTTGGATCACAACTGATTGTTCGAGCAATTTTGGAACCTAACGAAAAGTCGGACATCCTGTTCTGACTGCTTCGTTTAGCGATCTCTCTCATCGATCGTGCGAAATCGAGTTTAGGGTTCACTCTTGTAGTAGAATTGAAGGCATCACAAATTCCTTTGTGCCAGTCAAAGGCTTCTTGTATCCCAGTGGCTGTAGGGGGATCTTTCCGAAATCTCTCAGTGACCACTACGGCACAAAGACCACAAACCCAATTGCCTGAATACAAGTCTTTAACTTTGTCTATGTATTGCATAGTACATTCTTCTTCTATACCACAACAATCACATTTCACTTGCTTCACTTCTAGCTCTCCGTCTTGTTCCTGCTCGTCTTTATCGCTTATATTTCGTTTTATCTCCAAAGAAATATCAGAGAAGGCCTTTCGAAGAATCCTTTCGTTCTGTTCATATGAAGATGAAGTTATGAAACTAAAATACTAATTAACTATTTTAATTGGTTATATCACTAATTATATCATTCAATTGATAGAATACTAACGTATAGTTCTATCAAAATTAATATCATGTTGTTCGTCAACTTTAACTACCATAATTGTACCTTGTCCTACCTTACGAGGAGGTGGGATATTTAGGATTCACCAAAATGCCAAATGATGCATCATATAGTACATAGGGTTCTATAAAACTTAAGAACAAACCTATCCATGCAATTCAATAACACGCATTGTGGTGTAATGAGAGTAAATTAGACTATAGAACTACGCAAGAAGATACCCTAATCTACGTTTGTTTACTATGTATAATTCAACATATATACATTACCATTGTTCCCTCGTTCGATTGGCCTTGCAAGGACTGCGTATCTTCTCGTTGTTTTTCAATAATGCATATACTTTGAAGTTCATATTTTATCTTATATATATATAAGATTACATGCATACGTGATATGTTCATAGCTGCATTGATGACTAGAGTAGGAGTGAGAATCATGCACAACAAGTTCACTTTACAGCGAGTTGAAGGCGTTCTACTTTTTCTGAAAGCCACAATACGAAAGAGTTTTCAACCCTTTTTTTTCTTCTTTCATTAGCATGACTTTTCTCATTGAGATTTGAAAGGGATAAGATATGTGATCTGATCACAGTGATCATGTATATAAATGTCATATTCATTCTGCTATGTCAAGACCTTTATTATACATCATGGACTGGCCACCAGCCAATATATGAAATGAGTTACAAATTTCTAGTCAGTACTGGACTCATGTCAAAACCTTGGATTCGTGATTTCGTATGGTCTTGAGAAAAAATATATTAAAAATGCATTAATTTCCGACGATTTTTTCGTCAATAATTTTTGACAAAATTGGTCTCTGACCAGTAAATTCCGATGAATTTGATTTTCTCGGAAATTCATCAAAATATACCATTTCTAGCTAATACGATTGTCATAAAATTGTTTTCTTGTAATGTATATTATAACTTGGTCATATTAATGAATTATTAATAAGACTGTCAAAATACTATGACCAAATACTATAAGATTTGTCGTAATTTACAAGAATAATTCACTATGTACTATATACATAAATAAACAATATGTCGTATGAAAAAATGACATTTAGCATTTGGGAGAGATCATAAAACATGCTCTGGTACCTGACATTAGAAGATGTATGTGCCTAAGCACATAACCTTTAAATTATTAAGAAAATGACATGTAAATTCATCGAAACTCGACTATAAAATTTTCCACCGTTTTACCTATTCTGATTGAGGTATATTGCCAAATAAAATAATATGGTCATTTTCTATAAAATCTTAAAATGTTTGTAAGTTGACGTAAGAGGCAAGCGATGGGTGATTGACAGCTTACTATACAAAAATTAAGATCTGAGTCTCTATGTTCAGTTCACACTATGTATGAAATAAAATAAAAGAGTTTTGCAAGAACACGTTTCTAAGTCATTAAATAACGTCAAAAAATTGCAAATAAAAATCAAAAGTTGTTAAAAGAAGATAACGAAATTCTAGGCTTGTGAAAGATTCACGAGCAACATGGACTTAGGTCACCTTTTCTGCAATTTGCTTAACGAAACCCAACTGAAACGTTTATCTAGTTACAAGTTGTAACTTACAACATCCTTCATATATTTATTTGATAAGGTTGGCACAAATTGTTTATCAAAAAAAAAAGTAACAAAAAAGTTTGACAAAATTGTTTATCAGAAAAAAAAAAAGTTTGGCAAAAATTGAACTTCTATTTTTGTTAGATACATCCAAATCCTATTCGAGAATTTTTGTTAAAATATTGTATCGGAACAGAAATTAATATTGTTTCAGATTATGTCGGGTTATAATATTTTTTTTTTAAATAAAAAAGTAAATAAAAATCGTTTTTTCGCAAAGTATATAAAAAGCTAAATCTCAACTTATTGAGCAATAATCGTAGCTTGTAAATATATTTCATTGAGAATTTTTGTTAAAATATTGTATCGGAACAGAAATTAATATTGTTTAAGATTATGTCGGGTTATAATTTTTTTTTAATAAAAAAGTAAATTAAAACCTTTTCTCGCAAAGTAAATAAAAAAGCTAAATCTCAACTTATTGAGCAATAATCGTAGCTTGTAAATATATTGCAAAATATTTTTCCAAATCGTTTTGAGAGATAATTAGCAAATCTTAAGAACTTATCCTTATGCAGTTCGTTCTCTATATAAGAAAGTTGAATATTTCTCTCCTAATCATCAGAGAACGAATTATTCTTCTTGTATTAACTAATGGCATCGTTGAGGCAACTTTAAAGTGACAATCGTTAAGTATGGAAGCAATACTTGTTGGAGATACAATCCAAGTCCCACATCGGAAGTTTGATGGGACAATCAATAATATATAAAGGGTTAGGGCCAATCCACTAATTGCCAATTGGTTTTTAGTTGGAAGCCCAGAATTAGCCCAAATTTAACATGGTATCAGAGCCCAAGGTTCAAATTCTGGTGGACCTAGAAAAGTGGATACGGACATACCTCAAACCCGAGTAATGGGGGCCCGAGAAAGGGGCTTATTATCGGTCTGAGTGAGGGATCGAGGAGGTGTGTTAAGATCCATGTGGTCCTTGGATTGAAGGGGAGATTGTTGGAGATACAATCCAAGTCCCACATCGGAAGTTTGATGGGACAATCAATAATATATAAAGGGTTAGGGCCAATCCACTAATTGCCAATTGGTTTTTAGTTGGAAGCCCAGAATTAACCCAAATTTAACAATTGTTGGGTACAAACCAACGTCCCACATCGGAAGTTTAGAAAAGAAGTTTCTAATATATAAGTAAAGTCCAACTCCAATTAGTTTGAGGCCTTTTGGGAAGGAGCCCAATAAGAAATCCGTGCGGGCTTGAGCATGTAGGCCCAAAGCGGACAATATCATACTAATGGGGAGTTAGAATGGGCTTGGAAAGCCCAATTAAATGGTATCAGAGCCTAGGTCGAAAAAGTGGACCTAGGGGTGTGGGCTAAAAAGTTCGGTGTGGGAGAAGCCCTCAAATGTGACACGATAAGAAAGTGCCTCAAGAACTTCGCGAATAAGAAAGTGCCGAGTTAGGGTGCCAAGGTTCCGCTGAAGAGGAGGCCCAATGTTCGTGGTCATTGGTTTGAAGGGGAGATTGTTGGGTACAAACCAACGTCCCACATCGGAAGTTTAGAAAATAAGTTTCTAATATATAAGTAAAGTCCAACTCCAATTAGTATGAGGCTTTTTGGGAAGGAGCCCAATAAGAAATCCGTGCGGGCTTGAGCATGTAGGCCCAAAGCGGACAATATCATACTAATGGGGAGTTAGAATGGGCTTGGAAAGCCCAATAATACTTATCTACTTCAGGTGAAACCACTGAAATGGTTCTATCAATCACCATTAATCACTGTTGATCATCACAATTTTTTATAATTACATATAGAAAATTATGATGATTATGTATACTGCTAAATGTTCACAAAGTCATAGCATTATGGTCCTGCTATGCAAATGCATACTATTTTTTTTTTGTTATATTAATTTACAATTACTAAAAGTAAAGAATATAAAGTTCACAATTATTTCATTTAGTAATCGATACAATACATTTGAGTGATTATGGATGGCAGAGGAATTCAACCGAAGTAACAAATTCTAACTAAGTTTGTTTACATTCTATTTAATATAGCAAATACCAATGAACTAATACTAATACCATACATCGTTTACATAAACTTGTTTTCGAAACTGTAAAAAAAAAATTCGGAAAATTTGAAACCCATGAGTTAAGTTTTAAACCTAACAAGGGAGATTTATCCTAAATTTCTACTAATTAACATCTAGCAAACTCATAACATTGGTTACAACACACTCAATACATTGCTTAGTCTCTACAATTACTTCTATCATCTATTTAATAGGCTATTCAATTGGTTCTCATTATGTTACAATTGTGTGTTACAGATCTCCAACCTCACAATTTTCCTCTGCACGTGTCTCATCTTCATCCACTTCAGCTCTCCCACATGCTTCCTCCCTTCAAAGGTACACACTTGTAACTTGTAAAAAACATATGGATTTTTTGGAGTGGAAAAAAAAAGTAAATCTTTTGTATTCATGGTTTTTATGTGACCATGAAAATTTGATTACATTAGATCTAGATCATAGCTAATAACTCTATACATATATCTTGTAGCTTGATTTTAAACAAAAACTTTTTTTTTTGCCACCAATTTTAAACGAATATAATTTAAAATTTAAAATGGAACCTTATAAGAAATGGATTTTGGATAGGTCATGACTGATAAAAGTTTGAAGCCTTTTTCACCTATGATCAACAAAACTAATTGGAAAAAAAAAGATCCACATTAAAAACATAATAAGAAATATTTCAAAATTTCATCAAAAAATGTAAATTAACCTTCAACAGAGGAAACATGGTCATGGTATCGTATTCTATCACTATCTTTTGTAACCAATAACAATAGTGTTTTCTTTGTTCATTCTCTTGTAGAGGGTAAGAATACGAAACTCAAAACCATGACTAATTAGAGGCACCTAGCTATCCCTTAATTAAAACTGTTGAAACAATCTTTTTCTATCGCCTCTAAAATCCCAAGCATGCAAATTTTGGATCATGTAAGTGAAACCTGATTCGATAGATATACCCGAATATTGGTAAAGCTTAGAGAAGAAAACTTAATGAGCCGGAGATGGGGGTATTTGGGAAAAATAATCAAAGAATCACAAAGAATATGAAACACTGTGGGATTGATTGGTAATAAAAATTTTCCTTGCTTTTAGATATAAAGAGCTTAGCTATAAAATCATGATTATTACTCTAAGATCATCTCCAATGCACATCTTTATTTTTTCTTCTATTTTAGAGGAATACATTAGAGCAAAATGAATTCTAAAATATAGTTGCCTCTAAAATAGAAGAAAAAATAGAGGCGGCCATTGGAGATGCTCTTAAGTACTAATAAAAATATGACTGGGTATAGAAACTTTTAATGTTTAAACTCTTATTAATGTTTTTTTGTCAACAATTTTTATTAGTTTATAAAACTTAAAACTTCCCCAAAATTTGACTTACGAATAAAATTATTAAGACTCATGGTCGCAACTACAATACTTCGCTTTATATAAAGTTTTTATCTTGTTGTATCCTTAACAACTCATCTCTTTTCTTTCTATGCTCCAAAATTTCGCTTAATAATAGATCAAAGGGATGAATAGTGATGATTGGATATTTCTCTGTAGTTTTTTTTTTTCTTGTGGTTCGTTAATTACGGAATCGATCTAGGTGATATCGATCTCTTCTATATTGACATAAAAATCTATGGTGAAACGCATATCCTGAATCTCAGAGTTAATATGAACCATCATGTCGATGAAAGAACTTAAGATCACACTTAATAACAAGCGAAAGAACTTCTGCATTATGCACAGATCTACGCATACCAACAAAAAATACATAATATCATGTCTAAGTAGCATGTCTATCATAGTATCTCTTTTTATCTCGTCCATAAACTATGACATAGACATATGTCTCATCAATTACAACCACAAATCCTTGAAAATATGGCCAATAACGCTTATCAGATTGTAACTTTGGATGATCTTTGATGTGAGTCAAATTAGACCTAAGACTACTCTCTCAAATAAGAGATCAATTGCAGTACTTGAGGTTTGAAATCCACAAAGCTCTCGTGTTCACACAATAGACTAACAGGTTTTGAATTAAACTAAACAGAAAATATTGTAAATTAAATAAAAGCAAGCAAGTAAAATTGGTTGTAGATTCAGATGAGGAAAACGTCAGGCTTAGGGATTTCTCAGGACATAAACTAATAGTAAATCTAGCAAATTAATTAGGATTATTATCGAACCGTTCCAGAACTCAAATCACAGATATCAAATTTACCACCTCTCGAATGAATTAATTATCTATGCCTAACAATAGAAATTCCACCTCTCGATGCGAATTCCTAAAATTAAACAAGCATTAAAGTCCAAGTTTGATATGTTCACAAAAGTACTAAACCACCTCTCGATGCGAATAGTCCTTTTGCTCACCTAAGATTATTTCAGGAAATAGATGACCTCTCGAATCTACCTATCATCCTAAGATCAAATTCTAGGTGATCAAGATAGAATTAGCATTAAGAACAACCTAAGGTGAAAAACTCTATAGATTAATCCTAACAGGTTATCGATCTACTAATTCATATAAATTCCTAATGAGAATCCCTAAACCTAACAAGAAAACTACTCAAACATGGAGATTGAAGCAAACAACATGATTGAAGTAGAAATCAATAATGAATATAACAAAAATAGGGTTTAGAAATATCTTCTCTAAAGGGAGTCTCCACAGGGTTTTGCTCCCAAGAACAGAATAGATAAGGAGAATAGCCTCTCCAAGCTTAGGTCTAAACAATGACCTTAAAAATATATATATATAACTTCTAAAAACGTGCAAGGACTTCTTTGAAAATAGGGAGAAGTGCAGGGACGTCAGATATTGGTGTCGCTCGACACCAGAAGTGGTGTCGATCGACACCTACGCAAATTTCGGTCTCCGGATTTCTTCTGCAGCATAAGTTCTCTGTTTTCCTCCAGAATGCTCCATAATCTCTAAATGCATCCCAAACATGTAAAAACCTGAAAAGGACTAGAAAAGACTCTAGAAATATACCGGTTTTAAGTATGATACCGGTTTCTAGTCCTGTAAAAACCTGAAAAGGACTAGAAAAGACTCTAGAAATAACAAATAGACTCTAAAACCTATATCTAAATCATACTTAAAACCGGTAAAAATCGAGGTATATCAATCTTGCGTAAGGACCGTCAAATTTAGTGTGAACATATCAATACCGTTTATACGATTGCATCATATATTTCAAGAGTATTTTTAAGAAACTTTCTGAGATGAATGCTCAAATATATGCATTGCAGTCAGATGTGTTATGTTATGTCCACACATGTGTAGAAACATAGTCACACTCTCTTTACAAGCCATATTATATTGAATTCTCCAGCAATATACTTGATATATTTAGGCATTATCGTGGATGACCATTAATTCTTCCACAACAATTCCAAAATATGTTAAAGATAAATAAGACTTATGAGTTTCATATAATCAATACAATAAAAACAGCAGAAGTCTCTCCAGTGCTGACACCTCAGCTTTTTGGAGTGTTCTGGAGGTGACACCTCAGTTAAAATCGATACCCAATCAGAACATTTCAAATAATACAGCTCACTTTTGTCTTCCACTAATATCATTCTTTTTTTCCATGTCATTCTTTCTAATTAAATTTCAAAACAAACATTTGTTGTGGCCCAACCAAAGTAATAGCCCACTTAGCCCACTTAATTACAAGACAAAAAATTCTAAAAACCCTTAGATTTTAAAAACGTAGTAGGTAAACGGCTTACCGTAAGCCTCCGAGAATAACTCCACCGCCGGCGACCGATCTTTCCACCGTGGAATCATGGTTGGCTCTTCCAATTGTTATAGACATGAGATAAACTCCAATTTGTAGATATTTGGAATCATATGAAAGAAGATTTATGCAGATTCAGAATCAGATGGAAGACGATATGTGAATTCGAGTCAGATTGAAGAAGTCGGCCAGCCTGTTCACACCGGAAACCATCGCCGATGGAATCGGAAAAATACTGGCATGTCGACTAATCTTCGATTTAAGGTTGTGGAATTTTTCGATTCGTTATCTGATTCATCAATAGAATCAAACTTCACGATTGTGATGAGAGCAAATCTATTAGCATATTTGAATTGTTTACGTTTGTTTATTTTGTTAATTGAGGAAAAAATAGTTTTCTCCTCTAAACAAGGACCATATTCCCCATTCTTCTAACTTCCATAATTGTAGTTCATGTTGTTTCTCTATTTAGAGATTTTAATGTCGATTATTGAAAGAGAAAAGAAAAAATTGGCTAAGAAACTTGTGTTCTTGTGTTTGTTCCTTTGAAGATGATTGTTAACAGATTGTTGGTTTATTTATTGGTTGCAGATTGTATACGAGCGAATATACATATTAGAAATATTTGCTACAGATTTTGTCGAGTAACAGACCAATGATTCCATCTAGGAATCTGTTTTGTATCTAAAAGATTGGCATTTTGTCAAGGCAGGCGTTGTGAGGCTCCGGGAGATACTTGCACAGTTGCACCCGACAGACTTAAGGTTCCCAAAACACCAACAGAACTCAAAGAACTTGAATCCAACCACAAGGTAACATCTTCCTTTTCTTCGTGAGTGGTAATCAAAGGAATCGTATGTATTTTATTCAAGAACTAGGGATAAAACAGAATCTTCCACATATGCCGTAGTGAAATAGATGGGTTTAATTTCATTTTGATCTTAGTTGTTCATTAACCAAAATCATGAGAAAAAACTAGATTTTCTTACTTTAACTAGATGACGATTGAAAAGGTTCTCGATCTGTATGTATGGTTAAGCTTAAGGCTAGAGGATTCTTTTCCTGACAGCAGCTTCGCAAAAGTCAATCTACAACTTGTAAATAACTAGAATTAGTAAACGGCATTATCATTTCCTCTGATTTGCTTGATGTTTTGATCCAAAGAAACATTGAATTTTACAGATTACTAGATCATATTGGGTCTATTAAATACTACCAAATTGACATTGAATAAATCATACAAGGAAAGATGCATGGTTGATAATATTCATATTGATCCCATGTATTCGAAAATCGAATTATTTTATTGTTAAAAATTGTTAATAGTGTTCAGCTTTTGGCAAGTTCATCTTTAGTGTTCTTTGTTTCACGTTTGATTCCAAACTACTTTTATCTAAAATATGTTTGTTGAGTGTACACCAAATCACATTTTATTTCAATTATTTGTGGAGGAGAAGACAAAAATAAAAAGTGTATTTCCGGTAAAGGAATTGGAGGTTTTTTTTTTCTTTTTTTTTTCTAAATCGGATTGGAGGCTTTGTTAAGAATTTCTGATCGTTGGTATTTGAAATTGATGTTTGTATATGTTAACAAGGAGTGAGCCAAACAATTGGTTGATCGTGGTATAAAGTTAAAGGAGATAGAATAAAAATAAAGAATCAAAAATTTGGACATAACTAATCTTGCAACCTCTCCCTAAATTTGTCTTTAGATCTACGACTTCTGCAACAAGGGAAGAAGATCCCTTATCATTATGGTTTAAAATTTTAACCAATGATCCAAGATGCACTTCTCACAACGCATTTACATTTTTTGTCGTTGGTAGTTAATCAAAAATTACACCTCTTAAAGGATCATTTAAAGAATTTCATTGATCAATTATATCAGAATTATCCCTAATAAACTTTAGGCCTATGAAGTATTAATATTAAATTTAAATCGGACGCTCCAATATAACCAAGAAAAATACACAAAAAAATATCTTCGGCTTAGATAATTATTGTGCTCTAATGGTAAAACAATTATTTAAAAAAATAAAACACATTTTAAATACTTTTGGTATGATTCAAGTTATGCTTATGTACCATAAATATCTTCAACTGAAAGAATCTAACGTTCTTAAAGTATGATAGTCGCTGAAAAAATATTTACAAATATCACAATATAAAGAGGAATCTAACATTTGTAAAAGTTAAACATATACTAAAAACATAAAATAAAAACAAACAAATACAAAAAAAAATGACTGTACGGTACATTTGTTTTGTAAAAGTAAGATATAAAAGATATGTATTAATTTATGTATATCTAATATAACAAAAAAAAACTATTAAAATACGAGCAAAAATAAAATACTAAATCCAAGAAACTTTTTAAATTTCTACTATTTATACTTATATTAAAATAAAACTAATATATTAAAACTACTCCGCGGCTTAAACCACTTCATGCATGTTGTTTTTTATGTTAAACAATTTCTTCAAAATTTTAAAAAAAAATTCTAAAATACCCCGCGGTGTAGCGCGGGTGTCGATCTAGTATATCTTTTAAAGAGAGTGAGACTGTTTTTCTATATATATATATATGTGGACATAATATAACACAACGTACTCCAATACATACATTGGGCATTTATCGAAGACATTCTCTAAGAAATTTCATAAGTTAATTGATGCAATATAATTGATGGTCATTGATATGTTCACACCAAATCTGATAGGTTTTATGAAATTTCATCCAAAGTTGCAATTTGATAAGCGTTACTGCCCACACTTTAAAAGATTTATAAGTGAAGTTGATAGGACACATCTACCAATTATGGTTTATTGAGAAGATCAAAGAAGTTACTAAAATAGGCATCAAAACATAACCACAAACATTATGCGGCTTATACATTAAGTTACATATATTTATGTTGGTATTTCGGAGTTTGTAGATAATGCAAAAGTTCTCTCGCTTTTTATGGAAACATCCTAATTTTTCATCAACAATTACTTAGGATATTTGTTACTTAGGATATTTGTTAAGCCGTGAATTTATTTTTTCATATAGAGGAGATCGGTATTACCTAGATTTGTTCTACAACCAACCAACCATAGGAAAAATACTATAGATAAATGTGTAATCATTTTAATGCATCACTTCGATCTACTATTTGAGCAAACTTTTCGAGTATAGAAAGCAAACTGGCAAGTTGTAAAGGAAGCTAGATAGAAAATTTATAATATGCTAGAAATAGTGGTTACGACCATGGTCTTACATAAATTTTTCGCTAGTCGAATCTTGGGGATTTTGATTTTTAATTTTAAAATTTTTTGAAGATGGTTGAAAAAAATAATAAATATTTAGGGTTACATTAATAATTTTTATAGCCAACAAGAAACCATGAAACTCTATCAAAATTAACAGTTAAATTCTTTCTTAATTCAAGTTAATTATGCTCTTAGAAGAACCTCTTTTATATGCCCATTATCACTCATGATCTACCATGTGCACAAAACTAATTGTGACAAATTCTGACAATTAGCTATGTTTGTTGTAAAAGAAAAATAACTAGCTATATTCACTAAATGTATATGACATTGTACATTATTATTAAAATAATCTCCAATGAGACTACTCATATATGTATACTGAAGTCACGTCTGTGAATAATTTGTTTTCGAGAAAAGACTCAGTTAAACTTTACAAGAGGAAATTCCCAAAAAAGTCCAATTCATTTAATATTAGGTTGTTTAGCCGCGATACCCGCGGCTTATTGCATAATTGTTATGCTTTGTGTAAACAATAAAAAAAAGTTTTAGAAAATATAAAAATAAGACAAAATTACATATTATATAATAATTTCAATAAAAAAAACATTGTTATCACATATATTTTATATTTTAACTACAATCCAAAAGATAATTTTATCTTTTTTCTCTCTTTTCATATTTCACATAATTTAAGTTATAGTGATAGGTTTTTTGTTTTTTTACTACTAATTCGGATTACCAATCATATAACTGTTTTTTGGTAATTTTATTTTGCTGGAAAAATAATAATTTTAACTACAACCTTTTAAAAATATAAATATTGACATTTATAAAATTATATGTTAGATCACAAAATTAAATATATTTACTATGATTATATTAAAAAACGTAAAAATAAAAGAGGTTTCTTCTTACAAAATTTATTTCATTAAAAGATCACATAATTTTAGAAAATATATACATGAATATGTAAGGAAATAATCAAAACTCCATAATAGAGAATAAAAATGCTATCATTTCAAAAACAATTTTAAAATAATTTATATAATTGTGTTTCAATATAAGTATAATTAGAAGAAATTTAAACGGCGCTTACGATTTGAATTTAGCCCTCTTTATGTCTTTAGCTCTCTTTTTTCTCTAAAGCTAAAACTTAATTGCTTAGGAATTCTTTCTCTTGTTTGTGCTAATTTTTTCTCAAGCCTTAGCACCCTATTTATACTAAATAGGTCGAGACCATACAAAACAGGCCAATTTTCAATCCTAAAACTAATTGGAATGGACAATTTCTTTTTTCTTTATGGAATAGAAAATTGTCTTTTGTCTTCATGTTTCCTTTTCCTTCTATGAAAAGGAAACTCTTCAGTCTTCTAGAATCTTCTCCAAGCTTCTAGTATACATAGCCAACCGCCATAGACCGACTTGCTAATTTCCATATGTTTGCTTCACGTTGCTCTGTTTTTCTTGAACTACTTATTGAGGTACTTTGACTTAGTACAGAAACTCCCTCAGATGTTGCATCTTCAATACTTAGTGAGGCGATCCTCCCATTTACGAGGTATACACACAAGCAAATTAAGACCACAAACAACACATCAAACATGAACTAAAAACCAAACCAATGCACAGCCATGCCAACGACACAACCAACCCATGTACACAATTTGGACTCGTCAAAACTCCAACCTATACATCACAACAAACAAGTCACACAATCTCAACCGCTTAGATAAGCTCATGGTCATGCACTCACCTCAAATCAAGGATGATTCGAGAACAATAAATAGCAATCCCACAACCACAAGTGACTTCCCACTCCTGAAGAGTAGTTCAACTCAACCTACAGCCCACCAAAACAACCTTCAACCTAAACTGGACAAATCTGAAAAAAACAAAAACATAAACGATAAGCCTCAAAGATTGAGTCACGAATCGAAATTTAACCGTCCACTTCCAATCTCCACCGTTGAAACTCAACCCATAGATGACCTGAAGCTACCCTTAAAGTTTCTTGATAATCTGACCGTAGGTTCACTCGCGATCTCACTATGAATACACGCTAGTCCAAATCGCCTCTGAAATAGAGCATCTCACGAAATAGCGGATAACTGTTAGAATATTAACTAAATATGAAAATGGGGTAAATCTAGGTCTAAGTCTTAGCTACAACTCCATAAATTTCCGTAAACATTGTAAACGATTTACTAGGTCGAATCTCTTCTCTACCAAACCCTGACAGTTCTGTCTCCCTCTCTCTTTACCAATGCTTCAACCTCCTCCTCCTCCCTCACAAGCAAATAAAAACGCCCACCCTCTCTTCGCCAGCTGGGTGGCCACTAAAATTAGAGAAAAATTGATAGAATTTCTTGCGATTTAGCATTTAAATCAAACAAAAAAATTAGAATTAAATTGGAAGTTAATTAAACTCTCTCTTGGTTTTATATTAATTCAAAAATTCACCTTTTTTTCTTAACCCAAAAATTGGAATTAATCCACACCACTCCAATTCTCGACATAAACTTAAATCTTCTATTTTTTCTGGGACCCGGGCGTTACAAGTTCTACACTTGTACTGAAAGGAGCGTACTTAAAAAGTTAAAACTACCCATGGACATGTATTCACATTCAACAAAGAGAGCTTTTTAATTTCCTAATAAAATTAACAAATTGTGGCCCAAATTTTTTTGTTCCTTTTCCATATATTATATTTTACCATTTAGAGTCCCATAGAATGAAAAAGAGAAGGTGATAGAAAGGGAGTTTTGTCTAACTAAACTATAAGAACAAATCAATGGATATACTCTTTGTTTTACGAATTAATTATGTGAAAACCACAAAAAAGTAAAAAATCTTTTACGATATGAAACATCTAGAAAGGATTTACACATATAAGCACTCTTCCCTTTGTAAAATGACGATTTTACCCTTATCACCATAACTCATAAAATTAACAACATAATTTGTTATCTGATTGTTGAATTCTCTCGACATGTGATTACAAATGGCAACGATAATGAAGAAGTCCGACGATGACATCGCTTGGATGGTGGTGCGAAGCAAAGACGGTAACCAAGGCCGTACTACTATTAGAAGAAAATAAACATTTGCTTAGGGCAACAAATTTTGAAAAACAATTTAGTGGCATAAAATTATTCTTAATATATATATATATATGTATATTTATATGAAGCAAATATTGGGTTTCAACAACCCATCAACATGGTCACATGGACTTAATTAATTCATTAGAAAAAAACAAATGATTTACTTAAAATAAATAAAGTGTTGAAGCGAAGGTTATTAAATACAAATCGTCTACAAATAAAAAACAGTTAGGGTAAAAAAGAGATGATGTTTGTACTCTCGTTAGTCTTTGCCTCTTTTCTTAAAACTGATTAAACAAAACTTTCTCTCAAGTTTCAACGTATCTCTCGCCAAATCAATTCTGTTAAGGTAAAATTATTCAAGTTTTTACTTTTCTTATACGATTTAATCTGTTTTTCTAAACAATTTTATCCAATTTATTTTTAAAATTGTAAGTAATCTATTAATTGTTGTTGCTTGTAACGGTGTAAAATTTATTTCTAAAATTGTAAAATTGTAAGTAATCGACTTGGCTATCTTATCGAATTGGTTAGATACCTTGATTTTGAAAGTTTGGTTAACGATTTTATGGAAAAAAGGGAAGAAAAATGTTTTTGAACTAAGTTTTTGTTTGTTAGTTTTAGTTCTTTTATTACTTGATAAAAACCCACGCTACGCGGCGGGATATATTTTTATTATAAAATAAATTTATTTCAATATCAATATCAGTATGATTGGAAAAAATTTCAAAAAGCTCTTAAGATTTGATATTTTACATTTATATATTATTTTTACAAAATAAATTAGGGAGACCCACAAAAATGCCCCTTTTTCAATACCCCTTTTCAAAAATGCCCCCTTTGGCTGTCCATTTTTAAAAATACCCCTTTTTATGTACAAAATGACAAAATTACCCTTCTTTTAAAAAAATCTATCATAAATATATAAGAAAATATAACAAAATTAGGTCCACAAAATACAAAATATTTTTTGGCGGGAAAATTGATCCCGCAATTTTTTCCGCCAAAACACTTGTAAAAACTTGTAAAAACCTTTAAAATACCTTGTAAAATTTTTCCGTAAAATTTTTTCCCGCCAAAAAATTTTCCCGCCAAAAAAAATTTTTTTGCGGGAAAAGTGATTCCGCAATTTTTTTGGCGTTAAATTTTCCCGCCAAAAATTTACAAGGTATTTTAAAAGTTTTTTACAGGGTATTTATAAGGTTTTACAATGTATTTTAAAAGGTTTTACAACGTATTTATAAGGTATTTATAAGATTTTACAAGCTATTTTATAAGGTTTTACAAGTTATAAGATTTTACAAGTTTTTTATAAGGTTTTACAAGTTATAAATACCTTATAAGTACCTTGTAAAATCTTTTAAAATACATTGTAAAACCTTACAAAAACACTTGTAAATACTCTGTAAAACCTTTAAAATACCTTGTAAATTTTTCCCGCCAAAAAAATTTCGCCAACAAAATTACGGAATCACTTTTCCCGCAAAAAAAAATTTTTGGCGGGAAAAAATTTTTGGCGGGAAAAATTTTTACGGGAAAAATTTACAAGGCATTTAAAGGGTTTTACAAGTGTTTTAGCGGGAAAATTGCGGGATCACTTTTCCCGCCAAAAAATATTTTGTATTTTGTGGACCTAATTTTGTTTCAAATAAGGGTAAAATGGTCACTAAAAATTAAAAGAGGGCAAACTTAAAAATGGACTCTCAAATGGAGCATTTTTGAAAAGGGGTATTGAAAAAGGGGCATTTTTAACAATTTCTCAATAAATTATTGATATAAACTGACACATAATTTATTTGTTTGTTGATATAAATTCATACATAGTAGTTCAAATTCATATTATTTTGTAAGTGACAAACTAAATTTGTTTTCTTATAAAATCATATGAACTACAATCTTAAGATTCAAAAACAAAACCCCCAAGGATAACTTCCATTTCTTTTTTGTTTAAATTTTAATTTCACTCATCAATATAAATTCTAGTGCTAAATTTAATACTAATGGTTTCATCTTTATAGGATTTAATAAAATAATTTTTGTTCATTTATAGATTTTTTTTTCTATATATCACTCCATTTAAGTATATATTATTGCTAGGTTTCATTATAATGATTTTGTTCTATTTTTTTATATTCTAAATAATTTAATTTTCATGAAACATATGTTTTAATTTTTTAAAATCTTAAGGACCGAACTTTTTTAATGAAGCTCTTTTTATTTTCGAAAAAAACTTTAACCTCAAATTTTTAAATAAAACTAATATTATAACGATCTATTTATTATTATCTATTGGATCACAAAACTTAAATTTAATGATACATATATTAAAAGTGAATTACCATAATTTATTTGAGATAAGAAAGAGGTAAGAAAATTTTATTTGATAAATGTACTACAATAATTTATTTTATTAAATATTACATAATTAAAAAAAAATACATGAATATGTTAGAAAATAATCAAACACAAAAAAGTAGAAAATGAAGATGCATCTTTTCAACTTCATTTTCTTATTAGGCTAAATTTGGCTTTTTGGTTAAGGGTTTCAATTTAAAATCTATTACCGAGTAGTTTTGTCTTAGTAATTGAAGATATGACCATTGTCATTCAAGTTCTTCTAGTGGAGATTTGTTCTAGGTAATCTATGTAATGATTCCAAGAAAAAAAAAAGAGAGTAGAAAACCTTGAAGAAGATGGGAAAATGCAGAAAGAGAAGCTAGCAAGAATGTTTATAGCATTTTTTTTTTTTGTTTGCAATGGGATTCAAATTTTGATACGGATTGGTTGTTCTTTGTTCAGGAATCAACAAATTCAAGTATAAAATTGTGATTATATGATCTTGGAGAGGGCAACTGAAGCTTGAAAAATGATAAATATTTTTTGCATTTCTCTATTATATAAAATATTGTATAATTTTTCATTATTTTTCTGATTTAAGGTAAACAACCATACAAAAGCTACAATCGATTTTTTTTAGTGTAATGTTGTGAGTTGTAAATAAAGATGTATTTTATTTGAAGACAATTATGTGTATATAAACACGTCGTTTGTCAACCGTTCTGACTTTAAACTTGGCGTTGTTTATTGAAGAGTCGTTTTTGAAACTGATGCTGATATGTTTGTTTCGGTTTATAACCGACGTTAGATGCTTTCTTTCTTGTAGTAATTTTCAAAAATTTGGAAACCTTTCATAAGTGTCTAAGATATAAAGTGATTTTCTAAGTTTGCCCAAAAAAAAAAAAAAGTGATTTTCAAATATGCCTTTGATTAAAAAAAAAGGTAGTATTATAGTAGATGTCTAGAAAAGAAATAAATACTTATTATAAATTTTTCATAAATATTTTTTTTTTTATTCTATGGCATTTATTACAACACTCAATCACCAATCATTAGAGGGTGTTTTTGACAACAACATCTCTTAGGCTGGTTAGGAGAAGGAGAAGCACACAACCCACTTACATAACCTTCTATTGTACAGTCAGTTAAACATTCATGCCATGCGTAATAATCCGTACACAACGTATCGCAGTGATCGAATGAGGTTTTCTCACCTACACAAGCTCACATACAAAGATTTTTTTGTCAAAAATCACAAACCAACATATATATTAACTGTAATAAAAACATAGTAATTACAAATTCTACATGTTTAGCTATTGTTTTTTAAAGGATCCATACTAGGTTAAAACTATATCAAAATTTAAACATACCTGAAACCAAAATGTTCTGGTTGGACAACAGAACTGTAAATACTACTACAAGAAAACAAGTCACAATAGCTTTTGAAATACCCATAATAATAATATTTTTTTGTAGAGAGAGGTTCTATTTATAAAGCTTTGGTCTTGCAAAATCTCTTACTATTGATTGATTTTCCATATTTGTGACAAATAACATTTAATATTTTGACCGTAAGATCCTTGACATTTATTAATTTTTTTTGCTTGTATCATAATGGACTATATATGGTCGCAAATCAAAGTAAAAGTTTCAAAAAGTCTTGAAACTTTTGAATTTGGTTAAAGAGGATTTTTTTCTTATAATATCATTATGGTCAATAAAATATATTAAGTAAACGCAATATTTCATTGCTAATTTTTTTTATTTACAGCAAAATAATGTCATCCATTTAAGCTAGAAACGGGCGGTTTTCTTTAGGAGATAATCAGTTCGGAGTTGAGGAGCTTACATGGAAAAAAATAGAATCTCGTGCTCTTGCCTTCTTAGCGAGGCAATCGGTACGGACATTATTTAAGCGAGGAATAAAAACTAACGAAAACAGAGGGAAACCAAGTTTTAAAACATTAAAATCTTCTAACTCCGAAGTAAAAGCGGACCACTCATCCGAAGTGTCCAAAAACTGAGTTAGCTCCTTGCAATCTGTCTCAAAAGCAACATTAAAAATAGATAATGACGTGAGAGATCTCATTGCCCAGAGAAGTGCTTCAAACTCTGTGTGAAGAGGGGATAAACATTGGCGAAGATATTTTAGTCCAAGATGAGAAAATGACGATCAGAGCTAAGAATCCAGCCAATGTCGAGATGCACCACATCTGGCACATCCTGTGTCACAATCAATACCTCTTTTCGCAAATTCTCTGTAACCGGTACACAATCCGTTAAGATTTGCCAAAAGAAATGGCATACATTAGGTGGACACTGCACTTGCCAAGAGTGCTAGATGTCCGGACCAATAAAAGATAAATTGGTCTAAAGAGTTTATAACGTTTGATTTTCTAAAGAGTTTTAACGTCACTATAATGTTATTTGCCTTTGATTAAAAAACATTTTTATCATAAATAGTTTTTTTTTGGTTTTATTTTCATAAATTCCATAGGATTTTTTTTACAACACTCGAATCATCAATCATTCATTATAGCAAAGATTATGTGTTTTTTTTTCTTTTAATAAAAGATTACGTTTGACAACAACATCTCTTAGGCTCTTTAGGAGAACAAGAAGCACATATCCCAGTTGCCCAGCTTTCATTATTACAGTCAGTTAAACATTCATGCCATCCGTAATAAGGTGTACACAACGTATCGCAGTGGTCATATGAGATTTTTTCCATCACTTCACCTACACAAACCAACATACATAGATTTTTTTTAAGATCACAAACCAACATACATATTAACTGTAATAAAAACATAGTAATTACAAATTCTACATGTTTAGCTATTGCTTTTATAATGATCCATACTAATTTTAATTAAACTAGATCAAAATTTAAACATACCTAAAACCAAAACATTGTGGTTGCACAACGAAACTAGAAATATTATTACAAGAAAACAAGGCACAATAGTTTTTGTAATACCCATAATAAACAAATTTTTCTATGAAACTTATAAAATATAGTAGACAGGAAGTTCAATTTATAAAGCTTTTGGTCTTGCAAAATCTCTTACTATTAATTAATTTCCATATTTGTGAAAAAAGCATTTAGTATTTTGACAAAAAGATCATTGACATTTATTTATATCGTCGCAAATCAAAGTAAGAGTTTAAAAAGTTTTTAAATTGCATTTGGTTAAAAAGGAATTTTTTCATATATTATCATTATGGTAAAAAAAAATATTAAACAAATGCAAGATTTCATTGCTAACCCTAATTCATTGTTGGAAGTTTTTTTTTTTAATTAAGCAGTGGTCTTTAACAAAATAATAGTAATAATTAGGTAGTGCTGTATATGGTATAAATTTTGATTTCTTAATTGATTTAAAATTTTAAATCCCGAGATATGCAAATTGTTGGCTGATGATGTGGCACAAATAGTTATAAAAGAAAAAAAAAAAAACACTAAAACAATTTGACTTCTATTTTAACTAGGTCATGGTCCGTGCATATGCTCGAGTTGTTATAAAATTATTTATGTTAGATAATGTAAATTTATTTAATAATAATTTAAAAAATAGAAAAAAAAATAAGTTTCCTAAATGTCAATAATATTTTCTACACTTATATTTATTCAAATTATATAATATAAAAATATATCTTATTTAATATAATAATACATAGAAATCTCATGAAATTTATTCGTTTTTATATTGTTCAACTATAATAATAATTTTATTTAGTATTTTTGAGCATTCGAGGTAAAATAAATATTATTAGTAATAAAAATGAAACTTTACAATGATATTCAAATATTTAGTCTAAGTTGTTGATAGAAACTAACACATAACCTAACGTATTTTTCAAATTATTTTGTAAATAACAAATTAAATATATTTCCTATAAAATCATATGAAGTGCAATCAAAAGCTTAAAAACAATCCCAAAGATTACTTTCATTTTTTAATCTCTTTTTATATTCCCCTTAATTTAAGTTATATTGCTAGGTTTAATTCTAATGATTTCATCTTTGTAGTACAAGTTAGATTGGAAATGGAATATCAAATTTTTTTATATGTATAGAAAAATCTTTACACTACAAAATTTGAATTAAATAATTTTTTATGATCTTTATATAATTATATGTTGAATCAAAAGAGCTAAATATAATGATGAGTATACTAAAAAAATGTCTTACAATATTTTTGGATGTAAGAGAGAGTTAAAGAATATTAATTTGATAATTGTATTACAAAATATTATTTCGTGAAAACATTGCATACTTTTAAAAATAAAATAAATATACATAAATATGTAAGAAATAATCAAACATCCAAAGTTAAAAAATTGAAGAGAGTTTTCTTTAGCTTGATTTCCTTATTGTGCGATGGTCGGAATTAATATTTTTGAATCTGCATCAATAAGGTAATTTTATCATAGCTATCAAAATTATATTATACATATATAATTTTAAATTAAAAAATATTATAAAAAAAAAGCAAAGAAGGAAAGAAAGAGTACATAAATACAACGAAGAAATAAAATTAAAAATTATGTAAGATATATATTAAACAAAATATATAATTAAACTCTTACAATGATATCTTAATTGAGTTTTCAACCCAAGCAAGAACATAAACAAAACAAAGAAAATATTTAGCATTTGGGACATGGTGGAGGAGGATGTGAGAATGATTATTTATAGGAAAAGAAGTGATTGAAGTTATATTTCTAAAATAATTAGATTATAGGAGTTACAATTATAATTATAGTGTGTTTAAATGACAATGAATAGAGAAAAAAATAGTCAATTCACAATTATGTAATTTTAATTACAATCTATATATACATTTTTGGAGTACACTTAGCAAATAAATCCTGGAGTTCCACTTTATTTACGAGTCCATGCCACTGGTATTTATTATTTACTTTTACAAAATTTAAATAAAAGATATTAACCAAACAATATCTTGCCTAATTTGTTTCTAAAAATCTCTACACAATTTTTCCATATATCTTCAAAAAATATTTATAGCAGATATTTATATTAACATTTTGCATAACAATAAAAATACTAATTTATAATAATCAAAATATTCACATAGAAAAATCATATACACATACAGGAAAAAGAACTATATCTATCATCATTTAAGCCGTTACTTTATTTAAATAAAAAACACAAAAACTTGAAATCATACACTTTATATGATAAATTTAAAATATATGTTAGTAGTATAAATTTAAAATCGTTCAAAGAGCGGTATACCACGGGTGAGATCCTAAAATTATTAGATTTTATAACAATAATAATTTATTTTTTTGGATTTTATAACACTAATAATTTAGCTAACGAGATAATATAGACAGGTTTATATGGGATAACGGGTTTGGGTCGATATTAATAAATAACGGTATATCACGGATAAAATCCTAAAATTAACAATTAAAATACAATTATACAATCTTAAACACAAAACAAAAGAAACAATATTAACAAAACAAATCCAACTTAAAATTTTATATTTTTAGTTATAAAAAAACCGACTCACGGTATACTGCATAGTAAAATATTCAAAATTTTAAAATCTACCATACATCGTTACTTATAAAAATGTATGTTTTCGTATCTATACTTCAAAAATTGAAACTTAAACAATAGTAACCATACACTAAATAATACATAGATATATATCTACATTTAAAATTATAAATTAATATGATATATCTTCAGTTAATCTTTTAAAAAATAACATTACATTTTTGAAAAAAATATAGCCCCGCGGTGTACCGCGGGTTAAATTCTAGTTTAGTAGTAAAGTGTGGATTTAAAGTATGAATTAATGTATATGATTAAATGTGTTACATTTTTAGTTTAATTGAAAATAAATATTATATTTTAAAATAAATTGCCAAGTGGACCAATAAAGAGAGAGTGAAACCCTTGAATAATTTTAACTATTCATCACCAATAAACCTGAAAGTTTGTTATAGTCATCAAAATTTTTATTTTATATATGTGAATTTAAATTAAAAGTATGAAAACTAAAGAAGAAATATGTATAATGGCGTTAGAAATAAACTAAAATTTGAAGAGAATGTTAGATATATATCATACTTTCTAAAATAAATTTAAAATCAAATCCTTACGATGATGTTTCCTTTGATTTTGAACCCATATAACAACATAAAAAATGGATACATGAATATAGTGGAAGAAGATGAGAGAATGATTACTTATAAGATGATAATCTAAAATAGAATATGGATATAAATCTTATAAAAAAATGTAAGATATATACATCATATAGAATTAAGCTTTACAATGATATTTAAAGTGATTTTTTTAACCCATGCAACAACAACACCAAAAAAAAAGTTAAACAAAACAAAAGAAAAGTAAAGATTTGAGATATAGTAGAAGAGGATGATAGAATGAGAAAATAAGAGAATGAGTATTTATAAGATGAAAAGTTATGGGAGTTACCATTTAGAAAATAAATAGTGGGCCGGAGTTACAATGTTAATTTATTGTGTGTTGAATACAATTGAGTGGAGAAATATAGTAAATGCATGATATAAATGATTTGTATTACTTAAATGTATATAACTAAATATGTTATTTGTGATTTAATTAGAAATAATATTTTTTTTAAGTTACATTGACAAATAGACCAATAAAAAAAGAGTGAAACATTACTTTTATATATATGATTTTTCGTTTTTATCGCTTGAGATGAAATAAGACGCAAGAGAACGACGACAAGATCTCGAGTGCCAAAGGCAGTGACGATGGTGAGCTTTGGCGAGTCTACGACTATGACGGTTTAGACTGCAAGGAGAAGCGGGGGTGGTGGCTGGCTTACATATCGAGATGTGATCACATCTCGATGAAGATGAAAAATTCCCCTCATAATTCTCACTGATGTCATTGAGATCTTCAATTTTGAAAGTTCAGGAAAACAAAAAACGAGATTTTAAGCTTCTCAATTTCCAATCGTTTGGTATTCCCCTCGGGTTCACTATGAACTAGTTCCTTTAGGGTGTAGTTTTTGTGAATCACTCTCATTGCAAAGGTTAATTCTCAAATATTATGCCCAACAAGTGCCCATTTAAACAATAAACCCTCGTTTTACTCATACATGTGCCATATTTTTTGTTTATGCTATATCATCTTACAAATTCACCATAATCTTAAGTGTTTTGTTAAAAGCATATATTTGTTATATGAGCTTATCAACAACATTTCTAAGAAGACTCTCTTCTTGTCAAAGCCTCTTCTTCCATGTTCTTGGTGATTACCTCTAGTGCTTTCTCATACTTCATCACCAAATCATCTAAAGACAATCCTCTCACTGGATCAACGGTGAAACTCCATTCTATCACGCAACCATCATGGTCTCCATCTTCACGTGGCGATATCTTCACCGTCGAAACGTAGGATTCGAATCCAATGTTACTCTCCACTATCTCGTATCTCATCACACGTTCCACAGGATCAACGGCCACCAGCTTCTCCTTAGACCATCCCGCGGCGGATTCTACACTGTTGGATCGTATGGAGGAGCTAGAGCAGAATCTGATGCAGCCGGGCTCACCGTTGTTGCCGTGGACGCCGTGACACGTGCCTAAGGTGGGAAGCCACTTGTGGAGGTTGAAGAAATCGGTGAAGAGAAGCCAGATTTGGTCAGGCTTTGCCTTTGTGAGAGTAGTTGACACTTTGGCTTGCCATTTTTCTGGACTTGAAGCTTTTTCCATGTCAAAGAGAGAGGATCTAGATATGAAAATAAGATATGTATAGTGTTTTTGTTATGAGTCTTGTGACATTTATGTAAAAATCTCATATATAGACTATTTGTTTTACCATGGAATTATGTATAAACAATTTGGAGAAGGAAAGTTGATTACGGACCTTAATTAAAGGTTGATGCCATCATGATATGGTTCTTCGTTTGTTGTTTCCATCATATTCTCTACTACATGTGGAGCCTCCATCTCTTGTTCTATATTCGCATTTCCATATGGAAAATACTCGTACGGATTTTCTGGAACTTGAAAATTTGTAGAATTTGGTGGCCACGTCGCTTCTTCACCGGTAAAATGACTTGTTCCTGATGATTCTCCAACGTCATAATATTGTTCTCCATGGTTCAACCAAACATAGTAATTTCCCTTAAACCCCACTCGAGAAAGATGTTTAATAACCGTTTTTGCATCACGCTGCTTTCCGTTTTTACAACGCGCACAAGGACACAAAATAGTGTTAGTCTCTTGGTAAGAAGCTTAATTACAAGCAAATTCAATAAAAACATTAATCCCCTCAAAAAACTCATCTGAAACACGATTTGTTAATGGATCAACACGTTGATCCATCCACTCTCGATATTGAAAATAATATGACATTTGAAAATAGTAAATTAAAAAAATATTGAACGCTCGTTTTACTATTTTTTTCTTCTCTTCTTCTTTGCTCTGATAATCAATGGAGAAACGCAGTTGGTTATATAGAAAAGATAAGCCACGAATGTGCTACGACAGTATTTGTGGCTAAACTTTACCACGAAATGGTCACGACACAAAATCGTGGTAATATTAAGCCACGAATATGTCACTGCCACCATTCGTAGCTATATATAGCCACTAATTTGCCGTGAACTTAATTCGTGGCTATAGTTTTCGAATCTTTTCCGACAATATGCAGTCCGCAACTTGGACAACTTGACTGAGATCGACTGAGGTGACATAACTTTCGGTGGATAAGCCACGAATTTAGCCACGTTTTTATTCGTGGATAAACGTCTTTCACAATTCGGTGGAATAGCCACGATTTAACCACGGTATGCGTTGGTGGCTATAGTTTTGCCACGAATTAGCCATGTTTATTTATCGTCACTATGTTGCTACGAATTAAACGTAGCTATAGTGTGGCTCTAGTTTCCACGGATCGACACGTGACAAATTCGTGGCTGTGTTGCCACGGAAAAGCCACGGAAAACCACGGTTTATTTAGAAATACTATTCGTGACTATTTCGTGGCTATTGCGTGGCTAAGTTAAATTTAGCCACGAACCGCCGTGGTAAAAACGTAGCTATACGTTTTTTTTTTACTAGTGGAAGTACCTGTTTTTGATATTGATGATTTTGCCAAGTGTTATCATTCTCACTTCTTGGGAACATGAAAGATAGTGGTTCGTGGTAACAATGAAACACCATGTGCATGTATTATGGTAATTTTTCTCAGAGTTTTTTTTTTTTTTTATAAGTGTTAATGGTTTTTGGCAGTTTTTAAAATTTTGCTAAATGTGAGACTGAAGATACTAGTAAATAAAATAAAAAGGCATTAGTTGAAAACTTGTGATTTATTTCTTAAACAATTATTTATTCTAAAATCCTCTTCAATTACAGAAATATAAATCGATTTAAAATAACAATATATAATGTTCCAATTTATGGATTTTAAAGACATTGTTATAATGGTCTTCGAAGTAATTATGTAACGTTTTAAAAATATCATAGTTAAAGATAAATTTTAGCTATTAAAAATCAGCTAATCATAATTTAACATGTAACATCAATGCACATTAAGAAAATGTTAGAAGAGTTAATCTCTTGCATGAAGAGATTCCCACAATGGTTCTTCAAGGAGATCTGCAATCGAGTAAGCATGAAGATCAGACTATCTTGCACATATACAACTAATGACATGACATAATGAGTATATTTCTCGATGAGGGAGTAGAGAGACATCATTACGCCAACTTACACAAGCGATATATACTTTGGTGGTATGTTATGGTAGTCTAGCGCCGTAGAATCTATTATGTACGTAGTTCATGTAGGTAGTCGACATGTGAGCAACCCTTAAACCACATATTCCTATATAGGGATATTAATGCATTCATATAGTAATATATATGTAATCTATTTTTTCTAACCCTTTTTCGACCATCCTTAACTTGAGCATTAAATTGTTTTTGAGAAGTGTTCCTCCTTCAAATGCTTCCTGAGACCTAGATGGTTCCTTCATTGACACAATTATATGATCTACTCTGGCAATTGCGCAATGCATGACAGTTTCGAAGACCAGCATAGAATGGCTTAACCAAAATGTTTGTTGAACATTTTAGCACTGCAAGGAGAAGATTATTGAGTCATTCTGCTAAATACCGTCGGCTAAAGTCTCCAAAAAAAAAGTGACATCGCCCTTTCCACCTTGTCGGGATCCCACCAAAGCGAGGTCAGGGTCTGCAAAAGAAAATCAATTGTTGTGGTAGAGTTCTTTTATCTGCTGGAACCGAGGCATAACCAACCAAACCTCAATAAATACTCTAGAGAAGGACTACAAGAAGCCCGGTGAGGGAACCAAATGAAGCAACCCAAGTTCTCATAGAATGTTGGATCCGAACATATCCACTTCTACAAGAGGGGAACATGTCGAAGGCTTTCATAGAGCCTAACATGTAGCCTTATAGGGATCTCTATATCTTCCTATGTTTTAAGAGAGTCTTCATATGTCAACCAATCTACCCCCTCTCACCTATCAAAAGGAACCTTTGCATGCGAGGAGGAGGAGACAAAGGTCGGATCTTCTTCGTTAGTTTTTGTAGAAGCAATAAAATTCGAGTAAAAATTAGTTTTCACAAACTTAATTAGGCGAAACAACCAAACGAGTCCGTGAATAAAGGTAAAGCAAAGAGCCGGAGATTCACCATTGACAAAGAAGGTAAAGAAGAATGTAGATGTGTGACAATGTTGAGTTAAAATCATTTTCTTTTTTACTAGAAGCCCTAGGGCAAAGTTACATTCAAGGTCACAAACAAAGAAGCAAAAAAAAAAAAGACAAGAAAGTAGATGGGAAAGTGACTTAAAGGCCTATCAAAGACTAATATTCCTAAGGGGCTCTATCATGATATTGGCAAAGAGAGTGAAACGTGGGAGGAGGAAGTACATGAAGCCAAGTAGCCAACGCCTGCCACAAAGTGGTGCATTGAGAGCCCGACTTTGTGAGAGGAGCAGGGAGCCCAATCACAAGCTTCCTATAAAATAATTGAAATTATTCGAGATTTTAATTATCCATATAAATGCCTTTAAAATGAGTTTACTAATGGCTACTATAGAATTTTCTTTAGTTTTTTTTTTTAAAATATTACTTGTCATACGTGCTACTTTGTACACTGATGTAAATGTGAAGGTATATTATCCTTCGTTTTTGCAAAAGTTCCAGTACAACCCATAATCTCTTAATTGGTTTAATACACTCATATCATGGACAAATCGTTTAGTATCTCCTATGTATTGAAAAAAATGGCATTAATGTGGTAAGTCGATTCAGTGACATGAAAACTTCTGAAACTTGTGAATCAAACAAAATTTTGACCTCATCACATGGCGCAATATGAACACCTCTTTAAAACACGAACAAAAGCTGATTCAACATTCCAGTGTATGACTTCACCAAGAGCTTTCATGATGATGTGAACCCAAAAACAAGATCATGGTGAGGAAATCTTGACAAACACTCGAATCCTAACATTTTGCCCTAATCATTCATGAGTTAAAATAAAATGATCTTTTTTCCATAGCCGAGAAGAGATAATATTAAGAGTTAAACTTGAAATGAAACCTACCATTTCTATATCTAATCAATGAAACCACCCTATATTAGTAATCTCACACATGGGGCATAAGAACAATAAATGCTTTTGAGCAATGCGCTTGAGTTGTCTTATATTGAGATAGGATCCAAAACAATTATTTTGATTGGAACCAATTTTCTCTTTGGAACTTTCATAAACGATTATGGATCCAACAAAACCTTCGAGAGCCTAATAATTTCTTGCAGTATTAACTATAATAACACGTTGAATAAGTATGATTCACAAATAAGATATGGAATCAATTGTAACGTTAATTTTATATATAAAGAAGGATGAGAAAGAGGATATCCAAACTCCCATCATAATGCAGATCGAAACGAAGTTAGGACTCGACAACCATTAGGAACCATTGATCAATTCGATTCGCGCCAAATTTTAAATAAAATCAACAAAAATCTTTGTCGCTATTTATCCTAGTTTTAAAAACTTAACATTTCTCCTATGCAAGATCAAAAATGAAAAAAAAGATATTTCAATTCCCTTTTTAGCCAGCGATTTACTATTCTATAGATAGAATTCGATTCGCGCCAAATTTTGAATAAAATCAACCCAAATCTTTGTTGATATTCATCTTAGTTTTGAAAATTTAACATTTCTCACACATAGAAGATAAAAAAACAGATATCTCATTTCTCTTTTCTCTTTTAGTCGGCGATTAACTATCCGTTGATGAATTCGATTCGATTCGCGCCAAATTTTGAATAAAATCAACCCAAATCTTCGTCGATATTCATCCCAGTTTTGAAAATTTAACATTTCTTCTTAGCAAAATCAAACAAGAATATAAGATATCTCATTTCTCCTTTTAACCGCCGATTTAAATCGCCGACCAACATTTCCGTCGGCGTTTTGAAAAAACGTTTAGAAAGCAAACCATTCCAACAAAAAAAAACTTGTTTACCACCCCTTCAAGACACTCAGATTTGGTCAATAAAAAATTTATATATTGCAGATTTGATAAATCCAAGTTATTCATGTCCAAAGTCCATACTATTAGATAAAAGAAAAAGCATTAAAAACCCATAGATTCAAGGGTGTGTGAAGAAACAGAACAAATAAAAAACCTCATAAATAAGAAGATCCCTTAAGTAGGTAAAAAAATCAGAGTCTTTAGATTCTTCGATTGCTAAGTCTTATAAATCCCCAAAATCTCTCTACCCATTTGGATTTTGCAGCTCTCAGATTCATCTTCTTGATCTCTCTCTTCGTTATCTTCAATTCACGAAGATTGTATCCATCAGATGGTTCTAGAAGCTTCTTTCTTTCTCAGTGAGTTCGATCGTTCCATGGACCAGACGTACGATGCCTGAGCTGCGTAGCAACGCACGCAGAGATCGGGCTAATAAGAACCCGAAGCCAAACCAGAAGAACCCAATTGCTTTGAAACAATCACCAGTTAGGAGAAACCCGAGGCGGCAGAAGAAGAAAGTGGTGGTGAAGGAGACGATCGTAGAAGCAGAAAAGGCGACGCCTTTGGTGAAAGAGGAAGAAGAGATTAGGGTTTCGAGAGAAGATAAGAAGATGGATGAAAACGATAGTGGTGGTCAAGCAGCTCCAGTGCCTGATGATGAAGGAAACACTCCTCCACTTCCTGAAAAGGTGTCACCTTTATTGTTGGTTTTGTTGTTTCTACCAAGTTTTAGTTCATGGGAATTGTCTCTTGCATTGTGTGTAGTGTTTTTGATTAGGGCATGTCACTAAAGTTTTAAACTTTCTCATGTAAGATGATTTGATTATTGACTCATTGGTTTTACAGGTTTCGGTTGGTGGTTCCCCCATGTACAAGTTAGATAGAAAGCTAGGGAAAGGAGGTTTTGGACAAGTTTATGTTGGTCGAAAGATGGGCACGAGTACTTCGAATGCTAGATTTGGCCCTGGAGCTCTGGAGGTATGCTGTTTGTGTTTGGAAGTTTACTTGCATTCTTTTTTATTTCGTATGGTCTGTAATGTAATTTTGATGTGTCCATTTTTGTAGGTGGCTTTGAAGTTTGAGCATAGAACCAGCAAAGGGTGTAACTATGGGCCACCGTATGAGTGGCAAGTTTACAAGTGAGCGCTTTGGTTTCTGGTGTTTTGTTCTAGGATTCTTCTTCTGCTTGTCCAAATAGTTTGTTTATAAAAGGATGAGATAACTAATTTATGTTTTATCATCTGTTTTGTCCAGTGCACTTGGTGGCAGTCATGGTGTGCCACGAGTTCATTTTAAAGGTCGGCAAGGCGATTTTTACGTGATGGTATGTTGACTTTAGCTGGGTTTGAACAAGAGCAGTTTCTGTTCATAGCTACTTGCAGTATGACTAATTACTGTTTTTAATCTTTCATACAGGTTATGGATATTCTTGGGCCTAGCTTATGGGATGTTTGGAATAGTACCACTCAAGCGTGAGCATTCCACCTGAGAAACCTTTACGTTATTTTGTAGCATCTGAAGATTTTGTTATATAAACCATTGATGAACAGATATATGTTTCTGCAATGAGCCATTTCATATTGGTACTCACCATATGCTTTGTTTGTTTTATACATTGTAGGATGTCAACAGAGATGGTTGCGTGCATTGCGATTGAGGCAATATCCATATTAGAAAAGATGCATTCTAGAGGGTAATTTTCTTATATTCTTGCTGACGGTACTGCCTACTGCAACTCTCTTGCTGTAGATAGCTTTAATTTTCTTATATTCTCCTGTCTCTGGCAGATATGTGCATGGCGATGTAAAACCAGAGAATTTTCTGCTTGGGCCTCCCGGAACTCCTGAAGAGAAAAAACTTTTCCTTGTCGACCTCGGCTTAGGTATACTGTATTTTGTAGTAAGAGCAAGCATGCTTTACTTTCTTTGTGCTGCTCATCCAATTTGTTGATCTTACAGCAACCAAATGGCGTGATACTGCTACTGGACTTCATGTTGAATATGACCAGCGTCCTGATGTTTTTAGGTAAGTTGATCAAGTAGGCATAAAGCCTGTGAGATTGATTCTTATCAGTTACTTCAATCTTATGTTAGTTATTAATATTTGGCTTTTGTGCATTCTCAGAGGAACAGTACGTTATGCTAGTGTACATGCTCATCTCGGCAGAACTTGTAGTCGGAGGGATGACCTGGAATCTCTTGCTTACACTCTTGTTTTCCTTCTTCGAGGCCGGCTTCCATGGCAAGGGTACCAGGTTGGTGGCTCTAAAAGTTAAATAATTTTACTTTTTGGCATTTTTCCTTGCCAATCATTAACTTGTTATTTTTAGGGAGAGAACAAAGGTTTCCTTGTTTGCAAGAAGAAGATGGCTACTTCCCCAGAAACTCTTTGCTGCTTCTGCCCCCAACCTTTTCGTCAATTTGTCGAGCATGTTGTCAACTTGAAGTTTGATGAGGAGCCTGACTATGCTAAATATATCTCCCTTTTTGATGGAATAGTCGGCCCAAACCCAGACATTAGGCCAATAAATACTGAGGGTGCACAGAAGGTGATTTTGTGATCTCCTTTATGACACATTTATTGAGGTTTTACTGTTTAGGTCCAGTCTAGAATGTCTAAAGCTTTTTCGTGTTTGTCTGGTGTGAAGCTCATACATCAAGTGGGTCAAAAGAGGGGGAGGCTGACAATGGACGAGGAGGACGAACAACCAACAAAGAAGATCAGATTGGGCATGCCAGCAACACAATGGATCAGCATTTACAGTGCTCACAGACCAATGAAACAACGGTGCTACCTTGGATCATACTTGAGAATTCTTAGTATGTACGTAGATGACAATGCAGCTGACATGTCTTTTATCTTTGTGCAGATATCATTATAATGTTACTGATACAAGGCTTGCACAGCACATTGAAAAAGGAACTGAGGATGGGTTATTTATCAGCAGTGTGGCTTCTTGCGCGGATCTCTGGGCTTTGATCATGGATGCAGGAACTGGCTTTACGGATCAAGTTTACCAGCTATCACCAAGCTTTCTCCACAAGGTAGCTTCATTCTATATTCTGGGGTAGTCATTCGTCATGTCTGCCTTGCTGTTATCACTTCCATATTTTGATATTCTCCAACTTGTGTATTTTTGCCTTTATTTGTCATCTCATAGGAATGGATTATGGAACAATGGGAAAAGAATTACTATATTACAGCAGTAGCAGGAGCAAATAATGGGAGCTCATTCGTGGTTATGTCGAAAGGTAATGTTGTTTTATTCCTTTTGAATGCAGGTGTAACAGTTATTTCCGTTTTATCTCTGTTTCACAGCTTTCATTCTTTGTATTCAGGGACCCAGTATTTACAACAATCCTACAAAGTCAGTGATTCTTTTCCCTTCAAGTGGATAAATAAAAAGTGGAGGGAGGGATTTTATGTTACATCAATGGCAACTGCTGGAAGCAAATGGGGAATTGTAATGTCTCGTGGAGCTAATTTTTCTGACCAGGTCCTGTGAAGTTTAGTTATTGTTTGGGTCTAGCCTTGAATAGAAGCATGAATCGCATTGAATTACATCATTATAATATGGGGTTTTTTTGTGATGTAGGTTGTAGAACTAGATTTTCTATATCCTAGTGAAGGTATACATCGTCGATGGGAAAATGGCTACCGAATTACATCAGTTGCTGCAACTTGGGATCAGGCTGCCTTTGTTCTTAGTGTGCCAAGAAGGAAGCTTACTGATGAGACACAGGAGACTCTTAGAACCTCCGCATTTCCTAGTAATCATGTCAAGGTTTGCTTGCTGGTCTCTTATTTCTTTATCTATGTTATTTGGCTTTCCAACTTCCTGGGGTGTAACTTCTAGTCCCTTGTTTTTCTGCAGGAAAAATGGGGCAAGAATCTTTACATTGCATCGATTTGCTATGGTCGAACTGTGTCGTGAAGTTCTAGTTTTTGTTAGGATGCAACTCAATTTAGCTTTACCATATATCGGCTAAGAAAGAAGAATCGTTGTGATCAGTGATGCTATGGGCTTAGGGGAACCTTTTAGCAAGGTTGAATGAATGTTTGCCAAGTTTCACTGATGCTGTAATGTAGTGTATGACTTCAACAGTTTACCCTGTTCTTCAACTTGGATGACTTGTTTGATGAAAGAAGTTCGAATTTCTTAGATTAATAAGGTCTTATATATTGTCTTCAACTCTGTTCGAAGTTAGAGCCACAGTTTGATTTTATGTGGCAGTAATGAAGATGGAACTCTTTGGTGAAGCAGGAAATGAATGTTTCTGGTATTTATTATACCTGCCTTCAAAGTTCTGTCTTATGATTTATTGTGATCCTTGCATGCTGTTTTCCGTTAAATCGTGTAGGAACAAACCAGGGAGGGTCTTTGAACCTTTTGGTCTTCATCTTTAGCTTCTCTACCATTGAAACGAGGTGATGCTTGTTTACCGATGTTCCTTTGGAAACGTAATAATTTGTTTTCTGAGATCAACATATTGACAGTTCTATGGGTTGATTTCCCTACTTTGTTGCAGAAGTTCTTATTTGTAAACTAACGTAGTGAAACTGTAAGTGCAGAATATGGGGCATCTCGTCTATACTACTGTTCTGCTGTTGCTGCTTGTATCCAATTTGAATGGTAGTTATGTTTTCTTCGTACTCCAAAAGTATTGTTTGAACTTTGAAGCATGAAGATGAAATGTGGAAAAGACTAAAGACAATATGAATGGTAATAGCAAATCTTTGACAATGGTGATCCCAATATCCCAATACAAGTTCACAGTCATCATAAAGTCAAGCATGCTGTTTCAGTTTTCTTTCTTGATTTTCTATTTTCTGCCCTTGTTTTGATCCAAATGTCCTACTCTTTGCAAATAAAATTTGCTAATTGGATAATAATAATCTTGATTTATGTAGAAACTTAATTGTCCCAATTGCAATGTCTAAAATAGTAAAGCCTCAATGTCACAATACATTCTCTGTATTGGCAAATCTGATAACCACATGGCGACTGATTTATAATAAACGTATCCATGCAATAGTATAAATCAGGATTCTACACGATTTAGGGGACAATCCCAATTGATACTTTGATTCCATCCTTAGCCCAACTCTTCGTGATACATGTTTTTAAGCCATTCCTTAACCTCTATTTTGTTTTGAATAAAAGCATCGCCTAGAAATGCTTCTTTCCTAAAACTCAAATGCTATGCTGCAAATGACTGAGAGACTGAGTGAGAGTTCAATTCATTTAGGTCTACACAAAACCCATACGAGATTCAAGATTCCCGTGTTTGTCTACCTAGGGTTCCTCCATCAGATTTATGCTTTCATGCGTGCATGAGCGTACATATATAATGTATGTATGCATATTGATGAAAACATCAAATCCTCATAGCTGCCTTGTTATTACTTTAGAATTCTATACTCTAGTCAGCTTTTCGCTTTCACAAGCTATTTTGTAATATTCAGCATAGTGGGGAAGTTAAAAGGTAGAAACCTTTCTATGGTAATTTGGTATTGAAGCGCAAATTGATCCATAAGTGAGACCTGGTTTTAATGCTGTTTCAGCGCATGTCATCTGCGACCTGTGAGCCCCGAACTGCCCAGAAAGATGATGGCTTCAACTTCTTATTTGTCGCTGTGAAAAGCCAACCAAGTTGGGTTTCACACGTCGCACAGTTTGCAATTGTCCATGCATACCTGCGGATTTAAGACACATCAATCAGACTTGAAATATCAGATTTGTCTTCTTAATAAAGTACAAGAACCAGTACTCTAAACAAGTAACCCTATGCCTAAGAACAATTGATCTAAAGGATTTCTTACAACAAATTGCGCCAGCTGCTTTATATGCTAATGCAGTAATGCTCTAAATATTTAGCTTGCTTTGAACCAAAGCTAGTTTTCAAATCATACAACTTGGAAGCTCCATAGGACGTATAATAGCGACAAACCCTATTTCTAAACTACTGAGGTAGAGATAAGTATAGTGAAGGAAATAGGTCAAGTGGTCCAAATATAAAAATGACTCAAGGACAAACATTAAATAAATTCTCTTACCCAGGAAACCAGCTGTCCTTTTTAACAGGTCTACCTCTAAGCGCTATGTCATTTGCTTTGTAAAAGGTCATTATCTCGTGCACATAGCCATGTGGGTTTACGTAGGCCCCAAGAGGACCTTCATTAGACATAATCAACATGTCTTTCCTTCTTGCTATGACAGTCTACATTAATATACAACTGTATCAGTAAACAAAATATTCAATGAAGAGGAAGTGGAAATGGTATTTACCATGCTCCCACAAAATACCTGACAATGTATACATCGAACACGGTCAAAACTTTCAAGCAATTCAATTTCTCGCTGCAATCTATAGGAGACTCCATCCAGCTCCAAGAGCTCTTGTCTAATTGACTCAGACACGGGAATTTTACTAGCAATGGAAAAGGATAGAATATCTGGTTTATTCACAAAAGCCTCCATGTTTGGAACCCCAACTATTTGCTTCCACAGATCTGCATTTTATCTTAACATTAGTAGACTCTTAATATGTGTGCTACTTTTAGAAAACAATCAAAATAAAAAAGGAATTTACCAGCTGCTCTTTGAGCAAGATAATATGAGTCGTACATCCTATACGCCCAGAATGGCCAAAATGCTCTTGGGGTCATACGGAATCGGCTTAGATCAGTACTTTCCCGGAAACTTGCCAGCCTATTTTGCTTCTGATATTTCTCTTGTGAGACAGGAGTCTTGCCAATTGCCGATTGCTCGTCTTCATTTTCGTCGTCATGGCTAGAAGCTAAACATCCAATGGACCTCGAGCTGTATGGATTAGACCCACTAGATTGGACTGTAGAGGTGGCGACTACTTGATCATCATCACTACTTGTTGAGTTACAAAATATTGAGTCAACTACTGAATAATGAAGTCTTTTTTCTGACGGAGAAAGAGCACTTTCAAAACTTTCTTCAGAATTTGCTTCCATATCTCTAAGAGGTGTAGATAAAGACACTGTACTCAAGGGGTAGCGACCTTGCAACTTGCTTACCGGTACCAGTTTCCCAAACGCGTCCCTGGGAGTCCTCAAGGGCACATCTTCATCAACAATTTGAACCTCTCCGCAAGGCTGCAAGAAGGGTTTAAAAGTATAAGCTTCTTTCACAGTAAACAAAGATGCATTCCCCACTTTTACTAATAAATAAGAGGAGTGTGTATGTGTATATATGAGAGAATGTCCATACAAATCCTTCAACGTCAGTCCAGCGACGCTTTAAACGGAACCGTTGTTTTCCACGAGTAATAACATTGAATGAACCATCACCAAGTCGACGGTATTGTCGTATCTGTGATTAACACCAAGAATAGTATGTTACATATCAAGAACTAGAAGATCCAAATTATTTCCACCAGTTAAAAATATTAAACAATAGGCATAGCATTTCTCAACTTCCTACATCAAGACCCCCTGTCTCAGGCATTGCTCCAGAAAAATTGCACAAAAATTTAAAAGTCCATAGTATTTTAGGTAAGAAACCAATCAACAAGGATGCCAATTGTAAATTGTATTTATTCCTGAGGATATGTTAGTGCTGCCACCAATCATATCAGATCCCACAATTCCAAATACAAAACTGCAGAAAATTTCAAATACAAAACCGCAGAGGTCTTAAGATGAGACAAAGTAAAAAAAGTTTTAGAAATAGAAAACTGGAAGGCATAACTTCATCTAACAATCATTTGAAAGGAAATGAAATATTACCTCTGCGGTTGTCCCCACACTGGCATACTTGAACTGAGCCCCTTCTCTGTAAACACGAATCTGAAGGTAAGAGGATAAAGTTTAGATCAGTAATTATTTCTGGTAGAAAAGAACATGATTTTTGAGAATCCAAAACGAGCAAAGCAAAAGATTAAGTCACCTACCACACCTATCGTAGATGGAGCGTTAGCTTGGTTCAAAGCTCTCTCAACAGCAGCCAGGAAACTAGGCTGAACGATTCTAAGGGGTAGTGTTGCCTCAGGAAATAGAACCACTCCTGAAGTATTGCAAAGCAGCAGTGTCATTTTCTTACATACATATCTGACTATCTGAGTACAAAAACACTAGGAGGGGACATATGACTCTTCACAACAGACATGTCTTAAACGAATTGGTTTTACGAAACAGTACTTCTTGTAAATCCGAAGAAGAAACATGGTGTGCTCGTTGAATTGAAGTTAGCATCCCATATCAGTGAACATGCAATTACAATCTTAAACTAATGCTACAGAATAACTACTAAAAGAAGAAAGCTATCACCACACCATCTTTATAAATAAATACCTTCAAGATAGAAAAGCGGGATCTTCAAAACTGTGCCTCCATCAACAAAAGCAATTCTGTTTTGAGTGTCCTCAACCTCTGTTAAACAAATACAAAACCATAAGCTCAAATATGACAAACATATAAGAAAACACCTCGAAAAGACACAAGACGAGAGAATCGATCAATACCGCCAAGATACATATGTAAAGAAGCCAAAGCTGGGTTGAAAATAAGTTCATCATCACCAAAGTTACCACTGTCAAAACCACCACCAAATGCAAAAAAAAAAATCAATTACCGATTCGTTGAATCTGTTATCTAAAGGATTACATATTTGCGCAACTATTAAACATCACGAAACCCTATCTAAGCAAAAACTCGAAAATCAAATTTGGTTTAAACACTTGAAACTGGTTTTTGTAGTCACTAGAAATAGTAAGCTAGACGACGAAGAGAGTGTAGAGAACGAATAAGTAACAAAGGATCGTAGAGAGAAATTAAAGGAGGGAATAGAGATTGCTCACGAAGCTTGAGCGTGGGAAGAGAAGGGAAATGAAGAGAGATGATCATTATCATCGGAATCGGAATTGTGAAAGTCGTCGACTTCTTCGACTTGTAATTCCTCGAAATCAAGCTCACGAATCTGCTCGATCTGAAGTCTCTCTCTCTCACGAATCCTCTCGTCGTCCATTTTCTTCTCTCGAGTTTTTCGTTTACCCGCCAGTAGAGAGAGTCTCCTTTCGCCACCTCCGCGTTTTCCAGGTTTGTTGTCTCCGTCCTTCAAAGTTATCGGGCCGGTTTATGGATCCAATACTCGGCCCAACTATCTCGGGTCATCATCTATTAAATTTTTTTATATAAAAAATAAATATCATTATAAAATAAAAAGTTTAGGTTATTACATGATGCATAAACCTAAATAAAAAAAAACAAAAAAAAAACATAGAAGCATAAACCATTTGAAATTATTTGCATCAACAAAAACACTAAGCGATTAAACTTTTGGTTCGAAAAACCTAATGAAATCATTTCGGCGATAGTCCGAAAGAAGCAAAAGCTAGGGATTTATTCACTATTTTTTATCAACTTGCAAATCATATGAAGAGCTCTTCCGGAATACGTAACCTATATATAAGAAGTTGATCCTGTAAAAAAAAAATATAGATCTCTTGTAACATATGAGCCTATGAGTTCTATCACTTCTTACCAAACTATTTAAAGTGTATGGAAATGACAAAAGTATAAAAATTAGATAGCTCTTATAAAAGTCTAAGAAATAGACATGGATATCACACATGGTAAAATTATTTATAAAATTGTAAATTTGTATTGTAGATTTTGTTTTTTATATTCATTATATGGTTCTCTGATGTTGTATATTCCCACTTTTTTAATTTAAAAGATGTTTAACGTTCTTACACATATCAAAAAATTACATTATAATTATGCATTTTTCTTGTTCTTTTAATTTAAAAGATGTTTAAACCTTTCAAGCCCTTTGTAAATTAAATAAATAAAAAACTATTTTATGTTTTGTATATAGAATGATACATTTTCATTTATTTATCAATTAGTTTGTGTACGTTTTCTAAAATACAAACCACAATATATATGCCAAAAAATAAAATTTATTAATTATTTTATATGAAAAAATGAAGATGGCATACAAATTTCTTATTGTACATTTGAAAAACAAAAAGAGATATTGAACAAAGTTGTTTTCGTCTATGCGCCCTTCACAAAATGATCAATCACTTATATATTGCCATAAATTACATTTCCAACCATAAGGCAATAAAAAAGAAAAGAAAAAAATTAGTACTACTACTAATAATACAATTTGATTTTCAAATCTAAAAAACGACACAAACACACAATCCAAAGACCATAAGTCTTGCCATCAAAAATGAAGCTTTATAAGTTAACACTTAATTAACAAGTTACATGCTGCGTACAACGTCAGCCACCGTACTTGCAGAGGTTTTCGAATCCCATGTACTCGTGCCGTTCGATTTTGCCGATCATGTTCACTATTCCCACGCCACCTAAGAACAAAGAAACAACGATAACAAAAGTTACATATTTTTCGAAGGTATTAAAATCCGCCCGTGGCTGCGCAAAGCCGCAAAGTATTCGTTATATCCATTTCGATTGATTAGAAATCTAGGTAACCAGATGTGTAAATATGTAACAGAACAAAGAAAATATTAACACTAATATATCGCTTGATAATATTTTTGGGTGAGAAGGAGATAGTGTACCAAGCGATACCGCACTGATAAAAATCATGGACGCGAGGATGAAGATTATGAGAGATGCCCGGCCGAGAGCTGCAATGAGCCTTCTAACTACATGCTGTCCTACAAAAGCTGCAATTGTTGCCACTCCAACAAGGTACAGAGCTGCATAAAAGTAAACAAATAGTGAGGATATCGCGAAATTTCAATCGATTCCTTGGCCTTATAGAACAAAATAACATAAAACTCACCATAAGGAACAGGGAATCGTTTGAGAAGATAGTATTCTACAACAGACATTGATGAAGAGAAAGTCATTGCAAAAGTGGCTGTGGCACTTGAAACCTACAAAAAAAAAACACACACAAAACGTAGATCCGGTTATACCAAAACAAGTGATTTTCGATTGTATTGTTGTAATAAATTCACACCTGTGGCGGGACACCGAGCTCCAAGAACAATGGACCCATGATGAAACCTCCGCCTAAACCAAGTAAACCACCGACTATGCCTGCCAATATGCCAAATGTACAGTACATAACAAGCTGACCAACGGTGAAATTCGAGTCTCCTTGCCCTTTGGATGCAATGATTCTTCTACCCTGGTACAAAGCTACTGCTTCATAGCCTGATACACCAACTGCAACCGGAATCTGCATGACGCTAGGTAAGCGTAAGTTTCTCTAAACAGTTTACTTGGATCTCACTGTAAAAATATGTATTTGACTGTACCTGTAACAGATTTATGACCCAATATGCTACTGAACAATTAGCCAGATTTTGCTGTTCCATAGTAAAACATGAAAAAGTATCAATAAAGTTTGAACATAAACAAGTATTACTCAATTCTTACATATGTATTGCGTACTGCTTGACAAGAACAATAAATAACCTTCGATATCTGCAGTGCCAGGAACACAACCCAGACAAACACGAGAAGTCCCAGTTCCTTCCAATATACATTTTCAATAATACTTACCTGAAGTACATTAGTACGGTTAATTGTGACATAACTAGCAAATACAGAACCAGCACTAGTGTAAAGAGAATAGCATATACTTCTTCTTTCTTTTTGTTTCCAGGGTTTGTGCTCGGGCCTGCGGGAAGAGGCACGTATTCAACTTCTGCCCCAGATACACCTAACGAAAAAGTGGATTATGTGAGCAATGTTTTCCCAATAAAAGCAAAACAGAGGTTGTAAAATGGTGGTCCCTGAAAAATGTTTTAACAAACAAAGATTAAGCTCACCATTTGACTCTAAACGCTTAGCAGCCTCCTGCACCACAAAGAGAAAAATAGTTTGGTGGTTGGTTATTCATTAAGATTGACACTATCAAGCAATAAATTGATACAACAACCCTTGTTAGGTGTTAGGTGGATAATTATATCCAACTACAAGAAGTTAGCGAGATACCTTTTTCTCTATAGTTTCCTTGTTCCAAGTCTCAGAACCCTTCAAGAACGCCTTTGTTGACGTGCCTGCATACAAAAAAAGGTGAATCAAAGCCTAACCGCGGATGGAAAAAGGACGTATATTTCGAAACCGAATACCTAAAAAGAGGATGATGAGTAGAACAGTGACCAACCAATCCGGAAAAATAACATTAAAAGCAACACCAACACTAATCCCAAGCATAAGCATAGGCTGGATCAGCAACGCGAGATCGTAATCAATGATTGGCATATCAAGTGTTGGATGCCTCAATCTAAGATTGTAATAGACAGTTGACACAGAAGCACCCATAATCATACCTAAGAAAGTCATCATTATTAGTCAGAAAAAAAAAAACACCAAGACAAAAACATATAATGTTGTTAATGAAATCTTACATTTTGAAATAGCTGTAGCTGATTTAGGATCAAACCCAATAATCAAACTAAGCATAGGTACAAAAATTCCACCACCACCAACACCTCCAACACTACCAAACGCAGCTCCAAAGAATCCAACAAGAGTTCCCAAAACAATTTGCCAATTAAACTCAAATTCCTGGTTTATACAAAGACAAATGAACACATAATTCTGAAACAAGAGATGAAACTTAGAAGAAGAATGAAACTTACAGGCCAAACATGGCGATAACCAATTTGATCAGATTCCCATAGAAAATTGACAGCTTTAAGGAAGAAACTTGATTCATTTTCCCGCGTTTCATCTGAATTTAACCTCAGAGATTTTCCTTTGAAGATTCTTCTCTCAGCGGAAACAAAAGCAAAAGCTAGAGAGAAATTGATTAAAACCATGATTACAGATCTTAAACCTAACCATTTCGATCTTAATTTCGCCATTGTATACACTAACTTCAACGAGAATGGAGAAAACAAAGCAAAAGAGAAGAAGAAGACAAATTCAAAAGGTGAAATGTGTCGAACGCTTTCCACGATCTAAAGCGAGATCAGGATTCACACGACAGGAGTCAAATTTTCTCTGTGAGAAAAGAAAAATGAAATTCGAAGTGGAGAGGGACTCGTATTTTTGTTTTATGAAAATGCCAAGTAGACGAGTGATTGCGTATTAAGAAGGTATAGATATGTTATCATTGATGACGGATTTAGGACAGACAACTAGATCACGTAATGATGTAATACAATGAGTCAATGACTTATGTTTTTATTTAGACAAGCACATGTCATTCACAATCAGACCACCTGCCATGATTTATATTGGAGGATTGGGAAAAAAAAATGAAAGAATGAAGGAACATGTGTCTGTGTATATAAAGTTTGAGTTGGGCCACAACGGACTGGTCCAGTAGTCCGTTTTCTATATTTACCGAGTCAAACTCCATTTGAGAAGAGAGGGTAACTAATGGTGACGCGCACTAGGTTTTAGTGGATTTGGGCATTTCAACCGAACCGAACCGAACCGACCCAACCCAACCGACCTAAACCGAACCCAAGCTTAGACTCAAACCATTCGGTTGGGTTTATTTTCAACCCAAATGGGTCGGTTCGGTTCGGTTTAAAACCGAACCGAACTGATAACCCAATGTGTTTATTTAATTAATTAGTTAATTATATTAATAATATTATAAATAACTAAATATGTGTTTATTTTTACTTTTATAATAATTTGAATAAATGTAAAATCTATTTAATTATCTCTAAAACTCTAACTCTAAAAAACTTAGGGTTCTCCTTCTAACTTATAAAGAGTAAAACTCAAAAAGACTTTCATATTTCATTCTTGATGACATTGCGTGAAGGAATCATGGAAGATTGGTATGTTACGTTGTTGGATTTCATTTTCCTTTTCTTCTAATTACCATGGTTGGGTTTTTTTAGGTTTTTCTTTTCATGGTTAATTTGAATTATTCAATTTAAACTTACAACTTGAACTTGATATTTAATTACTTTATCAATTTCAATGTTCAAACTTCAAAGACAATGAAATTTTTTGTTTTGTTACATTAATTGATTTTTTGAACCGAACTCAAACCGAACCCAAGTAAAACCGAACTGAACCAAACCGAACCAAACATAAACGGACCCAAACACAAACCGAACCAAACTAACTTCGGTTGAGTTTGGTTAGAGTTTTACGAAACCCAAATAAACCGAATCGAACCCAAACCGAACCCGAAGTTAAACCGAAATGCCCACCCCTAGGTTTTAGCGGATGTGAAAAACAGAACTGGAACCGATCCGAATTGGAATGTACTAAACCAAACTGAAACCGATATGAATCTTCGAATGGGTATTTGAAATACTTGAATATAATTATACTAGATCATCACACGTACAGTACGGGTTAAATTTTATTTATTACAAAATTTATATATTATATATTTTAGAATAAAGTTGTGATATATTATAATAGTAATTAAAAATATATAATTAAATTTTTGTCAGTCTCTATATATAATATTAGAATGAATATATTTTATTTTTTTAATTATACTCAATTATGGATATATTTTTTTAAGATATGAAAACGGAAAATAAAATTATTTTAATAAATTATTAAGGTCTGAACAATGAGTTAATTTATATTAACAACCACAAAATGAGATTGCATATAATTCAGTTAGATCAAAAATCAAAATATTATAAATGAATCGCTTCTAAAACGTAGATTATTTTTAATTAATTAAGAAAGTTAGCTATTATTTTGAATTAATTTAGGAAATTCTTTTTTCAATTTCTAATTCTTTGGTTATTGAAATAGAGATTTGTTTGAGGTAACTACGGAATTTACCAATTATTCGCGTAATCGAATATGTTATGAACATATATTTAGTATATAATATACCAAATTCAACTCATGCGTAGAGTCTATATTTTTATTTTAGAATCCTAATGAAAATATTGCGTGCACAATCTATTATTCTTTATTTCCAAAATTGCTTGCACAATCAAATTTTCAAATATTTTGAGGTGTTAATCTTATTTAATCTATCTGATCATATAATCTCAACATACTGTCTATTATAAGGATCATAATTTTATATCATATAATATATTACATTTAACCCTCCGCCTACTATAACTACTTTAAATATATCTTTTTAGAAAATCAATTTAAAGTATTTATAATTTTTTTATCTTTTTAATCTATTAAATATTTATGATATTCATTAAAATATTAAATTAAACTATTTTTAAATGTTCCAAATTAAAATCTTTGAAAATATTTCTTGTAGTATATAAAATTATGAATTTCAAAAAAGAATTATATGAAATTAAATAGAAATATTCAAACAGTTATAAGAATCATAACTCATTTCATAATATAATATATTATATTTAACACACTACCTATTATAAATATTTGTTTTTAAAAAATCAAATTAGAGTATTTATTGATGATATTCTTTAAATATTGATGATATTCTTGAAAAATATCAAGTAAAACTAATTTTATATGTTGCAAATTAAAATATTTAAAAATCATATTGTAGTATATAAAATAATACATTTCAAAAAATAAATGTATGAAATTGAATATAAATATTCAAATTCTGACCCGTTACTCAGTCGAAATTTTTGTTGAATTATTTTTGGTTAAAAGAAATATATTACTCAAATGTGAATTTTTGACCCGTTAAATTTTTTTCTTCATAGATTTAACAATTTATATTCGTTTTTAAAAATTCAAATCTTGGCATATGCAGAAAAAATTTACTTTTTTTTGTTATATGGATGATATGATGATTTATTTGTTTCATAAAAATAGAATCATATAAAGATGAGAGGTGAAGTATAATGATTAATAACAAATTAATATGGTAAGTTAGATATCAAATCTTATATGTTCATTTTGATTGGTCATTCTTTTTTTAAAGTTAATAATATATTTTCATTTTGAATAATTAAATTAATTAAATTGCATAAATTAGTATTTGACTTGTTTATCCTTAATGAGCTGAATTAATTTACTCTTTAAATTTTTATCTCTAATGACATTCTAATGTAATAACTTACAAATGGGAAGGTTATTAAAGGATAATTATAAATTGTACTCCCCAAATAATAGTATAGGATATCTAATTTCCAAAAAAAAAAAACAAATTTCTAAAATACCTTAATGGTATCTAACATATCTGACATCTAAAAAAACAACGTAAACTGAGTAAACGAATGCTCAGACCTAACTAGGCTAGAGGCATTTCATTTAAAGTTTGATTAATTTGGTAAGTATCACAAATTGACTGAAATTCAATAGAAAAAAAAAAAAAAAAAAAAGAGAAAGGAAACCAAATTTTCGTCTTGAAAAATCGAGGTAGAAGATTTAACAAAGAGAACAACAATTACTGTAGGTGATAAAAAAATATTATTATCAATTATATATATAGGAAACCTAATAAATTATCATTAATGACGCAAGACAATAGAGTAAGGGGGTGAATTGAATGATAAATTTATAGTGATTTGAGTTCTATTGAGTTTTGAGATGATTTTGGTGAATTTTGGTGAATTAGAAAATCTATATTATTAATTGGGAATCACTCAAAACTAACAAACCTTATTTTGGTAGATTAATTACAATGAATGCCATTAGAATTATTGAATTTAAAAAACAAAAGAAAAAAATTCGAAATATATATATATATATATATATATATATTGTTGAGCATTTTTCTTTTGGTCAAAAATATATATTCAAAAAGTATATATATTTATTTTGTTGGAGCATTAGCAATATATATTCAAAAAGATTTTTCTGTTTTTTCTATCTAAAACTCAAACAAACTAAATTTACTGTTATGATTTAATAATGTTTCCATAAAAATTGACAATAACAAATTCGAAATAATAAAAATAGAAAATACATATTTTTACGATTAAATCAAATCTTAAATTAGTTTACGAAATCATATCACAATAATTATTATACTTGCCAAATATAACTCTAATTATAGATTTTTTTTAAAAAAAATCAAGCATATAACTCGAATCTATATTTAATACTTTGATTCGCAAACATATTGTTAAGATTATAATAGTGTGTTAACCCTAAATATTGAAACTTACTTTTTGAACGGGATGGGATGAGAATTCCTAAAAAAATGTCGAATAACATATTACAATTAAAATAAAACATTGCTTGCAATCATATATTTAAAATGTTTCTTTCAATTTATCTAGCATAGCATGTGCCAAAATAAAAGATTTTGGAACGGGTAAAGTTTATTTCGTGATGAAAATTTTGGGAAATTTGGGTATTTTCTAAAACATAATAGTGAAATATTGAGAATATAAAGAAAATACGGATAACTTCAACCAATTATGTAAAAATTAAATACCTAAACGAAAATACATAAAATACGGGTATTCCATCCGAATCCGAGACCTACACGATATACAATCACAAACGAGTAAATTAACGCTTATGTGATTAAATGTGTGTGGTAGATATGTGACCATACGGATTTTCTGTCTCAAAATTGATGTCTATTTTCTCTCTCTCCTTTTAATTATGTAATTGTCTTTACTGTAACCAAAAACAAATCCGATTAATTATTTTGTCTAAACCAAATTGAAACTAAACCGAATACCAAACTGATATGAGGTAGCATAATGAATGTTATACCAAATAAATACGTCTACAAATATAGCCCCGCACAAATGTGCGGGTCCGAATCTAGTTTAGTATTAAAATCTCTTAAATCTCACCTAACCATGAGATTTTTATTTTTGTATTTTTAACTAATAAATTCTCTGAAATCTGACCTAAGTTTAGTGTGACTGTGTGAGGTAAAGGAAGAAGTTGAAGCTTTGGAGAATAGAGGGAGAGAGAAAACTGTCAGGGTCTGGTAGAGAAGAAGTTCGACCTAGAAAATCGTTGGCAAAGGTAAAGAAATTTTCTGGGATTGTAGGTAAGACCTATATCTAGTGTGACACTTTGCGGATATTGATTTGAGTCAATATTCTAAGAGTTATCTGCGTTTTCATGAGTTGTTTTGTTTAAGACGCGATTTGGACTAGCGTGTATTCAAAGGAAGATCGCGAGCGAACCTTTCGTCGGATCGTCACGAAATTTTGTGGGTAGCTTCGGGATATCTAGAGGAAGTATTTTCAATGGTAGTATTTGAAAGTGGATGGTTAGATTTCGTTTCGTGATCCCATCTTTTAGGCTGAGGGTTCCGTTATTTTTCCACAATTTTTACAGTTTAGGTTAAATGTTGTTTTTGGTTGTTGTGCTTGGCTATAGGGTGAGTTGAGCTTCAGTTGGCGAATGGGAAGTCATTGCTCGTAGTAGGATTGTTGTTTTTGGTTCAAAAATTATCTTTGTTTCAAGGTGAGTGCGTGACTATGAGCTTATCTAAGCGATTAAGATTGTTTAATTTATTTTTTATGATGTGTAGGATGGATTTTTGATGGATCTAGGATTGAATCTCTGATATGGTTGTGTCAATGGGTGAGTGTTATTGGTTTGGTTTGTGTTCATGATTTTTGTGTTGATTGTGATTTTGGTTATCCCCCATCTACGAGCTATACACAAGCAACCAAGATCACAATCAACACAAAAATCATGAAAACAAATCAAACCAAGGAAAATCACCCATTGACACAACCATCTCAGAGATTCAATTTTGGATCCATCAAAAATCCAGCCTATACATCACAACAAACAAATCAAACAATCTTAATCGCTTAGATAACCTCATGGTCACGCACTCACCTTGAAACAAAGATAATTTTTGAACCAAAAACAACAATCCCACAACCAGTAGTGACTTCATACTCGCCAACAGTAGCTCAACTCACCTTATAGAAAAGCATAATAATCGAAACAATATTTAACTTAAACTGTAAAATTCTGGAAAATTAACAGAACCCTCAGCCTGATAGATGGGATCATGAAACAAAAATCTAACCGTCCACTTTCAAATCTCACCGTTGAAAATCTTCCCCTAGATGTCCTAAAGCTACCCAAAACATTTCGTGACGATCAGACAGAAGGTTCGCTCGCGATCTCTCTTTGAATACACGCTGATCCAAATCGCGTCTTAAATAGAACAGCTAACGAAAACGCAGATAATTCTAAGAATATTGACTCAAATCAATATCCGCAAAGTTTCACATCTAGATATATGTCTTAGCTACAATCTCAGAAAATTTCGTTACCTTTACCAACAATTTTCTAGGTTGAATTTCTTTTCTACCAGACCTTGACAATTCTGTCTCTCCCTCTCTTCACCAAAGCTTCAACTTCTCCCTCTACCTCACACTAAACTTAGCTCTCTTTTCTCTTTTTTTTTTTTTTTTTTTTTTGCAGTTCACGACACAGGAGAAGAAGTGAAGGTGGCATCAACTTGTAAAACTTGTAGGAGGAAAAGAAAATAGGGGTTTGTTTTTTTTTAATTTATTTAAACCATAATTTTACTATAGCAGATATTGATCGAACCGACGATCTCTAGGTTTTGCCTAAGAATCTTGATCAATTGAGCTATTGATACTTGGTATATATAAAATTTATTACATTTAACAATAATATTTTCTGATGGATCACCAATTATAAATCTTTTGAAAAATAGTCGTTGTATACCATCTATTCTTTCTTGACATCGTTTGTTCATCATAAGATTTCCGACAAATTTTCGTCTATTTTGTTTGTCTGAAATTTTCAACAGATTATTTTTGTCAAAAGTTGGAAATTTTCAACAGAAATATATGTAATAATTTTCATAATATTTCAGCAGCAATTTGGATGTTTTCCGCAGAAATATATGTCTACATGCACATACATCATAGTTATAAGACCCAAAAAAAAACAAAAAGTTATAAGACCAAAACTCAGTTACTCTAATGTTCACTAATTGCATATTTAGTTGTCAGTACCAAAACGAAGTCAGATTTAAAGACAAAAAATGGTCTACTTTGACTATTGTTTTGTAATCCAGTCAGATACCGGCATTTAAAATGCTCCCTTTCACCAATTAATTATTCATACAAGTTGGCTAACGCAGTTTCACAAGCCTTTCAAAGATGACTTTGAATTAGTCTCTCTTTTACGTCTCCTTATCCATCCATCTACTACAAAAATATATAAATAACACAGCTAAGATATTCACAAAGACAGAAAATAAAAAAATTCGACCAACCAAAAAACAGAACAGGAGAAGAAGAAAAAATGATGTATGAATCTCCAAGCAAGAAGAGATGGAACGTGTTATCATCAGCTTCATCTTACAGAGAGACAATTGTACTTGGAAGATATAGCAAGAGTTGTAGAGAACAGAAGCAACAACAACGAAGAGCAAGACTCTTTCCCAAGTGGAAGGTTTTGTTGATGAAGCTTAAGCTCTTGCCTTCTCGTTCTTCTTCCACTAAGGTCGTGGCTTATGAGCCTTGCGATTACTCTTTGAATTTTGATCAAGGTCCAGGATGGCACGACCACGATGAGCCTGAGAATCTTTCTCGGTCTTTCTCTTCTCGCTTCGCTGATCCTACTCGGATTCGAGCAACACGCTTGCTCTTGTATTAAGTTTACTTTTCTTTTCTTCTCTTCTTTACTTCAATTTCTTTAAACCTTATTTTAAATGATGAGATCATGTCGCTTAGCATTGTAAAAAATGAAAAAAGTAAAAACTAGTTTAGATCATTGAATTAGTATATATATTTGGTGAAGAAGATATATGAAGCCCAATCATTTATAGTTTTGATCTATATATGTCACAATTTTCTCGGAAAATCGCTCTCGGCTTGATGATTTTGTTTACAGTAAAATAGTTTGGTGAAGAAAAAAGTGTGGAGTCGCAGTTTAAAATATAAATAATGAGAGTTTACTACTTGAAGAGCTATACTTTAATCCCATGAGATCAGTGATGTGTCTAATCCAACCCCATGAGAAGTTTCTTACCAACTATCTCGCCTATTTGACATTTATAGACTCATAAAACATTAAGACCATTAGTATATGTTGATGGTCTTATGAATACTCTAAGTCTATCAGCCTAAAGATTGTCCAAACACTTTATTGTCCTTCCAAGAACCTACATATATGTTGAAGAAATCAAAAACAACAAGAGTTATATGTTTATATATTCATGTTTCATTTCTTAGTATGATCAGAATCTTTAGACCAGGCCAATAGATGATGTAGAAACAATTGACCGCTCTATCCGCTTAAGCTCCTTGGCTACATTGATCATCTTTGGTCTGTTCTCGATACTTCTCTCGCAGCATTTGAACGCTAGCTCAACGAACGCATCCACCTTCATTCTTTCAGAAACTGTAATGTCTCTGACCCCAACTTGATAAATAGTCTCAATGAACTCACCAGTTTCCTGCAAAACTCTCACATACCTACGGATATCGATGAAACGAACATCAGATCGAGGCACCTTACCCGGTCTACCAATCAAAAGAACCATCATAAAAATTCCAAAGCTATACACATCAGCATATTCTGTCACTATACTCGTATGGAAATAAGAAGGATCTAAGTATCCTGGCCATCCCATCACCAAATCCTCCATCTGTGATTTGCCTTCCGGAAGCGTTAAAGAAAGCGAAAAATCAGACAACTTAGCTGTCCAGTTCTCATCTAAGAAAACACTCATAGGAGTTATGTTTCTATGAACAATGATCCTAGGGAATGCTGTGTGAAGATAAGTCACAGCATTAGCAATTTCCTTTGCGATCTTGAGTCTTATATCCCAAGGCAAGAACGTTCTATCCTTAGAACCAATGCCTCCTTGATGGCCTAACGCTCCATTCACCGCGTTTTCAAACACAAGAACCGGGAAAGGGAACTCAAGACAACATCCCAATAGCTTGAGGAAGTTAGTATGATTGGTAACACGAGCAGATATGACAATATCATTATAAACAGCTCTAACTCCATCTCCATCTCCTCTAACTTTTTCCTCAGGGAATCTCTTGATAATGTAAGATCTATCGTCAATAGTACCTTTGAAACATGTATAGTATAGGTCTTCAGTGACATAAAGGCTCGGGTCGAAATGATTCGTGGCCTTGAGGATCTGGTCAGAGGAAAAGCTGCGGATAGGATTGGTTTGACCGTTGCAACCAGCGATGAGCTCTTTGAGAAAAATGCTTCCATTGTCTAAGAACCATTGCTTCCGTCTCTGTTTACCCTTATTTCTCCAAAGATTCATTTTTCTAAACATCAAAGGAATGCATTTCTGTTTACTTCCTATATGTCTTATTAAGCTTGAGTGTTGAGTCCATATCGATTAAATGCATAATGGGAAAGAGATAGTCAACTTTCCAAAAGTCAACTCTGGAGTGGTAACTTTGTCAAGTTTCTACGCTAGTTAGTCAAATATGAAATATATATATCTAGCAAATGGTCAACAAAAGAAGCCAGACTTCTTAGTTCATATGTTTTTCCTTCTCGTGACATGTTTCCTTAATTATAATATGTCTTCCTTCTTGGTGCTATATCGAACACAAACTCACCACACTCTAATATAATCAAAGCTCATTATGTATCGCACTAAATTACGCGATTATACGCAAACATAAAAACACCAAGAACAGAACAAACACAGAAAAACAAACCAAGTTTTACGAGTTTAAGATCATGGAATACTTCTACGTCTTTGTCCAAAAAAAAAGAAAAAGGAATACTTCTACATCTTGGTTTGATCATCCTCAATAATTAAATCAACTATAGCTTGATGTATGTGCAACTCTTACCCAAGTAGAAGATTCTGAGGAAGCTCAAGCTCTTGGCTTCTCCTTCTTCTTTGTCGTGGCTTATGAGCCTTACAATTACTCTTTGAATTTCGATCAAGGTCAAGGATGGCACGACGACCATGATGACCTAAGAATTAATCTTTCTTCGTCTTTCTCTTTTCGCTTCGCTGATCCCACTCGGATCCGAGCAACATGCTTACTCTTGTATAAGTTTACTTTTCTTTCTTCTAATTTTTATCATTTCTAAAAAAAAAAAATTCTTTCTTAAACTTTGTTTTTAAATAATGAGATCATGACGCTTAGCATTGTGAAAAATGTAAGAAAAATATTAGTATATATATTGAATTAATTGATTTGTTTATGAGGGAAGTCATAAATTTTTTGTCATATTACATCTTATTTACCATTCCTTTAATTTTTTTGCGGACAAAATCTTTATGTTGTTGGCACCAGATCCCGCACTCCAGATCATTTTAATACATCGGAGGCCCATTAACTTGCGAAGCCCAATTGTCAAATCTTGACATTAATGTGTGATTCAATTCATAAAATATTTTTCATGGTCAAATTAAGGAACAAACTTGCCATTCAGTTTTATGAAATAATTAGCATGTGGATTATTTGTGAGTTATTCAAGAATTAATGGCCAAGTAATGGCACCTTGTAAAGAGAATAAATGCTATAAATGAAAGGTGAAAACTCCAAAAAGAGACTCCATATTCTATAGTAGACATCCTCTAAGAATGTTATTTGGTACAAATCACTAAATATTTTCTCTTTTTTTTTTTTATAATCAAACTACGTCCATGCTTTATCCCATTTCGGGTACATAGTCAACTCGTCTTTCGAGTCCAGCTATTTGTAGAAATTATACTATTTTTGGGTGCATCGAAATCTTGTAACAAAACTAATACTAAATTATTTTCTCTATACATTTTGAATACATTTTCATACGTTTCTCAATACATTTTGTGTCTTGTATTTTGATCTTGAGAGCTTTAACCCAATAAATAACTACTTGAGTGTGTGAATCCGACATCCACATATTTGAGAATATATTGTTCAATTTCAATATAAGTTTCTTCGCCCATCAAAATGTGATTTAGGCTACAACAATCTCCTTGGAACTCAACTAGTAGAAAACCCATAATCCACGCATGAGAGAAAAAACTATTAGATTCCACTCATTAATGCATCTAGGTAATCTCATAGATATGAATGATATACTTTCTAATTATTTCTTTGATATTCTCTGACTAGAGCGACATAAAGTGTTTAGGAAACACTCTCTAGTGCTCTTCAGGACCTTGGTGTGTCCTTGGCGTACGTCCATTTATTAACATGTGATTGAGCTCCAACAATTATTGAAACAACTTGCATAACGGTTAAAGCCAAATATATGCATTGAAAATATGTATTGTGTTATTTTGTATTCCTTGTTGTATGTTTCTAGAATTAAAATCCAAAAAGGATGGACCAACTACTTTTAGTCCTTTTTTTGCCATTGATGATGCATGCAATGATTCACTTGAATTAAGCTAAGAGTCTTTTGGTTGTTATTGTAAATACTTGTTTGATGGAAATTGAGATCATCATCTTAATTTGATCCTTCATTACTCTCTTTAACCCACTTTAGAATTCCACGGAAATACAAGTGAAGCAAACAGTCTGAAAGATGTTTGGGAGAAAATCTAAACTTTTAAAGAACTAGTTAAGCCATTTGTTTATGTCAAGAAATCAAGCAACGTCCACAACGATAATATAACTATAGCAAAGATGTATTGATGACTATGTTACAAACCATATCGTGAAATCATACAAGTCATAATCATTACATTGTCGGTGTAAGACCATGATTTCTACGATATGGTAAAACTAAATAATTGCGATAGATGATACATAACAGAGTGAAGATATAACATTATATACCAAAATTTGATTAATAAAGAAACGGTATGTGCGGAGAGGAGACACTCTTTCTATAATTTTTTCATTATATGTAGTGTGATGGTTTGATGCAATTATAATCTCAAGATACAACTACGCCATCTTATGAAAACTAATGATGTGTGTACGCTCAAAAAGAAATACATTAAGGGAATTTGATTTGTTGTGTATGTGAATGAATGAGGTTTAGTATAGAATTAAACTTTTTCTTCTACCTTTTATTTGTAAAAGCAAAACCACTCCATTAAAATGAGTGGAGACGTAGATTTAGTGCCAGATTTATGGCTATTAGTCCGTCGGTTTTCATAATTTAAAAGAAGGAATATATCTTTGTTGTTTTGACTAAATATTCAATCATAAATTTTAACAAATCATAGTAAAAAGATAGGCCTTTAAGCCTCCAGCACAATTATTCAAACGCAAACCCGAGCAAGACCCGGTTTGGTATAGGCATGCTTTCTCTCATTTACACCATACTTTAGTTTTAAGGCTTTGAACGTAGATACAAACATTCTCCCTTATATACTAGGGAAATTTTCCATGTTTCTAATGTGAGATTTTTTTCTCATTTTCTAATTTGTGTTTTTCAAACAACCATTTTGACACTCATTTCTCATTTAAAATGAATTTTAATTTGTATAAATTACCTTAAAATAGTTCAACGCAACTTGTCAAAATAAATTCCAAAATTAAGTATTGGTAACTGATTTTAGCTAACAACGATTTGTGAGTATTAATAAGCAATCTTCAATAATTTCTATACTTATGTACTTTGCACATGGTCCACGAAATAAAACTTTTAAAATCATTTTTTCCAATTGTTGCGGTGAACAAATTATCTTGTCATAGAATATTTAAAAATTTAATTTTTATTAATATATTTGTTAAAAATGGACGAGAAGACAAAAAGTAGAAAATAATGAATAAAAAACTAAAAATTATATAAATTTGTTTATAGAAATTGTTAAAATCTATTTTGTTTCTGGTATATAGGTTACCTATTCACCTAACAAAACTATTTTTTATATTTTACCATTCAAAAAGTTAAGTTAGTTGTAGAAAATTATTGTGTTGAAAAGTTTTGGTAATTTATGTGTAATTGGGGGTATCATTCAATTAATTTTGGAAGATTTAGGGTGTGAGTGGTAAATTTTGGAGTATAATGGACGAAACAAAAAGTGAAAAAATGTTGAAGAAAAATGAAACCAGCGCAGACATGTGTACTCTACTAAAACTTGGAGGAAATGTTTTACTATTTTTTTTTTTTTTCAGCTAAAGTGAACAGACTATTTTCTCCCATATTTTAAATCCGATTGGCTAAATAATAGAGGAAATGAGCGTAAAACATTATCTCTAACATATATTAGCACTCATACCCTTACAATTGATAAGTTCATAAAATCTCTTGGGATTTTAAATTAAAAAAATTAAATATATAAACAGTCTACATAACTATATTTTATTTAATATAGTAAAACTTTTATAAATTAATAAAGAAAAATACCCTAAAATAGCATCAAAACAAGTTTTGTGGACAATTATAGCATACATTCCACAAACTTCCAAAATTAGCATTAGTTGTTGATATAGTGAATATTTTGCTCTTATTTAGGAAGTTTTTCTACAATTAAATATTGATTGTAGACATTCCTAAATAGCTCTAAAGCACAACATAGTGACATGAAATTATATTTTAATGAATATAGTAGTTTGAGTTTTTTTTCAATGATTTAGTGATTTGAGTTGAAACACTTTAAATATTGATGACTCTAGTTCATATAAGTTTTAAAGATAATACAAGAAAACATAGTAATATCCTACCATAAAAGGGCAAATTTCGTACCACATACCTACGGTTTATTTTTACGAAAAACTATTGTCGTAGGAAATTAAAAGAAATATTTCTACGAAAAGTAATCGAGAGAAAGTCGTAGAAATTTTCCTACGAAAATCTTACAAAGTATATAGCCGTAGAAAGATTCGTAGAAGATTGGAAAAAATTTATGGCTTCTCCTAATGGTTTATTCTTTCTCTTATGGCTTCTTCTTCCGATCAAACCCCTTTTTCTTCTGAAGAAAAGGGTCTAGCATATTTATTCGTTTGTCCTCTCATTTTGCTAAACCCAGCGAGATCAATTATGCTCTAAACCACCATGGGATAAACACTACGAAGAAAGAGTTAGAATTGATTTCTTATGTGCGCAACCTCATCTTGCCCAATCACGATCATCATCAGCCCAAACACGTATCAGCTAGCAGGGAACAGATGTGCAAACGTAGCCATGCTGCAGCCAAAGCTTGGGTGAATCGCTCGGATACTCTAGGTCCTTGACAAACTGTTTCAGGTAAAAACCTTTTTCTTTTGTCTCTTTTTTATTTTCTTGTTATATATATATATATATATATATATATATATATATATATATATGTGTGTGTGTGTGTATTAGACACAAATTGTTGAATTAGATGATGTGGTGAATGTGAGTAATGATGATGTGTGTTAGAGATCTCTCTAACCACCATAATGTGTTTCAATAATCCACGAAAGAAAGCCTTTCTTTAATTTTTTTTTTTGGTAAGGGAACATATGATCTTATTATATAAAGTTTGATCATTTAATTTTTATTTATTTATTTTTTTAAAAATGGACGAGAACACAAAAAAGTTGAAATAATAAATAAAAACAAGAACAAAAATGTAAATTTGTATATAAAAATTGGTAAAATCTATTTTGTTTTTGGTATATAGGTTACCTATTTCACCTAACAAAAATATTTTCATATTTTACCATTCGAAAAGAAAAGTTAGTAGTAGAAAATCGTTGTTTTTGAAAATTTGGTAATTTTTGTGTAATTGGTGTGGTGAATGTGAGTAATGATGATGTGCGTTAGTGATCTCTTTAACCACCAGAGAATATGTTTCAATAATCCATGAAATAAAGCTTTTCTTTAAAAATATTTTTTCTAATTGTTGCCAAATGACTCTTCGGATCGCATTTTCCTTCGTAGGTTGGCAGGTTGACTTTGCGAGAATCCCTAATTCGGAGGTTCGCAATTCGCGGGTAAACGGATTTTGCCTCGTTTCTTCAATCACCATGTCGATGTCAGGAGCCGAACTGATGGCTTGATGGAATTTTGACTTTATTTCCCTTAGCTCGCGGTGGACTTTTTCGTAAGTCGCAGTAGGTGCCAAAGAGATATGATTGCCTCCACCTCGCTTGAGCTCTTCTTCATCTCAGACAACTTCATCTCCGAACCCATCAGGGTTTTCCTGTCGGGATGAGCTTGGGTTTCTCCTTGGTCTCCAGTTGTCGGTGTCTTGTTGGCTTCGGGAGTGATGCGAGCACCCGAACTAGGAGAACTGAGTTGTTGACTTTGGAGGAATCCCTGGCTTGTTCCTGCACTCAAAGATTCCACACGAGCAAAAACAAGATTTTGATTTTTAGTAAGTGTTACATGGGCTGCATGTAGATCAGCTACTGGCTTCTCTAAATTTCCAAACCAATTAGACATGTCAGTCATGGAGTCAATTAACTTCGTAAGGGCGTCAGCGACAGCTTGTTCGGCCATGATGACTTGTTCGCGTCTTGAAACTTCTGAAGGGCTTGAAAACTTCAGATCCTCACAGACGACGCCAAAATGTGGATGTCGAAAATGTAAGTAAAAATGTAGGGAGAAAACAATATAATATTAGCTTTTTAACTAAAATTCGATGTCTTCAAAAATAGTATAATTTCTACAAATAGTTGGACTCAAGAGATGAGTTGCCTACGTACCCGAAATGGGATCAAGCCTAGACGTAGTTCGATTATAAAAAAGAAAAAGTATTTAGTGATTTTGTATCAAATAATATTCTTGGGGGTGTCTAATATAGAATATGCGAGGTCTTCATTCTTGGAGCTTTCACCCCTTTTTACTTGGTCATTAATTATAGAATTAACTCACAAAATAACTCCCATGGTAATTATTTCATAAACTTGAATGGCAAGTTTATTTCTTTGACCATGGCAATCAATCCATGAATTGAATCACACATTAATGTCAAGATTTGACCACCTCCTTTGTGCAAAATGGGCATTCGTGGGCTTCTTAAGTAGATGGGCTTCCGAAGTACTAAAATGATCTATGGTGCGGGATCCGGTACCAACACCAGTCTTATGTCACCAAAGTGCACATATCTTTTCGTTTAACATTCTTAGAGAACTCCACAGTTAAGCGTACTTGAGGTAGAGCAAGTTCATGATTGGTGACCTATCAGGAAGTGATTGTTGGTATCGTTTGAGTGAGGACAAAACACGGAAAAAGATCACGTAGTGATTTATAGGATCGGTAAATAAGTCTTTAGTCTCAAAAAATAACAAACCGGCCGTCGGACAAGAATGAGTTATGGGCCGAGAGAAGACGTGGATAATAGATATATTTTTATTTTTTTGTTTTTTTGTCAACTGATGAATTTATATTACCATTAACTTACCAAAAAAAAAAAGAATTTATATTACCATCAAAAGGTCATTACAAAACATACGAAAGACTAAACCATCCAAAAGAAGCTACAAAACCAGTAAATACTAAATACAGACACTAAGACAACATTTTGTAAAGAACTATGAATCAAAGTTGAGAGAAACAAACCATAAATATGAATCCTAAACAATGAACAAAAAAAACGTAACAAATGTTCTAAATTATTATTTTACACCCATTTCTTAACATGCAGTTACCAAATGCAAGATCCTAAAACTTCTTGATAAAGGTTAATAGAGTGATACTATCTTTGTTTGGGAGGTTTTAGAAAATATTCGTATTTTGACATCGTGAACGTTTTGTTTTTGCTTTCCGTCTTTGTTATTCATACCGTGGGACTATCCCAATGTATCATCTTCAATACTTGGAGTTATATTAGAGCCTACTGATACATGTCTTCACCATCAAGCTGATTGTGGAAATGGAACTCCAAAGTTAAATTATTTTTTTTTTGGTTTGCTATGACAAAAAAAAAAAAAAGATAAAGGAAATGACGTTAAAAAGAAAAACAAAAACAAAAACGATTGGTTCACAAGTCAGAAACCTAACCGATGTAATCAAGCGGTTTAATCCATTTACTATACCAGCCTTGATGGTCTGCTCGGTTACGCGACGCTTCTCAGCTAAGTTGACCATTCCAGACCAAAATTCTTCTTCACAAACAAAATAACAAAATATCTGAAAAATCCAACTGTGAAACGAGATATTTCAGATTCTACGGAAAATTTCAGAGCCAAGAGTTTTAAGATCAATCGGTATGTTTTATTAGCTTCAGTGATCGGAATTTGTGACGGCCATGGATTCAGAAACGGAGATTCTCTCCCGTCTCGCGGCGAACCACCTCCATTTGGCTCAATTCGAGCCATTGAAGGCTACGTTACTCGCTCTCAGGGTTCGTAACCCTGACCTCGCACTCACGATTCTCCAAACCATCGTCTCTAACGCTGGAAGATTCGATAATGTCCTTTGGTCACGCTCTTGTCCTTCCCCGTCTCTTCTCTCGTTCCTCTCCACGATTGAACTTCTGAGATTCGAAAATCCTACTTCTCCTTGGGGATTTGATTCGGAGACTCTTAGTTTGCGTGCGGATTTCTTGTTGATGGTTCAGGTTTTGATCGATAGGGTTACAGAGAGGATTAAGGAAGATCAGGAGAGTGAGGATGAGAATGGTGGATTAGGAAATTGTTTAAGGGTTTTGCAAGGTGTTTTGGAGTTAGGTGTTGAGAGGTTGAAATTCGATGTTGATACTAGTAGTAGTGAAGGAAGTAATAAGATTGAGGAAGATGCTGTTGTGTCTTTGAGGAGTATAGTATTGGACTATTCCGATGTTTTCGATGCTTTATGTTGTAATATACAGAGGCAACTTGCACGTTGCGAGAGTTTTGATGCATGTTTGGTGGAGGAAGTTCAGGGAGACGAACAGGGAAAGGGGATAAATGAGGCTACATGCATTGGTTCTCCGGAGTTGGATAACATCAACGTGTTTGCTTTGATACAGAGAAATGTTCAGTTAGCACAGTTGGATGCTATGAAGACAAAGTTGGATGAAGGGGATGTGCGTGGAGCAGCTGATCGCATTCGTTATCTTCACCTTGATTATGGAGTAGAGAAAGAGAATTATCAGTATGTGCTTGATTTATATTCAGTCCGCAAATACATGAGTTTATGTATTATAACTGTTTGCTTACTAAAGTCTGAGGGTTTAGGATTACTAAAGATAACTTGCATTCAATTATTCTGTTTTCTTCTTTTCTGATAGTGCTGTTCTAAAAGCTCTCCTTTCAAGAGTTATGGAGAAAAAGGATGAATATGGTGACTCCTGGCACATGGTGCGCCAGAACTTGCTGTTTATTTATAAAGAAGCTCTCTCATCGAATTGCGGAGATCTTGTTCAGATGATCCAGGTTGGTATAAGTTTTATGTAAGCTGATATAGGGGATCGTTCTCATTAAAAACTGAGGTTTCACATGTAAGAAACAACTATATTTGGTACAGATTGCTGAACTGAAAAAATAAACAAGTGGTTTACAGAACCTGCTAATATGTAAATGTACTATAGCTAATATTTGTTGTCATTAGGAACTTAGTTGATTATGCTGGAATTTGAAGCTTGTTGTATATATTATTCAGTTGGCATTTTTCTTCTATATACTTTGTGAATATTTACACTGGCGGTAGTTTAGTTCAGTGGTCGGTCTGAGTTGAATGGTTTACTTATATGTGCATATTGAAATATGTATATGCATGGCTTTGATTAAGTTATCTTGTACTATAAGTTGTTATGTGATTACAATGTTTTCCTCTGCAGGGTATTCAAGATGAAATTCTCCTCCCAGAGAGCCAGCTACATTTATCTCTCGACAATGAACAAATTCCACTTCCTCTTGAGCATTTCCAGCGATATCTTGTAGACTTGAAAACTGAGAGAAATATAGAGGACAAAAGTTCCCCTATGAGGAGGGCGATTAATTCTTGTCTCAGAGATATGTATCATTATGCTCGTATTTCTGGATCACATGTCCTTGAGTGTGTGATGTGTGCTGCTTTGTCTTCTGTAAAGAAAGAGAAGCTTCAGGAGGCTAATGATGTAGGTGGAATAGAATAAAGTTACATATTTTTGTACTCCTTACCTTACCGCAGTATTGTTGATTGACTGCTACCCCATTTGACTTCCCTTTTTCTGTTGGGATCTGAAACCTCTTCTGCTCATATGTTTCAGGTTCTTACTTTGTTTCCCCGACTTCGCCCATTAGTAGCCTCCATGGGTTGGGATCTGTTACCGGGCAAAACTGCAACCCGTAGAAAATTGATGAGGCTACTTTGGACTAGTGACTCGCAAGCAATTCGGTTAGAAGAATCTTCTCTTTATGGAAACCAGACAGATGAAGTAACTTTTTTTTCCTTCACATAAACTACTATTTGGATCTATTATATTTAGAAGATGACAGTGAAAGTCTAACAGGACACAATGATCTGGGCAGAAATCTTGTGTGGAACACCTCTGTGATACATTATGCTATCAGCTGGAACTTGCATCTTTCGCTGCTTGTGTCAATTCTGGTAAATCATGGACTCCAAAGGCATCTTTCTTGATGCACAGTAATGTGTCACCCGCGAATGATGATGCGGAGGTGGATCCTTTTGTTGAAAATCTTGTATTGGAAAGGCTTTCAGCGCAGAGTCCACTTCGGGTAGGGTTTCTTAAACCATCCTTTCTACATAGACTATGTATAAATATTGGATAAATATTGGATAAATATTTAAGAGGGTTAAGATATCTGTTTCGTAAGAGTTTGTCACATTGTTATAGTTAGCAAGCTTCCTTGGATCAAATAAAATGAAATTTTAATAGCTTCTGGTATTCTAGGTTTATTATTATTTTTTTTTTTTGCCGTGAGCTCTTAGAGAAATTAAAGAATATACATCTTTTTTTCCTGAATAATACATCACTTTTCATTATGCCCTATTGACTTTTAGTACTGTATTTTGAAATAATGAACCTTGTCCCTGGGAAGGACACTGACATTTCCATCAATTTCATACAATATAAATCTAAATGTTTTTCGTAATCTTTCCACTGAATTTATGAGTTTGCTTTGGCACTTAGTATGTCAAATCACTATTTATTTATTAAGCAACATGTCTAAGGTTTTGTAGGCTATCTTCACAGAAAAGATGTAAATGTTTGCCTCTTTCCTCTTCCCTTTGAACCTCTCTGTTAATTCTTTCATTTGTTTTTGCCAAGCTATGTCAAACTTTGTCAACTAGGTACTGGTATATCATGCACTGGTAGTGGCATGTGTTTTTTCCTAATATGGTCATGTAAAATTGTCTCTGTTAGGTCAAATGAAAGTGGTACTTTTATCAATGGGTTGGTAATCTGCATGTTTTCTTGGTGCTCTTAATCCGGACAAGTTTTAATTGCATACCATTGGGTAGGTATTGTTTGACGTTGTTCCGGGCATAAAATTCCAAGAAGCTATTTCACTGATTAGTATGCAACCTATTGCTTCAACTGCAGAAGCTTGGAAGAGGTCAGTTCAACAAAATTTATATAGCTATGTTGTATACAAATACTTCGATCAGTTGCCTCTTTACTTTTTGGATAGATGTATGATGTATCCGTGTTTAGATTTTAGCACCTGACCCTTCACAATAATTTTTGCATTAGCACTCTTGTTTTTGTAGAAATCTTTTGTGCATTCATAAAGCTCTTTTGTTTTTATTTTTTTGGGGTGAGTCGTTCTGATTTCAGTTTTGGTGTCTTCCTATATTGTAGAATGGAAGATATTGAACTGATGCATATGCGTTATGCTCTGGAGGCAATCGTTTTAGCACTAGGTGCAATGGAAGAGGCTATGAAAGATGAGACGGATGCTAGTCATCGAGTAGTTTTTTACCATTTAAAAGACCTCACTAACCATTTGGAGGCCATTAAAAATGTTCCACGCAAGGTAGTATACATATATACATTGATTAATTTACAAGAATCTGGGCTTCTCTCATCAATATTGTGGTCACACCATATTGAAAAAAAGTAGAATTGCATACTATTTACTTTGAATAAAAATGACAAAGATATATGATGTGTCTCATACTACATCATCAGTGTTATTTATATCGAACATTAGATTTTTTCAATACGTTACAGTTTACATGTTTTTAACATGAGTTCTCTTTTGTTTGCAGATAATGATGGTGAACATAATTATTTCACTCCTACATATTGATGATATCCATCTCAGTTCTACGCAAAGTGTCTCCTCGGAGTGTTTTTCTGAAAAAAGTAACACACCTGGTTTGGATCTTGGCGATCTTGATACAGAAGGGGAAAAGGAAATTGTTATTTCTTTCACAAAACAGTTACTCGATGTTTTACGCCGCAATCTTCCATCACATCTGATTGAACAAGAGTGTCAGCTGGATGGTAATTACAGTACTGATGGAAAACAGGCTTTAGAATGGAGAGTATCTCTGGCTAAGCGTTTCGTTGATGATTGTGAATGGCGATTATCTGTTATGCAGCATCTTCTGCCACTTTCTGAACGCCAGTGGGGTTTAAAGGAGGTTTTGAGTGTTCTAAGGGCGGCCCCTGAAAAACTGCTTAATCTGTAAGTAGAATTATTCTTTAATGTTTGGTAATATATATTTCAGTCATCAGGGAAAAACTGTTAGCCACCTTACTGTTTCTTCTATCTTCAAGTCTAAAATGTTAGGTAAGCAAATCGAAGTTCAAAATTCATGATCTCTATATGTAGGGAAACGTTAAAATATCAATATATTTGTTTCTTTGGGGGGTTTGGGTTGCTAATTAAATGATATTCAAGTTGTCTGAACTATTTTATCTAGAGTCAGTGTGATTGTGTAACCTGTATGATGAGAGGACTGAAAACTTAGAAATCTGCTTTAATTTTCCCTGGAGGTCTGTGGTGAAGTTGCCTTTTTTAGTAAGAAGCTGAGTTGCTATCTGCAGTTTTTATCACCTCAATATGTTGCTTAAGAACAAGGGTTCTAGCTGTGCTGATGAAATAGTTTATGAATTAAACTTTTTTCAAGGTGCAACTGTTTTTTTTTTTTTTTTTTTGTATATCATTACTTGTTAGTTGTTCCTGTGTTGTCTCTGCCAGAGTTCCCTATGTCTTGAGTAATGCTTGGCTTCCTTGTGCCACTTTTATAAGACGTTATCTCTCATCCTGCAGCTGTATGCAAAGAGCTAAGTATGACATTGGAGAACAGGCAGTTCATCGGTTTGCGTTATCAGCAGAGGACAAAGCTACTCTTGAATTAGCTGAATGGGTTGATAATGCGTTCAAAGGAACACTGGTATCTTTCGATTACATCACAGTGCTTGTATATTATCACCTTATATGTTCCTATATCTGGCATAATTGGATTAGACAATTCTAATTTGAATACTCTTTCTCTTGTCTTGAGGATGGTAAATTGTATACTGTTCTTGTTGTATGTCGTTAGGGGTGCATATTGTATATTGTTCGTAGAATATTGCCGACGTCATTGAAATTAATTATTGTTCTGTATAAATTCTTTCCTATGCTATTTCAGAGGATTAGTCATTTGGTGGATAACCTTGAATAAAAACGGAGATTATCTACCTATATCTTGGTTTCTTATTGTTTTCAGGTAGAAGATGTGATGTCTCGTACTGCTGAAGGAGCATCTGCCGTGCAAGATTTAGATTTTCATTCTTTAGGTTCCCAATTGAGTCCATTGGCTATGGTAAGTCCATGACGTTATAATTCTTGTCTCTAACCATACAAACGCTTTAGCAAATCCTGACAGGATTATCCGGCAAGCAATTGCCTTACCCACCTCTAAGCAAGTTTTAAGATAGTTACCTTTTTCTGATGCCAGATTCTACTATGCATAGATGTGGCTGCTTCTTCTGCCAAGTCTCCAACAATTTCCAAACAACTTTTGGATAAGGCAAGCAGTGTTCTTGATTTCCTTTAATTTAACTTGGTCTATAAACGGTAACCTTTTGGTTACCTTTCGTGTCTTATTTGTACTTGGTCTCTGTCCCCAGTTTCTATATTTTCTTTTGGAATCTTCTATTTATTTGCATTCTCTACAAATATTAGTTTGGCGAACTGCATTTTGGGAGTCTGGTTTACCATAGATCATTCTACATTGTTGTATCGTTTTTTGGACTAAGCAATCAAGCTTTGGGGTATATTTTCGGTTAAAGTTGAGGCATTGTTTGCCTAGATATCCAAACAGTGCCCCGTGGTTAATAAATAGTGGTTGGTTAACGTTTGTATCAAATTATTAAAAGCCATGCTGGTCCATTGTATTAAAAGGTTCAAGAAAGTATACCTACTACTGTTGTTCCTAAGTAGTTTTTACTTTGTGCGCAGTCTCAAGTTATGTTATCAGAAATTTACCCTGGAGGATCTCCGAAGGTGGGGTTTACTTACTGGGATCAGGTCCACGAAGTTGCAATAATCTCTGTAGTGCGAAGGATCTTAAAGCGTCTGCAGGAATTCCTTGAACAGGTCAGTCTTCAAGTTGCATTAGAGGCACAACTTTCATGTAGTTTGATATGATATTTTTCTTTTTGGTTTTGTTAAGTTTTATGTTGATTGATATGGGGAGATTATATGAGATATTATTGCCTGGTACAAATGGTGACCGTTTTATATAAGATGATGTTTTCAATTTGCTTGACTTCCTAAGAGAAGGAAATGACATATATAAAAAACTGTTATGACTTTAGTATAGGAAGTAGTATGTGAGTAGAGAGATCTTTTGTTTTTTACCATGCTCTTTTCTCCCATTACAGAGGAAACGTTTTTAAATCCTGCACTTATTATAAAATATTTGAATTCTCAGGTGCACAACATGCTACGATCTTTCTCTTTTCTTTTCTTATTCCGGTTTGCCTTTCTTACTAGTCTCCTGAACTGTCATGCTTCAGGATAACCCTCAAATTCTTCAAGCCAGTTTTAGTGGAGATACCATAATTTCATCTTGTACGGAATCTCATAGACAGGGACAAAAAGATCGTGCTCTTGCAATGCTACATCAAATGATTGAGGATGCTCATAGGGGCAAGCGACAGTTCCTGAGTGGTATTTTATTTTGTCTTTCTACACGCTCTATATTTGTTCTTGCTGTAGTATGCAATTAACTCATCTGCTCTTTGCTAATTATGTATTTTAGACCTTTCATGTAGTTCTAACTGTTTTTCAAACAAACAATAGGTAAGCTTCATAACCTAGCGAGAGCACTCGCTGATGAAAAACCAGAAGTTGACGTACTCAAAGGGGATGGATCAGACATGGCCATTGAGAAGGATGGAGTTCTTGGTCTTGGGCTAAAATATACAAAGCAAAGTCCTGGTTCAGCAAATAGAGACGTGGATGGAAATTCTGCTTCCCATGAAACAGAAGACAAGGGAAAGAAGTCATTTGGCCCATTAAGCAACAAAACCTCTACTTATCTATCTCAGTTTATCCTCTACACTGCTGCTATTGGTGACATAGTAGATGGAACTGATACAACCCATGATTTCAACTTTTTCTCTCTTGTTTATGAATGGCCTAAAGACGTAAGTGTTTCTTTTTATGTTCTCAGGATATTTTTCATATAAACTCTCTTCCTTGTCAATCATGCTTGTGGTATTATCCTCTTATTCTGCTTTTATTTGGAGATATACTACTGGGGTTTGCTTTCCTTTATTCTGTGAACTTTAGCAATTTATATTCATAAACCACTCCATGTGCATGTTGCAGCTATTGAGTAACCTCTTACTGTTGGTGCATGTTGCAGCTATTGACGCGTCTGGTTTTTGATCGAAGTAGCACAGATGCAGCTGCAAAAGTTGCTGAGGTCATGTCTGCTGATTTTGTTCATGAAGTGATATCAGCATGTGTTCCCCCAGTTTATCCTCCACGTTCTGGTCATGGGTGGGCTTGTATTCCCGTCATTCCAACCACTCCATGTTCCCACTCAGAGGGTAAAGTGCTCTCTCCTTCAAAAGAGGCTAAACCCAACTGTTATGTTCGTTCCTCAGCAACACCTGGTGTCCCTCTGTATCCTCTTCAGTTGGATGTTATCAGGCATTTGGTAAAAATATCCCCAGTACGAGCAGTTTTAGCTTGCGTCTTTGGTGGGAGCATATTGTACAATGGCAGTGATTCTATCATATCTAGCTCCTTGAACGATGAGTTTCCAAGTTCTCCTGATGCAGACAGATTGTTTTATGAATTTTCTCTTGATCAGTCTGAGAGGTACTGTCAAGCCAAAGTGTTCTTTCCTCCTTTCATTTAAAATCAACTCAGTTCCTATGTTCCATCTTATTCTGTGATATTTTACTTTTTCTTCATAGGTATCCCACTTTAAACCGATGGATACAGATGCAAACTAATCTTCATCGAGTTTCGGAATTTGTTGTGACCCCTAAGCAAAATCCTGATGACACACGGATTAAGCCTGATGAAAGAACTGGGATCAAGAGACTTCTTGAACATGATAGTGACTCAGAGTCGGATACAGAAGAAATTTTTTCTAAAAATAACATTCAACCAGCATTGACAGACGGCAGTCGTGATGGTGGATCCTTTGAAACTGGAGTTTGTAAAACTGATCCTACCGTTTTCCTTTCTTTTGATTGGGAGAATGAAGTACCGTATGAGAAAGCTGTAAATAGGTATGTCAGTTTATCTCATATGTCTGCATGTTCTTTTGGTTCGTTAGCTTGTGAAAAGTCTTCCAGATTGAAATCTTAATACTTTCTGGATTATATGGATTATGTTGTTTTGAGATTAATTTAATTCTTCGTTTTGTTGGAATTTATGCTAGATTAATTGATGAAGGAAAACTAATGGATGCTTTAGCACTTTCGGACCGCTTCTTGCGGAATGGGGCATCTGATTGGTTACTTCAGCTCCTAATCAAAAGTAGAGAAGAAAATCCCTCAACATCAGGACGATCTCAGGGATATGGAGGCCAGAGCAACAGTTGGCAGTATTGCCTGCGGCTAAAGGACAAACAGCTGGCAGCAACACTGGCTCTTAAGTAAGTAAACTTATAATTTCTATAACCAGTAACAACAATGAAGGCAGTATCATATATTTATATGTCACTTGGGTTGAGAGCCAAAGTTTGTTTAAGCATTTTGTTTTGGTTCTCCGGAAAGGAATTTGACCAAGCCGACTCAGCTACTGTTTAGATGCGAACATTAGTATGAACCTTTTCTTTTTTCCTGTTTTTGTTTTCCTAGAAAGATTTCAATAATGGTAAATTTCATTTTGATTGGGTTGTCCTGAAATCTATTTCCAACCGCAGTTTTTCACCTGATCCATCACTAGGTGAGAATTGATTAATATTAGCATCTAACGTCAGTTTTGGAAACATAAGGATCAATTTCTTTAGGTACCCTGATATGAACAGCTAGGTTATGAGCAAAATCAATTTCTTAAATCATTATGTGGTGAGGCAATGACGTAGAAAGAAGGTGAAAATGGTGTGATTAGAGGATTTAATATGAGCTAGGTCAGAAGTGAAATGGCGTGCTAGAAGAGTGAGCGATTTTCTACACTGGTCGTCTTGATTTTGTGGTTATCTTATGTATGAAAACTAATGTCTTGCAGATTGCGTATTGCTTTTGTTTACTATGCTTTCAGTGAAAGTTATAGACGCCTCGAGAGGTTTATAAACCATGTTATCCAATGATTCGTTTACTTAATGCCTTACCCTGTTTTTGCTAAATGTTTGTGACTTCTTACCTATGATTCATTGGTAGATCTTTTAAAATGTCTCATGCCGAACATTCATTCTTACTGTATCTACACTTAAGTAGCCTTTTTATTTTGACTTCTTATCTATAACTGTCTAAACGCATGTATAATGTGGAATTTACGCTTATGTTAGTAGACTCAGAAAAACAGTTTTTTATTGTTGTCTTATTTCAAACGGCTACATACAGTTTTGTTCTGTAGTGGATTGGTTTTGAAGCTCTGTTATGTCTTTGTTTCAGGTATATGCATACGTGGGAGCTTGAGGCAGCTTTAAATGTTCTTACAATGTGTAGTTGTCATCTCTTAAATAACGATCCAATTAGTCTTGAGGTATAAGACAGGATTGCTTTCAGTTGTAGATTCCTGCATGTAATATTAGTTTTCAGTCATCCTGTAATAAGTCAATCGAGACTAACATCTCATTCTTCTTTGTGCATCTAGGTGTTGCATAGGAGACAAGCTCTGCAGAAGTACAGCCACATACTTTCTGCAGATGATCGCCATAATAGCTGGCAAGAGGTTATGTTTCTTCCTTTAGTTTGAGATCACGTCTTGGTATGCTCGATGTGTCACTCTCAAAAATTGTAAATGGAAAACAGGTAGAAGCCGAATGTAAAGAAGACCCTGAAGGCTTAGCTCTAAGATTGGCTGGGAAAGGAGCTGTTTCCGCTGCGCTAGAAGTCGCTGAAAGTGCAGGATTATCAATAGATCTTAGAAGAGAATTACAAGGACGGCAGCTTGTAAAGCTTCTAACCACTGATCCACTCAATGGTGGTGGTCCTGCTGAAGCGTCTCGATTTTTATCTTCACTTCAAGACTCGGCTGATGCTCTACCAGTGGTTATGGGTGCAATGCAGTTATTACCTGACCTTCGTTCAAAACAGCTCCTGGTAACAACTTTTTTCTTCCTCTTTTTGATTGCATTACAAGCTGTCGGGTTTTTGAAAAATGTTTGTTTCATCTTCTCTGTAGGTCCATTTCTTTCTCAAGCGAAGAGATAGCAATCTGTCGGATTTGGAAGTCGCCCGGCTTAATTCTTGGGCTTTAGGTCTGAAAGTGTTAGCTGCATTACCACTTCCTTGGCAACAGAGATGCTCTTCGCTTCATGAGCATCCCAATTTAATACTTGAAGCTCTGCTTATGAGAAAACAATTACAATACGCTTCATTGGTATATCTAGAAACAATCTTCTTCTGAATTTCCGTGATTCTTTCATTTGTGCTACTTTTCTGAATATCATCTCTATTCTTGTGAAATGCACTTCTATAACTCTTGTTCATGTCTAAATATCTTTTGAAAAAGTAATTCTCTCTATTCTTCCTTGCTCTGTTTGCTCTTGAGACTTTCTGAGACTTACTTCTATGATTCCTTCAGATACTCAAAGAGTTCCCAGCATTAAGAGATAACAATGTTATCATGGCCTATGCAGCAAAAGCTATTTCTGTTACAATTAGCCCACCACCAAGAGAACCTCGAATAACTGTGTCTGCATCAAGGTTAAGACAGAAGTCAAGAGCAGGGCCAGCAGTAAAAGCATCCTTCACTAGTAGCTTAAGCAATTTTCAGAGAGAGGCTCGAAGGGCATTTTCATGGACTCCACGTAATGCTGAAAACCGGACGACGTCAAAGGATGTTTATCGTAAAAGAAAGAATTCCGGACTGGGAGCTTCTGAGAGAGCTGCATGGGAGGCGATGACAGGTATTCCAGAGGACCAGGGATCATCTTATTCGGCAGATGGACAAGATAGGCTACCTTCTGTTTCTATTGCTGAAGAATGGATGCTAACTGGCGACACAACCAAAGATGAAGCTGTTCGTGCATCTCACAAATATGAAAGCACCCCAGATATTATTCTCTTCAAGGTATTGCTATTCTTATTTACACTTGTGGCAATAAGTGTAAGTTTCGGACTTTTTGACACTGCTCTCCTTTTAGGCTCTACTATCACTTTGTTCAGATGAGCTAGTATCAGCAAGAAGTGCCATGGACCTATGCATCAGTCAAATGAAAAATGTATTGAGCTCCAAACAGTTGTCAGAGGGTGCGTCTGTTGAAACAATTGGCCGAGCATATCATGCGACAGAGGCATTTGTGCAGGTATGACAGTTTTTATTTAAATTCTCTTCCTCGAATCATATTTGGAGAGTGTATTTTATATCAGGGGGATACATGATCGATCTTGTATGTCCTATAATTCATTTACCTGATTCTGATGATTAAAGCAACTTTTTTTGCCTGTTTGTGCAGGGTTTGTCATATGCAAAATCTTTGCTGAGAAAGCTTCTAGGTGCCACTGAATCGACCAATAACAATGGTGAAAGAAGTAAAGATGTTGATGATATATCTTCTGATGCTGGCAGCTCCAGTGTTGGCAGTCAGTCAATGGATGAACCATCCGAAGTTCTCTCACTTGCAGAAATCTGGTTGGGGCGCGCAGAGTTGCTGCAGAGCCTCTTAGGGTCTGGAATTTCTGCTTCTCTTGATGACATTGCTGATCAAATGTCATCCGAATGTCTACGAGACAGATTAATATCTGAGGAACGATATAGTATGGCGGTGTATATGTGCAAAAAATGCAAGGTAAAATTTTATAGCTTGATTATCTAATCCATGGTTAGGCCACTTCATCGAAAATTCGCAATAACTTCTGCGTGTGTACTTTTAGATTGATGTTTTCCCCGTATGGAAAGCATGGGGTCTTGCTTTGTTACGGATGGAGCGCTATGCTCAAGCTCGAGTCAAATTCAAGTATGTAAAATAGTTTAAAAGCTGCGGAAAAACACGTGAATTTTAACACTCTTTTTGCATATTTCAACCTCAGGTTGCGTGCTGTAATACAGTTCTTTTTTTTTCTCTATAGGCAAGCCTTTCAATTAAAAGGGGAAGACATTCCTGATGTCATTCAGGAGATAATCAATACAATAGAAGGAGGTCCGCCTGTGGATGTGTCAATTGTTCGTTCTATGTAAGTGTCTCTGTTTAGCTAAAACTGTTATCCTAGTATGGGCGTAGTGGAGAGATATATATTGTGAAAATGTCTTGCTACTCCAGTCAAGGAACAGGAAAGTGTTTGATCAATATAAACTTCAGTTGATGATGAATTAGATGTTAGCAGCTTCATTAGCTAAGGTCTAAGGAATTATAAAATTGGTGAGAATTGTAAATAAAATCATGATTGATGTAAGTCGAAGAAAAAAGTTAAAAGGCTTTGGTAATCCACCATCTGATCTTATTCTTGGGACTGTTGACACGTGTCAGGTATGACCATTTGGCGAAAAGCGCGCCAACAATTTTGGACGATTCTTTATCAGCAGACTCATACCTGAATGTTCTGCATATGCCATCCACTTTCCCTCGTTCAGAGAGGTCGAGGAGATCTCTGGAATCAGAAAAGAATAATTCTGTACCTGGTTCAGACTTTGAAGATGGCCCCCGAAGCAACTTGGATACTACACGCTATTCTGAGTGCACCAACTACTTGCAGGAAGTAAGGCAGTGATATTCTAGTGCATTCTGGAATTACCTCAGAATATACTTATCTTTCTTGAACATGTCTTTGGTGGACCCAATTTTAAGAGTGCTTTCTGAGTTTTTATGAAATTAGCATTATTTGCACTGGTTACATTTTACTTTTGTTTTGGTTCATTGAGTTTGTTTCTCTGATTCTGCAGCATGCTCGCCAAAACCTGCTTGGGTTTATGTTCCGCCATGGTCACTATAAAGATGCATGCATGTTATTCTTTCCACAAAGTGCTCTTCCTCCTCCTTTGCAAACTTCATCTGTGGGCGCAGTAAGCACATCTTCATCACCTCAACGAACTGATCCCTTGGCAACTGAATATGGGACCATTGAAAGTTTGTGCGAGTTTTGTGTCGGTTATGGAGCTATCTCATCCCTTGAGGAAGTAATTACAGAAAGACTTGAATCCGCAAAGCATCAAGATCAAGCCATCAATCAGTACATAGCTGGAGCTCTTACTCGTATCTGTGCATACTTTGAGATCAACCGGCATTTCAATTACCTATACAAGTTTCTGGTGAGATCATCTTCGTTGTCATGGTTCTTTAACTATAACTTATCGTTGGGTTGTTTCCACTTTGATTTTTTCACCTTTTGCTATACTAACAAGTAACTAGATCTAAATTATTTTTGTTTCGTGTGCTGCATGCGCATAGTTTCTGCTGTACAGTTATATAGTCATGTAGACAGATAATCACTGCAAATATAAGAGTACTCTCTGCTTTGCACCTCCTCTCCTGCAATCTGAACCATAAACCCTGATCCTAAGCTTGAAATTAGTTCTTAGTGCATCCCTAAAACTGCAGATCCTGTAGTTCAGGAGGTTTCTAGTATGAATTTTATGAATAAGGCTGTGTATTTATGGTATTGGTATAAAGTTTAATGCAACAAAACATTTTTGTGATCATGTGTTGTCGATCATGGTCTATTAGTGTAGTTTTTCTATTTCTGGAAAGACAGCCAAGTGGCTCGTAAAACTGTGTGCTACATCCTGAGAGCCTAACTTTTTTTCTGGAATACTTGTGAATCGTAATGCTAATTCACTGTTTTTTCTTTTTTAATTGTTCAGGTACTCAAAAAGGATTATGTCACCTCTGGGTATTGCTGTATTCAGCTTTTTATGAATTCTACAACTCAGGAGGACGCTGTAAAGCATCTTGAGCATGCAAAGGTATCTAGTCAGTAGCTCTTTCCTCACCACCCATTCCATCTCTGTGTTTAGTCTGAAATGGATTTCTTGCAATGTATTTACATGCAATGCCCATCTGAAAACACTTATCAACTAAGTGAATCCATAGTATGTGTTTTGCTGATTTGCAGATTTTTCAAATGCATTTTTTCTGTGTGTGGAATGTAAAATTTTAAGCATTATAAAGTGGTTTTGAGTCGATTGAAACAATTAGGCAAGACTCTGTTGACTTTCTGGCAGTTGGTGGCACAAAAATTTGGATCAGGGACGCTTTTTCCTTGCTCTCTTTTTTCCCGTTTGCTAAATATTATGCAATTATTTGAACTAGAGCTTTTCTAAAAGCTGCATGGAGTACATTAAGACGAGTATTTGTAGCTTACAGGTTAAACCATCTTATTCTTATGTGATAACTACTTGTATGAATTATATATTACATCCTGCACTCATAAGCATGCCAGTGCTGCACAAAACTATGATAACATCTATGCTGCGTGTTTCTCTTTCTGGTTTTTGGAATATTGGTCTCTAACTATCCTCTGGGTACAGGCGCACTTTGAAGAAGCATTGACAGCGCGTCATAGAGGTTCAGACTCGAAAAAAATTGTTACAAAGGGTGTTAGAGGAAAAAGTGCCGCGGAGAAGCTGAGTGAAGAAACTCTTGTTACGTTGTCCTCACGGGTGAAAATGCAGGTAACCCTGAACACCGTTTATGTCATCCTTTTCATGAAGTAGGGCTTTATAGATTTATAACTCCACCTTTGTGGGTTTGTTCTTCCTATAGATTGATGTGGTGAAGTCCTTCAGTGACTCTGAAGGACCACCATGGAAGCATTCCTTGTTTGGAAATCCAAATGATATAGAGACATCCAGGTTTGTCCTCAAAAAGTGATTGGCTGTAAAATACAACTTAGTTCCCCCATTATCATTTAAACAAATTTCTTATATCCTTACGCAAGTTTAAGGAATATGTATCGGTAGATTATAGACGAAATAAAGGAGAAAGACAAAGAGCTAGTAACAGTGCAGTGACCTGTATTCCTTTCCACACTGCCCTCATGATTCCACTCCACTTTTGTTTGACCCCCCAAGAGAGACTTACCTAGAATTTCTAAATCGATTCTAGCTTTCTCTTCACATAGCCATGATGCCTATCAAATGAATGATGTGGATACTTTTCCCTTGTCCAGATAAATTGAACACCTGTTTTTATGCAATCCTTGAAGGATGTGCTACTCCAAATGAAAATGAAAGACCAAACTTAATAATCATATTTGCTTTGGTGAAAGAAGAAAAATCTTCAGCTGATATCTCTTTCCCTGGCTCTTACTTTCAGGAGAAGATGTGAAATAGTGGAGACTCTTGTTGAGAAAAATTTCGACTTAGCTTATTCAGTTATATATGAATTCAAGCTCTCAGGTGCCTGTTTGTTTTATGTTAATATCTGTGTAATGTTGTTGTGCATGGAATCTGACTTTTCCCTTGCTTCTAAGCAGCTGTTGATATATATGCTGGTGTTGCTACGTCACTAGCCAATAGGAAGAAGGGCAGTCAGTTGACAGAACTTTTCAAAAACATTAAGGGAACAATCCAGGATGATGACTGGGATCAGGTACTGAACATTGCAGGTGTTCAAGATTATTAGGGTCCAACATAAAACTCTTTTTGGGAATTTCACAAAACGTTATTTGTTTATTGGCCAGAAGAATATGTTTTTAAGCTACATTCTTCCTCGTCAATCTGTTTAAGCCGGTGGTAAAATATGGGTGTTTGGTTGGATGTACCTTCTATACTTCTATTCCGATTAGGCAATCTTTCAGATACAGGGAAAGCTCGTTCGGTAATGCTTATATTCTGTGAAATGCTGCAGGTCCTGGGTGCTGCCATCAATGTATATGCCAACAAGCACAAAGAGCGCCCTGACCGTCTCATTGACATGTTAACAAGCAGCCATCGGTAAGATATTTTACGGTTATAACTGTTTTGTTATTTCCACTATGTTCCACCCCATTGAAAAGAGTATCACTCGTTGAATAATCATATCTCATGGAGTTACTAAAATAAACCATTAATTTTGGTTTCTTTTATTCACAAATTCACACTGTTTCAGAGATATGATCATGTATGTAATAAATTGAATCGCATTGTACAATTATGCGGGATCGTTAGGCTGATACATGTCTGATTGTAAACGAGTGCAGAAAGGTGCTGGCTTGTGTGGTATGTGGCCGCCTGAAAAGTGCATTCCAGATTGCATCTAAAAGCGGAAGCGTGGCTGATGTTCAATATGTAGCTCATCAAGCCTTACATGCCAATTCGCACACAGTACTCGATATGTGCAAGCAATGGCTAGCTCAATACATGTAAAGCCCTGTAATCTCCATGACAATAGAAGCCAACATAAAAACTTGAGGTAAACATCTTATTTTTGGCAGCTTAGCGATTAGTCTTGCCTCGTATTTGTTCCGCGCTGCCTTATGAGGTTTTTGCTTGAAACTTTGGGAGCAGATTGTTTAAAAGAATCTGTTGGAAAATTGTCCACTCTCACATGAAGATCATTAACTGATGATTCTCACTTATGAGATTATGGGTTTTGTGTTGTCGCAAAATGGAGAAAATGCAGATTTCTACGTGTAAAAAATTATATGGTCGGCAAATTTACTATTGAAAGTATGAGGTTGATTGCTTGCGGCTTTTTTGCGCTTGGGTTTTCATAGGTAAATCATATATTGTTATAAATATTTGTGAAGATTATATAGAACATCTCAAAACAAAGAGTGTAATTGTTGTTATAAAGGTGTTGTCGGTTTTAGATTGATCTATTTTTTGCTCTGGAATATCATATTGTCACTAAATATTTTTCTGTTCTTTCTAAACAATTAGTTATTTGACTAGAAAAATCTAACTTTTTTACAGGAAAACGTTTCATCTTTTTGTCTGGTTATATAATAGAGTAGGATGCATTTAAAAAAAAAAAAAAAAAGAGGTAGCCATTTCGGCCCAATAAGAGAACGGGCCCAAGTCTCCTTTTCGTCGTTTTGTTGTTTACAAGTAGAGAAAATTTTCCAAAAGCGAGATTTGGAAAACCCTAATCAAAGCAAAGCAATGTCAGATCCATACGAGAGAGTGAACGGTGGAAGGTTGGCGTTCAAAGGAGGAGATCTAGCCACAAGGAAATCGATCGAAAAGAAGAATAAGAAGAAGCTGAAGAAGAAGAAAGAAAAGCTCGAGGGAGAAGTGAAGATGGCTCCCGACGGCTCAGCCACTTCCGCCGCTGCCGTTGGAGACGATGATATATACTCAATTGATGCGGCGAAGAAGAAGAAGTACGATGACTTATTTCCTGTGGAGGCGAAGAAGTTTGGTTACATTCCGAAATCAAATTTCGAATCCACGGAAGATGCTCTTGACGATCGCGTCAAGAAGAAAGCTGATCGTTATTGTAAATAAACTCTTTTTTTTTTTTTTTTGCATTTCAATCTTTTGTTTGTTTGTTTGATACACAAAATTTGCAGATATTTGGATCCATTCATGTTTAGGATCTACTGACTTCATATCTGGTGTATCTGCTGCTTTTAGAGTGATTGATTGATTATGCAACAAAATACTGATGCTATGTTACAGAGAATAAAGTTGAGATGTTGCATCTCTCAATCTCTTGTACTTGTTGCCTCAAAAACCTTTTAGTGCAATATCCACAGTACAATTAAAAAAACATTTGGTTTATTATAGAAAATTGAAACTGGTAATAGTTGTGTCCATGGTACTAAACACACACCAGCTACTTCCACCAGCAAGAAAATCTTTGGATCATATTTTTCTTCGAACCAGACCTTTGAAAAAGTCGAAACTGTAATTGAAATTATAACACTTGTATATTAAATTTAACAATGTAATGTAATCGATTTAACTCATTAAAAAAAAATTACCTGTTGCCATCAGGGTGAAGCTCATACATTTGATTGTCATCTCCAATAGCTAGCAAATATCCTGAAGATGTCAAACCCTGCAAGTTTTAAAGGAGAAGCAAAAGAAGATCAAAGCACCATATTACAATCACCGGATTCCGCAATTGTGGCGCCAAATTGCAATTCCGTAATTGTGGCATAAACTCATGACATCTCTAATTTGACGTGTAGGAGGACAATGAATTTACATAAACTACTACTACATATGAATTTTGGCATAAAACTTATTTAATATCTAGATTTTTTTCAATGAATTGGCTTTGCATCCGAATGCAAATACCAAATAGAACAGTATATGGTGCATGATGCCAACGGACATACTACCTAACCTTGTATATAACCAACGCAAATTAAAAAAAAAAAAAGAATCTTACCTGGATAGTCACAACATTTTGAACAACTTGGTCCTCCTCTCCTTTTTCTTCAACAATCACTCTTTGCTCACTGCACATATGCGCAAGTACATGGTAAAGTTTGTATCCCTAAACCTCTCAATGTGAATGTATTAAGAGATCTTAGTTTATTGCAGGCACATACCATTGTATATTAAAACATAAAATAAAAATACGATCATTTTCGCCAAGTAAACATGTTATACTCACAATGGGATAAGCATAAAAATAAAAACCAGTTCAGATTCAGATAACAGAAACCTTTCAATGACATAAAATGCAATCAAAGACATAACCGTCACCTGTGTAACCATGTTCTGTAGTAAAGCTCCTCGAGAGATTTAAAACCTGTAAAGTGCAGTGCCATGACAGAGACTGATTATGTAGGATCAAAAGATTGCTCATAGAGAAGCAGCTAACTGAATCTTTAAGCAGTCTCCAAGAGCAGAGGTTTACATTACCTTGGTCCATGAATAGATCAAAGAATTTTTCAAATTTATGAAAGAAGGCACCAAGGATTTCCTCTCTTTTAAGTAGGGTTGATTCAGGAGACATGCCTTTTAGTACTGCATTTAAACACGTCGTCGGTTGCTCGTTGTCCACATTCAACCCCACACCTGCAAGAAGGATCAGTTTTGTCATTTTCTCTAAAAATTAAAAAGGTAGAACAAGTCAAAGCAACAAGACTACGAGCAGGCATAAACTTGTAAAGAGTAATGCTTATTACCAACACTGACATGGAACTTCTTTGATCTATATGTAGAGGTACACAAAATGCCTCCAACCTTAAGACCATTCAAGTAGAGATCATTTGGCCACTTAATTTTAACATCAATGTATGGCAAACCCTGAAATTGATGAACATCAAATAAATTAGCTAATTTCTGATGCAATGGATCAAGAACACAACAAAAGGTTCTTTTCAAGAACATACCTTCTTGTCACAAACATCTTTCACTGCCTCAGTTACCGCAAGAGATACCACATACTGTATCAAAGGCACGACTCGACCATCTTCCATTTCTAGAGTAAAAGAATACATAAGACAACCCTTTGGAGATTCCCATACATTCTTTGTTCGACCTGCATATTCATCAATTACACACACAGTTTCGACTCTCAAATCCAAATTCTACTTGCTTACTATACTATCAAATCCAAAAGAACTCTTACCTCGACCTTTAAACTGGATATCTGTGACACAAACTGAACCAACTGGAAGCTCAGAGAAATTACTGAAAGAAACTAAAAAACAGATCTTTAACACACAAAAGGAAACCAACCTTAAAAGAGGAAACCAAAGAGATGGATTGCTTACTGAGAAACAACATCGTGAGTGGAAGACAAACGCGGAGACCAAATGAGAAACCGCCCAAACCGATGAGTTATAATGGAGTTCATAAAGAGTGACAGATTGAAGGAATCATCATCTTTAACCAAATGCTTAGCCTCAGATTCTAAAAAGAGTGAAACTTTGGTATTATCCGGGAGTGTAAGTGAGTTCTTGTTCTTCAAACACTTTGCTATCTCAGTTTCCACAGAGGACTTCCCATACAAAACCAAGTTACAAGAAGCATCACTCTCCATTGCTAAATCAAACAAAACAAAAAAAGTTACCAAAACATTACTCTTTATTAATAAAAGCATCAAAATTGTACTAAATTAAAGCATAACTCTAACAATTGAATCAGTTTCAAACATGAATGAGCAATAAAAGACATCGAACCTGAGGCAGAGACAGGGAAAGATAGACGACGCAGAGGCTTGAGAGAAGTGAAACAACGCACGACTAAAATATTCAGTAGATGAAAATTAGATGAGGTTGTTAAACGAACTGCTTCCATTAAGAAAAAAAAAAAACACTATGAGGTGACCAAATCAATCATCTTGCTACTTCAAGTTGCAATTTTTAAATCAGAAAACAAGGATCTTGTCTTAAAATCAGCTAACCTGTTCTTAATCTGAGGTTTTAGTTTTTGTTGGAGAGATGCGAAAGAGAGAAGCAATGCTCAGATGGAGAAGAGAGCTGTGGCCAAGTCTGGGCCTGACTTTTTAAGATTTAGTTTAGCCCAATACAGGCCCATTTATAATGAGATTTAGAATAAAGTCTCCCAAATCTGGGCCTGATTTCTACTCACTTAACACAAAATTGAAGGTAAAAAACAAGAACTAAGTAAGACAACAACAGAAATCCGAAAACAATTTACAATATGATAAAAGGACGGCTCTACCTTTCATTTTTTTTTTCTTTCTGTGAAGTCTAACGGTTCTACTAGTTTTACCTGATTGCTTCTCCAAACACGATTTTCATGTAATATTTCTAGCTAACCTTCTGTAAAACTATTAACCTCATGACTAAAATATAAGAATCCTCTAACTTTTTTTTTTATAAACCAAGAATCCTTAATTATCATTTGAATTCTAGACCCCAATAACACTATTTAGAACCCGTTTCCTATGCGGCTCACATCCACAACAACCCTAATCGAAAAAATTCAGATCAAAGGATTCTTTACATGTCTTATTAATTAGTACTAGGAGTAGGAGAGATAAGAGTTATAACCTTCACTTATCTCAAAAGATTTGCATGGTTCGGTATTAACTAACAAAGGAAGCATCTATATTTCAAACACTTTATTATTAATGTACTTATACTGATACAACGAGATTCATGATTACAAGAAAAAAAAAAAAAAAAGAGAGAAACACACCATTTATCTCACACATCACACATTTTGTTTTCAATTTCATTCCAAACTTTAAAGTTTCCTCAACCAGAGATATCAATGGACTTGACCTCAGGCTTCTTCTCTGGCACTTTCGGCACCGTAACTGACAAGACACCATTCTCCATACTAGCCTTCACTTCCTCCATCTTCGCATTCTCCGGCAACCTAAACCTCCTCATGAACTTCCCACTCGACCTCTCCACACGGTGCCACTTGTCACTCTTCTCTTCATTCTCACTGCTCCTCTCTCCACTTATTTGTAAAATATTGCCATCTTCAACCTCCACCTTCACCTCTTCCTTCTTCAGCCCCGGTAAGTCCGCCTTGAACACATGCGCCTCAGGTGTCTCCCTCCAATCTACTTTCGCGTTTGTAAACGCTGCCACGTCCTTACCCGGTGCGTTTGCCAAACCTGACGGTGTCAAGAATCCTTGGAACGGATCCCATACGTCTAGTGAGAATGGATCAAACACATTCGTTCGTCGACCTCCAAAAATGCTCGGAATTAGAGACATTGCTTCACATCCTTTACTCTGCTTTGAGTTTTGCTTTGCTATGAACTTTTTATTCTTTGTTGATGCAAACACATATGTGCCCTCGTGTATTTATAGGGAGGGAGAAGAAGAGGGTAGAGGATAAGAGAGAGGGAAAATTTCTGCAAGTATCTTCAAAAATCAAAAATCTTCGTTTCTTTTCTTTATAACGTTCGTATGTAAACGTAGCTACCAGAATTCTCTGGTGCTTTCACGAAGTTTCGGTGCTGAGGGTTGAGACGACGTGCAATTCATCAAGTATGGGGATAAACGCCATGCCGTTTTGCGTCTATGGGCTTCGTTAATGGGCCTTACTATTGTAGCTATATTTCGGCGAAATTGAAAATGGTTTAGTTGAGGCTTCAAAATTGCTAATTAATACTAAATTATTTTCTTTTGTTTTCAAGAGTTGAAAATTTACATTGTTCTTTTAACTTAGATGGAAGATTTTTCTGCAAACATTTCACTAATATAAAAAATGTTTGTATTTATCTATAGAAAACTTAATTTATTTTTGAAAAAAATCATAAAAAGTCTTAACTTACAAGAAGTGTTAAAAACAAACTTCAACATTGCATGTGTTGAAATAAATTACCGATTTTTAATTAATTTCTTAATTTAATTATAGATTCTGTTGATTTTTCCAAATAAAACATATCGTTAAGTGGTCTGACAAACTTTTTTGGTATGTATTTGCTTTATTTTCGAACTGATAGTTATGTTTTCTTTTGTTTGGATGTAATTCTTTTCTTTTGATAGAGTTTGAGGTTTAATTAGAATATTTTAATAATATGACAATAATAATTAATTTGTATCTTAAGCTCGACTTCTGGTGTTTTATCAACTACATAATGAACTAATATGTACAGATATTCACACATTCAATATTAATTGGTAATAGTACAAGAATCTAAAATGAGTAGTGCACATGCTGACACCTGAAATCACACGTGTGGAGATTATAGGGCCCATCAAAAACACTATGACGTGAAAGAGCGTTTTGGAACCCATTACCAAAAAATAAAACATGAAACATTAACCGTCGATTATCGAGCTATGTTTTGTTTGTACGCCGTTGGATTCTCCCAACCACCGAGAAGGCGAGAATAGTGAAACTGACTTGTGTCGGTGCATGGTTCTGCAAAAGTCTCGAATACAACAAGTAAAAAGAAAGTGATTGTTGCCCCCAAAAGGACAAAATCTTGTCCTTAAAGAGTTCACCAAAAATTTTAGAAAAAAATGTAGAGTGCAAGCGAGGAGAATGATGGCGTAATGCGTCAGCCGTCAGTGGATACTTATTAGAGAATTTGACAAGTGGATAACCATAAAATAAAAAATATTTGTTAATTTGAAGAAACAAAACTTAAAAATATAATAATGGGTGATTTAGGTGAATAACCAAAAAAAAAAGAAAAATTAGTTTTTTAGAAAGAAGGTAGAGAGAGATAGGAAGAGAAAGAGAGTGAATAGGGGGGTTAGAGGTTAGTTATTGAATTAAAGTTTTTTTGTTGGTTAGTTTTGCCAATTTCCCTATAATTATTTTACTTACTAAAAAAATATATATAATTATTTTAAGTAAATTTTATTTAACCATAGAGTCAAAATCAATTCTTTAAAGTTTAGCTTTGATATTTATCATTTTTAAAAATCTATTTATGTGGATTTCAAAAATTTTGTAATATATCTTAAATTTAGATTATAATAATTTACTTATGAAATTCCGAAAAGATTTTATTTTAAATGACTTATTAGTATACAAAGATTTAAAAATCTTTTAGTTTTAAATAACACTTGATTTTAATGATATACAAATGTAAGATCTAATAACATCATATTTTGAGGCATGACTTAAAATCCATAATTGAATAACGATGGATTGTGGGATTTCAATTTTATTAAAATCCATGATTCAATAACACCTTCTAAACAACTTCTTGTGCTAATAAATCAGATTTTCAATTAGATATATGTGGAAAGAAAGACAAATATAGTAAAACTTCTATAAATTAATATTTGATAAATTAATAAAGATTACTATAAATTAATAAATATATTCTGTTTTGAATTAGATTAGTATAATATTTAAAATAATTTCATAAAATAATAAAATAATAATATTCTTAAAATTTCTATGTAAATATATAGTTCCATTAATATCATAAATTACTAATTATATAAATTTATCAATATAGAAACATATATATATATATATATATATATATTATGTAAACTAATTTAGTGAAATATGACTCAAGTATTGTTTTTATATTTTTGCATTTAAATTTTGGTAGAGTTCATTTCTAATGTTTTTACTACATCTAAATTTTTTTTTGTGTTATTTTCTATCTATAATAATTGTTTTTTATTTGTAATTGGTTATAGAAAGATGTTGATTAGAAATTTATTCAAATTTCTATGTAAATGTATCGATTATTTTTAAGATATTAATTTATCGATAAATTAATACGTTCTATATAACTATATTTAATAGAATTTCACGATCACGACTTTATTAATTTATAGAGGTTTTACTCTTCGATAACTCTACACTTCTGGTTTTACTATGGTGTCAAATGACTTGTTTGAATGCGTTTGAGTTTTTCTAACATTGAGTGTAAGATTAGTTTGATATGTAATTTATTGTCCAAATTATTTATATTAAACGAAATTTGTATGAAAAAGTAAAAAAAAATACTTTTGTTAGATACTTAAACTTAAACATATATATCTATAGACAGAGATATTAAATTTATTGATTAATCTGACTTTACGTCCGAGGATAGTCTCATAACTAGAAACTTTTTGTTTTTGAAAACTTCCATCCTGGATATTTATAATGCAAACTAGTATCTCTACTGAACAAATGTAAAAAATATATATATATATATATATATTTATATTCTTGATTTGTTTTTCACTAGTATAAGACTATAAGCAAATTGTGTGGACAAGCCATTATCAACACACTAGCAAAAAAAAAATGAGAAACTTGAAATTTTTTCAAGACTCTGGATAAATCCCGAGCTTTCAAAAATTGTCGGTCGTCTTTGATGCTTTAAATACAACTTTTTTTTATGTAGTTGTGGTGGTTGCTCTATCTTATTTTCAACGACTGTAACTTATATCTGATGCATTTACTATTTTCAATTCTCAACTGCATGCATCAAAAATATATTATGACTTTACAAAGAAAAATGAATAATTTATGAAGGAGAATCTATGAAATTATGAATGATGATGACTTGATGAGATCCTGACTATGTCCGTGAACATTTCTCCGCGTCTTTCCCACTAATACAACAGTTTCGTGTGTTTTTTTTTCTTTTCTTCTCAAGCTTTTGTCGTGTTATGTTCGAAGAACGAATCCACAAAATGTAACCACTGAAAAATAAAGAAAATAAGATTAAAATAAACATATTATGAAACCGGCGAAATTCATTCCAAAGATTAGAGAATGTTTACCAATATCTATAAGAACCAGTGAAATCTTATTATTCTCTAAATAGTCATCTCAAATTCTATAATATTGATTAAAATTACCATAAAAGAGGTGAAAGAATCCATCAACATGTACCTCATTCATTGCAACCATCAGAGCGTGGTTTAAAGCCATAGGTATAACGTAAGATATGTATGACAAGGTCTCAATCACCACCATTCTTGATGATGTTTTGGTTGGAAATGACTTCTACAAATCAGTTTACACAAACACTTTCACGATATCCAAACGAGTGCAGCGTTCTGTGTTGGGATGAAGTTTCAAAAGTATGAGTAAAATGCTCATCATAAAACTAATTAAGCCTTTTGTGACCTAGAATTGATTTGAAGTCGAACCTAAATTGGGATCAACGGTAGATCTGGTCTTGTGTGAGCTGTTTACTGACTCCATTCATGCATGCAAGATTTGTTTTCAAAAAAACTGAGAAAGAAGAAGCAAAATAAAGCCAAAAGAGAAACAATGTTGCTTTGAATTTTCTTAAAGTGGAAAATAACTTATTCTTTGTGATTCGTGATTAGTGGCTTGTTACCAACTTTTGACATTTTACCTAATGTTTAACTTTCTTAAACATTTATTGGCTTTTGAAAAAACAAAAATGGGACATGAAATTTTGGGGCTTTTGGACTTATTTTCTCGAATACTATTATAAGTACTACTAATTCATATGAAGTACTAAAATAGCTTTTGAGATTTTTACAAATCATATATATATATATATATATATATATATATATATATATATATATATATATATATGTGTGTGTGTGTGTGTGACATTAAAAAATACTTTTTCTTATTAAAATATTGAAGTTAGCGATATAACAATTTGTTTATTACAAAATAAGACGGACAATAATTAAAAAATACGTGATATATACTTTCGCGAATATTTTTATATCATTCTTCGATAAGCCTTTTTTGTTATTCTCAATCAAATCTGCAAGACTTTGGCCGGAGCAATACTCAAGTATCAAGTTGTAATTTGTGTTTTCATCACTATGACTTTTTCACTCGTCCGATGTGAGTTAAGATGGAGATTTTTTAACGGCAGCGATAAATACTCATTTGGTTCTCGCCACAATAGTATTTCTACTCTCGTCTTATTTTTCAAAAGAAGGACGACACAAATCTCCTATTTTTCTTATTTTTCGTATTACAAAAATAAATTCGTACACTGAAAAATAGGTGTAGCATTTTGTGAGCAAGTTCTAACATTTTAACTAACAACATTAGCGTCAATGTCAATTTCGACCATAAATTTATAGTTCATGTGAAATTTATAAACTTTACGTTGGTTAGTGTAGTTTTTATGTACAGTACACAATTCATATATATTGCATAATAGGTCATTATGAAATCTATTAATTTGTGTTATAGATCGTTTTTCACGCCTAAACATTTGCAAAGTAAATTTGTGTAATTTGAACATTTGTATGTTTGACTTTAGAAATATTTCTAAATATCTCAAAATCTAATATGGAATAAATCTTTATCGAAATACAATCATAAATTAGGAAACAAAACTACCGGAGTTCAACTAATATTTTATGAATATGCATAATTTTGACCTAAAAAATATTCAATAGTGCAAAATTACATGATGAATTTTGCTTAAATTTCCAAATTAATTAAAAATTCAAAAATATACTTATATACCCCTTAGTTTCCATGTAAATTGCAATCTTCTACTTTAAATATGATTCCAATGTAGCTAAAGACCCAAAGTCCAACATACTCTTCTCACCAAACTTAATTGTATACTAGATTTGGACCCGCACGAACGTGCGGGGTAAATTTATAAAATTACAAATCTTAAAACTTTTAAACTAAAAATAGTAAAATATTATATGAAATGTGAAAATATTATAGTTTTGATTGATATACTGTAGTGTTACAAAAACAATTTTATTTTATGTGGTGTATTAATAGTTTGGTGTAAATGGATAAAATTATGGTTAGTGAAGAGTTGTGTGTAAATGTTTTAAAGCAATAGTGTGTTAACTATGGGAAAACACATGATAATTTTTTTAATTGTTGTAATAATAATTTTCTAAATTAATCTTTAAACTGATTATATTTTTATATGGTCTGACAATTTTAATGTAGTGATTCATATGTTACATATGTTATTTTTTATGTAGTGGGCAACATTTTATAGGCTACTAATAAAGCCTTATTAGCCTAATATATATTTACTGATTTTTTGATATTATTATATTTAATTAAAAATAAATTAAAACATGAGATGAAAGTTTGGTTTGTCTAGGGCTTATGAATTGCATTCAAATCACAAAATATTTCGAGATTTTGACGAATCTAAAATCCCTAATTTATTCGAGGAATATTCTATATTTCAAAATACAAAATATCTAGTTTATATTATATTTGGGAAATATAATATAATAACTGTTTCTTAAAACTTTGGAATAATCAAATTTTCTTTTTATTTCTTCCATCTAAACTAATCAAAATTAATTAGTATAGTTTTATTATGGAAATTTTAAAAATCAAAAATAAATTATGCTTTGTTATTTTTCAATTATATTAAATTAGACTGTCGCTTCCGGAAATATCTAACATTACCTTGCCAAATTAAATAAGTTAACATATCTACAATTTCAAAAAAAAAATTCTTCCATTAATCAAAATTTATTAGTATATTTTCTTAAAGAAATAAATTAAAATCAAAAATATATGATGATATTAAATTGATTTTTTTTGTTTTCGGAAATATTTCAAAATATATTACGAAATTAAATAAGTTTACATATATACAATTTTGAAATTAATAGTTAGATTTTTTTTATGGAAACTACTTTAAAAGATTTCTATAAATCTTGGGTAGTTATTAATTTGTTTATTTTATGGGGATTACTTCAAAAAATTTCCATAAATATTGGGTAGTTATTAATTTGTTGATTTAATTTTGGATTTTGTTTATTTAAAAAACAAATATCAAATGGACACAATACAATTTTCCGATTATTTTTTTTTCTTTTTCAAATTCAAAAATTTCAATGGCATTCTTTGTAATTAATCTACCAAAATAAGGTTACTTATGTTTGAGTGATTCCCAATTAATAGTATAGATTCATCTTCAGAATAATAATAAAACAAAAAATATGCTACAATACTATAATTTTATTATTTATTTTAAAAAGAAGTGCGTATGAAACCGACACCTCTGAGACAAAAACAAAAATATTAAAAAAAAAAAAAAAAACAGAGTGGTAGCAGTGCAAAAAGGGCCAAAATTTTGGTATAGAGAAGAGTGTGAAGAGAGCCAAATTATTCTTTCAAAAAGCCTTTACTCTGATAACACCACTTTACCTCACGCGCTTTCGGATCCATCTCTTTGACCCGCCCATAGATCCGGATCCACTATTCACCTCCCGGGTCAGTCTTTATTTTCTCAATTTCTTCTCTTTCATAAAGTGCCTCTTCTTCTGCTTCCGGGTCTTTTCTTTTTTTCCAGAAATTTTCGATACTGATTGAGAGATTACAAGATCCATGTAAGAAACCCATCTCAGATATTGATTTTCATCAACCAAAAAACCTACTCTTTTTTGAAACCCAGAAATTTAATTTTCACCTTATATTACTTTTAATGCAGTGTCTTATGTATATCTGGGTTAAATTTGGTTTCTTTAGGAAAATTCTTGGTTTAATTTTATCAAAGTTATAATCTTTGCATGTTGTTTCTTCATAGTTCTTTTTTTTTTAATATATACATTTTTTAAGGATGAAAAAATTAACATTTTCTTTTGTCCGTTGCTAATATTTCTCGGCTGAGGAATTTAATTAAGGAATATTTTGGCATATTCTTTGAAAATCTCTCATTCTTTGGTTCATTCTAGATAATTTAATTTCTGTTGTATAAAATTAAAAAATGAGTAACTATAATACCAAAAAGTACGGTACTTTTGATTTAAAAACTTATCTGATGCTAATTAATCGGCGTAATTTATATTTATGAATCTTGTTAAGAAGTTGTATTATTAGTCTCTCTGATGAGTTTTTTGATTTTATGAAACAGATTGAAGAAGAAACCGTAAAAATGCTAAAGACAAGAGCAATGTTTCCTCACAAAGATCAAGCAATGTCTCTGTCTTTGGATCAACAATCTGATCTTCTTGTCGGACTTAACAACACCAGACCGATCACTAACCCACTTGCTTTGAGTCTTTTGATTGGTCTGAACAACAACAACAAGTGTATCTCAGATTCTGATTTTGTCCGGAGTCCCAAATCTCCTCTGGAATTTAGGATCTTGTCTACAATGGCTGATTCATTTTTCCTCAGATCTCCTAGATCATCACTCACTGCTCCTCTTAACTGTTGTTGTCGCCCTGCTGCTAAAGTTGGTTTAAGCATTGTTGATTCTCTTGGTGATGATCGGTGTTTGTTACCAGATGTTGTGTTTGGACCCGCGTTGAGGATCAAATGTTCGGAGGTTAAGTTGTTCCCTGTAGCCAAGTCTATGAAGATTGAAAAGGAAAGATCTGGTGTTGTTTTCGAAATCGGTGACAACTCTTCTGAGGCTGAGCCGATTGGGTTGAGAAACCGATCCTTTTCTGCGAATGATTGTCTGCGAAAAACCCGAGTTCTTTCGCGACCCAAGTTGGGCGCAGAAGGGGACTTCCTGGGGAGTGGTTCTGAAAATGCATTCTCCTCTTGTCTATCTGAGGATGACATGGAGGATTACACTTGTATCATTGCACATGGTCCTAACCCGAAAACCACTCATATTTATGGTGACCGAGTTTTAGAGTGTCACAAGAATGAGTTTAAGGGAGATGATGATTATAAAGAAAAGAATATCGAATCGGAGTTTGGTTCTGTGTTCCCTTCTGATAACTTCCTCAGCATCTGCAACTTCTGCAACAAGAAACTCGGAGGCGACGACGACATATATATGTACCGGTGCGTGCTCCTTTTCCAATACTATCTACCATATATAGGATGATTATGAGTTGCGCAAGTTAGAGGATGTTAAGTGCAGATTTGGGGTTTCATTATTGTATGAGGAAAATGGTTTAGAGGTTTCGAAAAATCTAAACTTGTGATGTTTGTGGTTATGAATTGCAGAGAGAAATCATTTTGCAGTGCAGAGTGTCGTTCAGAGGAGATGATGATAGATGAGGATGACCAGGAAGAGCCGTGCATAGCTATGCATGAATCTTTAAAGAAGCTCTTCTGAACAAGAAGCAGCTATGACGATGGTCATGGGACGAGCTTTTATAGACCCGACCATCGTCTTTTAACTACCTAAAGACTTATTATATATGTATTGACTAGTACTGTCATGCCAATGTTAGGTAACATGTGGCACTAAACCCGTTCATCCGTCTACAAAGAGCTGTGTTTATGCACATCTATTAGCAGCTGCAGCAGCCACGGATGTATCGGCCGGCTTTCTTTTTGTATATTTTGTAATGGGTTTCGTTTTTTTTTCTTTTTTGGATGTCGAAGTTGAAGGATACTACTAAGATCTTAAAATAAGTTTCGTAAAGAGAGTGTTGGTTGCTAAAGGGATTGTGTGACCACTCCATCTTCTTCTGAGTACTGGGTTTGAGGGTCTTTCTTTGGCCTCATAAGTTTGTATGAAGATTTTAATTAAAATAAGTATCTATTATGTTACAATGATATCTTTTGCAAAAAGAATAGCAGCATCTTCGGATTCAGCAGTTGGTCATTACAATTATTTGTCAATCTTGTCTGCAACTGCAAGAGAAAGCCAGTTTGGTTCTGGCTTTATGAATTTGTTGTAAACACATAACTGAACTCCAATACATTACTGAGAGCAAGACAGTGGGAAATGAATAACAAAGACAACGTCTTTTAAAAAGATTGTGTAGAATTCTGTCTAACTATGATACAAATTTCGTAGAGGACATAAAAGCACTGTGCTCGTAATCTCAATCTTGGTCAACAGAAAAAAAGAGACAAAATTAGGTGAAGTTATTTAGCTATTTTGTAAGTGGTTTGGTGGGTGTTACCAGTGCCGGTCCGGTGATATCCAGGGCCAAATACGAAAAACAATTGAGATTTTTTTAAAAATAGAAACTGCTCCTTTTTTTTTGTTAATTATGAGACATTCAAAATTTTTATTTATTAATTTTTCTTAATTTTTGGAAATTGTTTATTAATTATGGAGTATTTTTGTTAATTATGAGACCTTTTTGCTAATTTTGGAAAATCTTTTTGCTAATTTTGAGCTCTAAAAAAAAAAAAAATTCCACAGAAATGGGCTTCAAAAATATGAGGCCCAATACATCAGGGTGTTACTAAGAGGGCTATTTGTAACACCAATGTTATGCGGTAAGAACATTGGGTCAGTTTGTTTCGAGGAAAAATGGATCATGGTCAAGGAATGACCGAGGAATGAATAAAGCAAAGAAACAAGGCATGTACAACGACAAAATGGTGGTCGTGGGAATAGATCGAGTGACTCCGAATATGAGACAGATTAAGTTGAGGCCAACCAGTGATTGATGGACTAAGTTTTTTTTATCATGGGCTTACTTGAATAACTTAGTCACGGTTAATTAAAGAGTTGATCGGAAGACATGGACAAACAAATGGTGACCTAAAAGTTTCCATCATGAATAGTAGCTACTAGCACATCAAATTTGAACTTTGTAATTTGATATACTCCATCCCCTAAAAATCAAAATCTTTTTACCTAAGAACTAAATGCGATATTTCCTCTAAGATCATTACCACCAAATTTATCTATGTACAACTTCCAATTACCTTTTGCATTAACTTGTCAGTAGCTAGAATACATGTGGATAGTATGTGTGATAATCGAGATATTTCTAAACGAGGAACTATATCGATGAATACGGGCTTGTTCGTTTGATCATCTGGCATTTCTATCCAGATGGTCCATCTAAATGTTCCATCCAAATGCTCCATCTGAATGTTGTTCGTTTCAATTTTTGGATGTTCATTTGGATGGAGCATCTAAATGAACTTTTGTTTGTTTGCTTAATTTTTATAAATCTTCATTTGCATCTAGATTACTTTAACAAGAAAATGACTAATATACCCATACTTTAAATCTAATTATATTTTAATTTTAATCTTAGCTATATTAATTTAATTATTGCTCTAAAATATATTTACAAATAAATAATTTCAAACTATGATTTTAACATATAAAAATTAATTTTACGGTTTTGGCGGGAAATTATGATTTTACGGTTTTGACGGAAAAATATGAATATGATTTTACGGTATTGGCGGAAAAATATGATTTAGCGAGAAAATATGATTTTACAGGAAAATTAAGTTTTGTGCTTTTGGCGGGAAAACATGATTTTACGGTTTTAGTGGAAACACACAATTCTTCAAAAAAATTTGGTTTTGGCGGGAAAACAGAATTCCGTAATTTTCCCGCCATAATCGTGATTTTATAGTTTTGGCGAGAAACTATGATTTTACGGTTTTGGTGAAAAAGTAATTCTCCGATTTTTTCGGTTTTGGCGGGAAAACAAAATTCCGTAATTTTCCTGCAAAAATCGTGATTTTATAGTTTTGGCGGAAAAATACGATTTTACAGTTTTAGAGAAAAATATGATTTTGCAGTTTTGGCCGAAAAATATGATTTTACGGTTTTGACGGAAAAACATGATTTTGCGGTTCCGACGGAAAAACTATGGTTTTGGCGGGAAAACATGATTTGGTGAAAATATGATTTTGCGGTTTTGGCGGGAAAAATATGATTTTGGCGTTTTGGAGGAAAAATATGATTTTGCTGTTTTGACGAATTCCACAATTTTCTATCAAAAATCATGATTTCACTTTTTGGCGGGAAAAAACACAATTCCGCGATTTTATGATTCTGATGGAAAATGATAATAATCCTTGATTTCACGATTTTAGAGATTTTTTTTGGTGCAAATATGTGATTTTTAGAATATAAAATGAAAAATCTATGAAAAATAAACAATATTTGATATATGATTGTAAATGAGAGTATATTTGTCATTTGTTATGAATCATCTCCATCCAAACGCTCCAATCATGTTCATCCAGATGAGTTTGACAAATTTGTCTAAAATTACAAACTCATTCAGATAATCCATCCAACTGATTCATCCAAATGCTCTGTTAAATTGTTAAAAAAGAACATCATTATTCATCTCCATCGAGATGATCCATCTGAATGGAGAAACGAACAGGGCCATGTCATTGTCGATGCATAAAGCATCCAAAACCATTGGTGACTAAACAACTCGCAACATATAATTTCTATATCTATTTTTAATTTGCATAGTTACTAGAATATACTTTTCATCGAATATATTGTTTATCTCTAAGGGTTTCGCAAGCTCCATGAATCTTCGCATCTTTACCACCTCAACCATTAGGGATACCAGTCGGATACCACTAGCATTACTCTTACTCACTCCTGCAATTTCGTCACCAAAGCATTATGGCCACCAGCCCACCACATTGCTTTCTCATTGATATAGAAAGCCCGATAACATATTTATTGGCCGTTCAGATAAAATTTTCTAGTTTTCAATAGTTATTTATGGGGAAAATCACATTTTAAACCTTCAAAGTGGCACTGGGTAGCACTTTAAACCTCGATATATTTTCACTAGCACTATAAACCTCTAAACTAATTTTACTAACACTTTAAACCACCAAATTAAGTTTTTTGTTTGTGTCGCTCTAAAAGATAACAGAATAGTAACTCCGTCAATGAAAAAAGTAATCCCGTCAACGAAAAAGTAAACCTATTTTTTCTTAAAAAAAAGGAAGTAAAACGTGTTTACAAAAAAAAGATCATTAGTACCACTTCCTATAATCGTTGTCTAAAGTTTTAAAAATTCAATATCCTCAAATCAATTTGGGATTTAGGGTTTCTAAGTTTGAAGTACAAGAACATAAGTGTAATACGAATCCAAACAAAACATTGCACATGGGCTCATAAGAATACAAAATCCTCTCCGATTTGATTTTCATTATATGAATCCAAAGTCAATCACTCAATATATGATTTTTAATGAATCGATACCACAAAACCACTCTCTCACTCTTCTTCTTCTATTCTGGGTTTTGATTTCATTTCTTCAATTTCACTCGAAATCACTCTTTCACTCTTCTTCTTGTATTCTGGGTTTTGATTTAGAACTGTAACTCAATTTGGGGATTTCGCTTTTTTGGGGCAAACAGAAAAATAACAATTTTTTTTAAAAAACGCGTTTTATTTTTTGACATTTAGAAACAAAAAACATGTTTTACTTTTCCGTTGACGGGAGTTAAATTTTTCGTTGACGGAGTTACTATTCTATTATCTTTTAGTGCGACATAAACAAAAAACATAATTTGGAGGTTTAAAATGTTAGTAAAATTAATATGAAGGTTTATAGTGCTAGTGAAAATATATCGAGGTTTAAAGTGCTACTTAGTACCACTTTTAAGGTTAAAAATGTGATTTTCCCGTTATTTATGTATATAGTTCAAAGATAGGTTAAATATAATGTTAATGCAGATAGATATATATATATATATATATATATATATATTTCATCATGTGAATGCAGATATGAATGCGGATGTGTTGATTTTCGTTATCTGAATTCTCTTATTGAGTTTTTTACTCACATTTCTATATATCTAGTAGGTAGAACCGGGCCCGAAGATGTAAAAGCTCCAAGCCCAAAGAATAAGGGCTGGTTCATTAGTGAGATATTAAGTAAATGCACATTTTTTTTTTAAGTAAATGCACAACTGGACACATTTTTTTTGAGATCGCATGAAATATTGGAATCCGGGATAACGGGTGGATTGTATTCTTTGTGGTAACATAAAAGAGACAAGAAACAATTCTTTTTTTCTCCTAGCGGAACTCGTCCGAAATCTAGGAGATCTTTAACCCAAGGGCTTCTTGTCAATAACTACTATTAGAGGAATTGGAATCAACTAGTCACAATGTTTTACTCCTCTAGCCTGCTCGGCTCAATTTATTTCTCCTTCGGTATGTCTTTCAAGTGACTTTACACCATCTTTGGTGTGAGATGAACGCTAGGAGACAAGTAGATATCCATTCACCACAAACCGGACTTATCAATCTCATTGATAAGAATGTCTTCAACCAACTTAGTTCAATTAGAGATGAAGGAGACAAGGACGGTCTCTCGCTGTGGTTTGCCACAAGATCTTAGACGTAACCAAGAACATCTCCAGCTTCATTTTGAAAAACTCTCTAGTGTAACTTCTAAATTTCAATAGCAAACAGATGTATTCATTGTAAAAAAAAGTTTTCTTGGTTGAATACAATTTTAAATTTATTCAAAAGAAAAAAAATTTCAAACAAATAACCCAAGATTTTGTCAAACATTTTAAATAAGTGATCCAATAACACTTCATTTTTATTGGACACTCAAATGAATTGAAATATACAAATTAATTAACCTCCTATAATATTTTAGTTTGTATAATTTGTTTTACCTATGTGATCCATAATAACACATGGTTTTACTTGGATTTTCAAACTTATTTGGATTTTGAAATGTATTTTACAATTAAGTAAATGCATTAAGATTTTCACAACAATTAAAATACACGATTCACTTAGAAAAGATATAAAGCTAAAATAACGTTGTTAACTTGTTTTTGTTAGTAAATTCAAACTTGGAAGATTGGTTTTTGTAAGGTTAAACTTTTGTTGCTTATTTTTTTCTTTCAACTAAATATTATATTAAACAAGACACTTTGCCTAGTTTCTCATTCTAAAGAAAATGAGTTTACAAATTATACATAAACAAATCTTGTTGTAGAAATCCGGGCTAAACACTTTACTTTAGAATCGAAGGTGAGAAAACTTAAAAATAAATTAGATAAATAAACTCAAATCAAACCAAATTTGCCTTGAAAATTGGAGAAAGCAGAATGATATATAGTCCGAGTAATAATAACTAATTCCAATTAATAATTTTATTTTATAAATATGAATGTACATATATTACAAATACTATTTTATAATAAAAAAATTTCAAAGATAACATATCGAGAGTATTTTGAACATTACTGAAACGGATGGGAAAACAAAAAGGAAAACAGATCTTTTAGAAAAAAGATTTAAACCAAAAAAAAAAAAGGAAAAAAAAAAGGAAAAAAGATTGTCAATTACACGACATATATCATGTACTTGACAATCTTTTTTTGAAACAAAAACAAGTGTTAAAGGTAGGAGAAGAGTACAGAGAAGTGAAAGCATCCAAACTCAACGGTCCAAACTCCTCAACTTCTATTGACCTCTCGTCTAACAAGACAAGATTCTCCACTATTCCTCCATTATCTTCTTTACAATGTAAGATGAGATCATTCCTGCATTATCTTTGTTTTCAAATTCAAGATCCTCATTACCACAGCATAACCAATTCTCTTCCTTATATTAGTTTTATGCATTCCTTCAGCCATCTCAACACTCAATCCAGTTATATGCTTATATCACAAACAATTGGTACATTAATCTTTTAATCTTCATAAGTAAAACTTGATGATTTTCAGTGTTGTGCGTGGAAAGAATTGTCTTACGTAATTGATGAAGTTTTGTTAAAGATTATTTATGGCTTTATGATGTAATCAATTTTTTTTTATATAATGTAAGCAATCCTACAAATTAAAAAGTAATACACAATTTAACCCATCGTCATCACCGTCAAATTTGTATAATTTTAGTAAATATATAAAAACTCTCGCGACGAAGAATTATAGCCAACCTATAGAATTTTGAAAATCTAATAGTATCATTGTGAAAAAATATGAACTATGAAAAAACAAGACGTGCAAAGATTATACTTCTTCTGTTTCACAAAAATGTCATTTGACATGTTTTATACAAATTAAACAAAATTACATAAATTTCTATTATACTTTTTTATAAATACATTAAATAATTTCTCTTTTTAATTAATAAAATAAAATAATACGGAAAAAATGACATTTAAATCTTACAAACTATACAAAACATACAAAAAGATATTTTTAATGAAACAAAAAATAAAATTTTAAACGACATTTTTTGTGAAACAGAAATAACATTAAAATAACTTTTTTATTTCTTTGATAGCGACTTTCCCATTGCCGGTTCAAATACTCAATAATAAATACAGAGCTTTTGTTTGCCCAAAAAAAATATAAAAAAAATACAGAGCTTTTATTGTATATTGAGTTGACTTTTGTTATATAAATATATTTCCACAAATGTATAATTTATATTGCTTAGATTTATATAAATCACCTGCAACTTCAGGTGTTAACTGAAGATATAAAAATATGTGCCAGTATTAAATTCTTACAAAAATTAGTTGACGATAAATAAATCCTAAGCATATCAAGGATAATTTTGATAAATTAACGCAAATTTTTTCTAACACACAATAAAGAATCAGATACTGTCACCGTCGAGGTTTTGTTTTATTGTCAACGCTTTGATATAAAGAGATACGCTTATTGCTCTGTTTCGATACAAAACTCAAAACACAAACAATGGAGTCTCAGTCTCAGAGTGGTCAACACGAAACCCCGAAACGTTCTCGGTTCACCGGAATGTTCCATAAACTGAAGACGAATCTTGTTTTCCGGTCGAAGCTAGCCGAAATAAACGGTGCAATGGGTGATCTTGGTACTTACATACCAATCGTCCTCGCTTTAACTCTTGCCAAGGATTTGGATTTAGGCACAACACTGATATTCACCGGTATATACAACGCGATAACCGGAGCGGTTTACGGTGTCCCCATGCCGGTTCAACCGATGAAATCGATTGCAGCCGTAGCGATTTCATCTAGCGCAGAGGATTTTGGTATACCGGAGATTATGGCTGCCGGGATTTGTACTGGAGGGATCTTGTTCGTGTTAGGAATCTCTGGTTTGATGCAGCTTGTGTTCAATATAATTCCTTTATCGGTTGTTAGAGGAATTCAGTTGTCACAAGGCTTAGCCTTTGCCATGTCTGCGGTTAAGTATATAAGGAAAGAGCAGAATTTTTCAAAGTCAAAGAGTGTTGGTGATAGGCCATGGTTAGGGCTTGATGGTTTGGTTTTGGCTTTGGTTTGTGTTCTGTTTATAGTTCTTGTTAATGGAGATGGGGAAGAAGAAGAGGAAGAGGGAGATGGTTCAAGAGGAAGAAAAAGACGCGTTTCGATAAGGAAGGTTATAGCTAATGTGCCATCTGCTCTGTTGATATTCTTGTTAGGTGTTGTTTTTGCATTTATAAGGAAGCCGAGTATTGTACATGGCATCAAGTTTGGACCGTCGAAGATGAAGATAGTGAGAATAAGCAAAAAAGCATGGAAAAACGGCTTTTTGAAAGGGACGGTCCCGCAGTTACCTTTGTCTGTTCTTAATTCTGTTGTGGCTGTGTGTAAGCTGTCGTATGATCTGTTCCCCGAGAAGGAGTTCTCGGCTGCATCGGTTTCGATGACTGTTGGGCTGATGAATATTGTGGGGTGTTGGTTTGGGGCAATGCCTACTTGTCATGGAGCTGGTGGGTTAGCCGGGCAGTACAAGTTTGGTGGGAGGAGTGGTGGGTGTGTGGCACTGTTGGGAGTGGCTAAACTGGTGCTAGGGTTGGTCTTAGGAGGTTCATTGGTGGGTATATTGGAGAAGTTTCCGGTTGGTGTGCTCGGGGCATTGCTTTTATTTGCAGGGATAGAGCTTGCAATGGCGGCTAGAGATATGAACACAAAGGGAGATGCATTTGTGATGCTTATATGCACAGCGGTCTCTTTGGGATCAAATGCTGCCATAGGCTTTGTGGCTGGGATTCTTTTGTATGTGGTTTTGTGGATGAGGAACTACGGGCGAGCCAAGCCGATCAGCCTTCCCCCGCAATCCGATGAACATGCTTGAAAGTCTTTGTTGTGTTAGTTAGTTTTCGCTCTTCTTTCTTCTATGCTTTCCAATAAAAAGTTCAAAAATTCTTTGAACTGCATATAACTACACTCTGATTGATTCCAAATAAATCAGTATACCATGTTTGTGATTACTTATTAATAAAGAAAGTGAAGAGATGGACCAAATTGCTCTGTAGTCATCAGGTAAAAAGATGAATATTTGATTATCTCACAAAAAAGCTAATAGAATAATTACTTACAATTCACATCTTCACATATTTTCTCTTCTTTACTAAAACTATGACTACCAAAAAAGCTCGACCTCTATTGTTTGAGTCACAGTTAGTATAATTGGTGCCTCAAGACTGAAAACACAGCTATTTAAGGCCTCCATATTGAAGGTGATGAGATTTTGTAATGGAGAATTGTATATTTACTCTCATAATCATAAGCTTTAGGTAACATAGAATTATATAGCAAAAGAGTATCCTAAACTATGATGAATGCAAATATATGAATATCTAAATAATAAATATACAATATATTGTTATTAATCTTGTGATCTTCTAGATCCTTTTATACGGCCCCTCAAGCTCAAGGTGTGGTGGAGTGAAGCGGAAGTGATGGCTTGAGATTGACCATAGGTAACGACGAAATTGGTACAAGTGAAGAAGCATTACGCTTGAACCATGCGGTTAGACGGATTCACCGTATGACGCCTCAGAAAACATATGTTTGTGGAGGGTGGAACGAACTTAATCGTTTGGAAGCATATATAGCTTAGGGAAGTCTTGGACGACTTATACGTATAAAATGACTAATTTGGTTAATATTCTTTTTCTATATGAGGATAGATTATGTACATATACGTATCATATAAGTTATTTAAATTTTCGCGGGAAATAAGTTAACAAGATACTATAACGAAATTTCGCGGGAAATAAGTTAACAAGATTTTTTCGAGTTACTTTCTATAGATTAAGCAAAGTTATAAATTATGTACATAATGATGTATCATATAAGTTATTTAAAAATTCGCGGGAAATAAATTAACGAGATAATATAACGAGAATAAGCGGGAAATAAGTTAACAAGACTTTTTTCGAGTTACTTTCTTTAGGTTTAAGCAAAGTTATCTCGGTCAATTTCTTGCAACCTTTGTGAAACCTTTTCAAGTTAGTTTATGTAAAAAAATTGGCTAAACTATTCAACTTTTGAACCCAAATTTGAAGAACATGAGACTTTCTTTAAGTATTTTACTGTTTTCCCAATTTAAATCCTTTGTATTCCAATAGAGTCTTTTAACCAGCAAAATTGTTGGGCTAAACTGTATCATCCAAAAACACATTGATCAAAAACAACAAACGATAAATTGTTAGGTACCAAAACGTAAATTTACATAACCCATATAAATTCAGAGACACGAGCTTTTTAATGGCTTCTCTCCTCGCGTTATCTCCTTTGTCGATTTAGCCCTAACCTATACGGCTGCTACATCCAGATTTCCTCATCCCTTTATTAGGGAAGAACCAAAACCCTAATCCTATCTTCTTCCTCCTCCTCCTATAAATCGCTTCAACAACAGATTCTTCTCTCTTGTCTCTGTTTTTGATTCATGATTTCTCATCTCGAACCCTAATTTATACATCCATCGGGTGTTACTGTTCTTTATCTGGGCAATCAGTGGTTAGTCAAAAGTCTAGGATTTTCATATAAAGTTTTGATTTTGCGTTGAAATCGATCGAAACCCAGATTTCATATTTCGTCTCTGTTTTTGCTTTTATCTTTTAGGTGTTTTTGTTCCTTTTGTTTATCTGTCGAGACTTCTAGGTGAAATCGAAGCTTGTTTGGTTTATCTCGATCTTGGTTTTAGCTGAATCGTGTGTTAAGATGGCTGGAGGTGGAAACAGGAGAGATGAAGGATCGATCACGATCCAGAGTACCAATTTGTTTGCAGCTTTGGATACTCGTAAGAAGAAGAAGAAGTCAGGGAAGAGCAAAGGGTCTTCTAAGTCACGAGAGCCAGAGAAGGAGCCTGAGCCTCAGGTCTTTTGGGCACCTACTCCGTTGAAAGTTAAGTCTTGGGCTGATATTGATGATGACGATGATGATGATGACTATTATGCAACCACTGCTCCTCCTCAGTCTGGTTGGAGCACTTCTGTGCCTTCCCATTCGGATTCCAAAGACGTTCATGTTGAGGTTAGAAGTCTAAACAATTTATGAGTTTTTGTTGTGATTCGTGAATTGGTTGTGATTAGATATGATGGTCCTGTGTCTGTTGGTTAACGATTCTCTTTGTGACTTGGGAAATCTGAGAGTTGGTTTCTGTTCTACTGTTAATTTATCTTCTGCTTATGGCTTTAATTAGTTATTACAAAACTAGTTTGTGTTTGGTGTTTATTGTCTGAGAGAAGAGGATTTGTTATTGTTGCTCATGTTGCTTTATCCCTCTTCAAAGTTTATGTTATGTGTTACCTATGTTGTGGTAGCATTTGGTTGTGTTGGCTGACTTGTTTTAGCGTTAGTTCTTGTCCAGATTTCGTTTGATTTTCTTAGTTTCTGATGGGATTATCTTGGTTTGATTGTCAGGAAAGTGAAAGTGAGGAAGATATTCTTGATGAAGGTGATGATGATGTGGAGGAAGAGCAGGAACAGGAAACAGAGGTGCAGGTTCATCCAGAGCCTGAGCCTGAGGTGAAGAAAGCTCCTGAAGTTCCTGCACCTCCTAAAGAGGCAGAGAGGCAACTTTCCAAGAAAGAGAGGAAAAAGAAGGAACTTGCTGAGCTTGAGGCTTTGTTGGCTGATTTTGGTGTTACCCCCAAGGAGAATAATGGCCAAGAGGAATCTCAAGGTACACTTGTTTTCAATTCTGATCTCTTTAATAGTACTAGTTGCAACTGATTGTTCCAGGCCATTGTGCTCTACTGTATTGCTGTATTCTCTTTTCTAATGTTTTGTGTTGTGTCACTATCTTGCTGAGAAAATCAGTATGTATTGATCTGTCTAGCATTTTTGCTGATTCCGATGCATTGCATGTTCTTTTACAGAGGCTAAACAAGAAAAGAAAGAAGATGTCAATGGAGAGGGAGAGAAGAAGGAGAATGCAGCAGGTGGGGAGTCAAAGGCATCAAAAAAGAAGAAAAAGAAGGATAAGCAGAAGGAGGTAAAAGAATCTCAAGAGCAGCAAGCAAACAACAATGCCGATGCTGTAGATGAAGCTGCTGGGTCTGAACCAACTGAGGAAGAAACTCCAATTGATGTCAAAGAAAGGCTGAAAAAGCTTGCATCCATGAAGAAGAAGAAGTCAGGCAAAGAGGTGGATGCTGCAGCTAAAGCTGCTGCGGAGGAGGCAGCTGCAAGGCGTAAGAAGCTGGCGGCTGCAAAGAAGAAGGAGAAGAACCACTATAACCAACAGCCTGTGCGGTAAATCCTGAACCACCACCATTTTGATCTTGATGGAAATGCAAATATGAACATGTATTTCGCCGTATATTGTTCATATGAGTCTCTGTCCTAATAAATCTTTTGAAGGGTCTGGTTCTTAGAGTTAAAGACATTGAATCCTTTTTCTAGTCGTATTACAATGAACAGGCTAAAGACAAAACTTCTCTCTGGAAATTTTCTTTTCTTTTTGAACACTTTTGTTTTTTAATATCAGACCTTTTTAGGTACATTATGTCTTCAATCATCTTCTTATGTATGGTTTGATGATGTTACTTTTTTCTGTTTTCATTCAGTTTCCTGTGTTTTGATTCATGCCTTGTCACAAAATCTTCTGCTAGTTTCCACTCTTATGTAGGGATGGTAAATAGTCAAATATTGAATTGATAAATCAAGTACAAGGTTCTTTGGTTAGATGTTCCAAATTGATTGCCCATTTGAGGGGGAAGGAATTTTCATATTTGCAAATCAGGAATGATAGAGTGATGATCGGTTCTTGATAAAAATCCCAAATCATTTGGTTTCTCAACCAAGATCAACTTCGAAAAAGGTGGACTAGATTATCAAATATAGGATCATATATATGAGGTCGACCAGTGGAAACAACCAAAATTGGGTGGTTTCATTTCTTCTTTCTTTTTTTGATCGAAGAAATTTGGTTGTTATTAGAGGGGTGGGCATTTCGGTTTAACTTCGGATTTGGTTTGGGTTCGGTTTGGTTCGGTTCGGTTTATTCGGGTCTCGTAAAACTCTAACCAAATTCAACCGAAGTTAGTTTGGTTTGGTTTGTGTTTGGGTCAGTTTATATTCGGTTCGGTTCGGTTTTAGTTCGGTTCATAAAATCAATTAATGTAACAAAACAAAATTCTTTAGTTCATTGGCGTTTGAACTTTGAATTTGATGATATATTAAAGTAAGCAACAAATTCAAGTTTTAAATTTAAATTGAATAATTCAAATAAACCATGAAAAGAATTATATATTTAGTTATTTACAATCTTATTAATATAATTAATTAATTAATTAATTAAAGAAACACATTGGGTTATCAGTTCGGTTCGGTTTAAAACCAAACAGAAACGACCCATTTGGGTTGAGAAAAAACATAACCATATGGTTTGAGTCTAAACTTGGGTTTGGTTTGGGTCGGTTTGAGTTTGATTGGTTCGGTTAAAATGCCCAGCCCTACAGTTATTAGAGAGTTTCAATGAAAATCTACAAAATTTGCATTTTATTTTAGACATTGCATGCATGTTCACTTATTTGAGGTTGAAAGGGAAGTCTTCTCTCGGGTTAAACAACGAAACAGACAAACTAGCAAATCTATACTATATAAAATTCGAGGCTATAAGCTTCTGAGGCCGTCCACGTGAGAATTTAAACCACCAATCGCGGTTGGACATCTCATTAATTAACATTTTTGAAATGATAATTATTTTCTATTTTTTAGATTTTTGTAAAATGGAAAAAGCAATATATAGAAATAAGAGAAATATTTGAAAATATGGAAAATTTTCTAAATATTTTGTCATCAAAATACATAATATAAAAATTATCAAAATATAAATTATATTTTTAAAAGGTTATACAATTTTAAACAAAAATACAGAATTTTTTTTAGTATATACTATATAAAAGTCGAGGCTATAAACTTCTGAGGCCGTACACATGGGAATTTAAACCACCAATCGCGGTTGAACATCTCATTAATTAACATTTTTGAAATAATAATTATTTTCTATTTTTTAGATTTTTGTAAAATGGAAAAAGCAATATATGGAAGTAAGAGAAATATTTGTAAGACCGTCCACGTGGGATTTTAAAAACGCGATGTTATTGGTCCATGTCGATGTTTAACATAAATTGTCAAGGTAACTTAACAAAAAAAAAATCGATATCTGCCAAAAACTCAAAAGAAAAAGCATCGCCAAAATAGGCAACAAAATCAATTACCTTTTTGCCTACTCTTAATGAAATTGCCTAATATAGAAGTCTAAAGCGCTCACGTTAGCTCTCAGGATTATAAATTACCATTTTGCCTACACTTAATGTAATTGCGTAATTACATTTAATCACGTTAGCTTTCCGTTTTTTTTTAAATCAGTTCGGAAATTTTTTTAAAAAAGATATCTAATTATATTTTGTGGGCTTATTGTTGGAAACTTTTACGAGCCCGATTAGAATACACCGTGTAAAACCCTAAAACCCTATGCTACAAATTGCTATAAATATAAGGAAGTCGGTTTCGTAACTGTCGGCAACAATCTCTTATAAATATGCTCTTTAAACTTTTACTAGCCCGGTTAGAATATACCGTGTTAAAACCCTAAAACCCTATGTTACAAACTGCTATAAATATAAGGAAGTCGGTTTCGTAACTGTCGGCAACAATCTCTTCTAAATATGCTCTTTAACCTAATTCTAAAATACTGAAGAATAAGAAACAAAATCACCGTTGTTGCAAAAAATTGGTTTTTTTCTCCATAACAAAAGTGACCAGGCGTGGAAGTGACACATCTTTGTAATCTGATTTGAGTTTGCCGTCGAAGGTGTGATTATGCTGGCTATGATGATGGTAGTGATGACGTAAAATATTGTTAACTTTTGCAATTTCTTCTAAAGTCATCGTTACGATTTAGGTTGTATGTGTTGCATACGTGATGAAAACGGAGTAGCACCGAAACGGGTATGGGAACTAGAAACGGGTACGGAAACGGGGACGGAAAACGGCAAAGTAAAAATTCATAGATACGGGTACGGCATGGGTACTTCAATATAAATATATAAGAATAGATACCTATATACCTTTAGTGAGAGGCAATTAGAAAGTTAATGGGAAAAATATAGAAGAGAAAAGCAACTAGAAGGTAGAAAAACATGAAAATGTGAGGAGGTAAAAATGTACTCATGATAAAAGCGTTGGGAATGAAATTATAAGGATGTGAATGTTAGAATTTCAAAGTTGTTTTCCTCTGAATTATCTAAAAATGTTTTTTAGAACACTAGGAAACGCCAACTTTGAAGCTAGAATATCTTGGAAACGTCCCCATATCCAAACCATTCCGTCCCCATAATTACTTATTGTCCCTGCCTTACTCGAAACGTCTTGGGGACGTTTCAGAGCTGTCCCCATGATGTCCTAGTTTCCAAAACGTCCCCGGTACGGGAACGACTACCAAATAGAAGTCCCCGTGCTTCCTACTGAATCCTATGTCGACGTGTCATATCCATCATGTACCCAAGCAATCGTCATTCTGATCATCTCCGTCGACGTTTCCACCGAAGTTTGTGAGTTTGTTATTTGGTTTCCTCCGTCATCGCCACTGTTTTGATCACTTTGTCAAGGACTCAAAGTCGCCGTTGTTTGCTGCACTTCCATTGATGAAGTGATAGAAAGAGGTGGAGAGGAAACAGATCTGGGAAGAGAACTAGATCTGGGAAAAGAACTAGAGAAGAAAGAAGAAGAGTAAAGAAGAAGATAAGGAGCAAATCAAAAGAGAAATGGGAAGAAGAAGAAAAACCTCAATGAGAAGGGAAGTGAAAGGAAGAAGAAAAAGAGAGAGAAAGCGAAGAAGAAGGAAACGTGGAAGCAAAGAGAAAGAGAGACCGTGGAATGACGAGAAGGCATATAAGAAAAAGAAAGATGGGAATGAAGAAGAAGAACGTATAAGGCTCATATGATCCACACCAAAGATAGAGTTGTATGTGGTGTACTACATATTGGAGGAAAAAACAGCTCTGACTCAACATCTTTAGAAAAATGTGAACGGCTCATGAGCTTTCCTTTTACGAAATAGCATGTGTGGAAACTTGACTATGTGAAAGATTATGATGAACATTTATGTCTCTATTTATTTTTCATGAATACTTTTGATTTACATTTTCGTTATATATTAGTAGATTTGTTTTTTTTATCCTAGTCAATTTTATAGCATTAATGATTTTGGTTTGAAAAATTTCTGTACATGTGGATCTTAAATCGAGCATACATGTAAAAGTGAGAAAACAGTTATGACATGACCTCTTTATGACAACGTTTAGTTCATAAGAGATGCTTTGATGGTGTTTTTAGGATGAATGAGGTCATTATCAAAATATTTTTATAATTGTTTTACTAATAGCAAAATCATTAATAGTATAAAACAAGTAAGAGATATAACACATCATATTTGTAATATATTTTATACTAAATTTTATCCTATAAACTTTTTTTTTCCTATTAAAACAAAATTTTACATAATGTAAATGATACTAAAAATATAAATAAAGAACATTTATGTTAAAAATAATAAATAATAAACATTATAGTATTTTTGTATTACTATTGTCAATGTTTAGCTACATAAATGAATACTAAAACCAAAAATTTATTAAATCAATCGATAACAACAAACCCCCGCGTAGCGGGGGTTAATAACCTAGTCTATAGTATATAAAAGTCGAGGACATAAGCTTCTAAGGCCGTCCACGTGGGATTTTAAACCACCAATCGCGGTTAGACATGTCATTAGTTTACGTTTTTGAAATTATTATTATTTTCTATTTTTTTTAGATTTTGTAAAATGGAAAAAGCAACATATGGAAATTAGATAAATATTTAAAAAAATAGAAAATTTTCTAAATATTTGTCACCAAACACATAATATAAAAATTATCAAAATGTAAATTTTATTTTTTTCAAAGTTTATACAATTTTAAACGAAAATACAGAATTTATTTTTTAGTCTCACTACATTTATTAGTACTTCATTTTCAATAACAATAGCCATTTAATCACAATAGCTATCTCATTGAATGATATTTTAAAAATTTATAACTTTCCTTTTAAAAGTACTTATAGATAAGAAAAAATATGACAATATATTGAAGCAAGATGTATATAAATTTTGTTATTGTAATACATAAAATAATTCATATTAGTCTCACAAATTTGATTATATTGTCATATTTTCTAAACGACCAATCGCAATTAGTCATCATTGATTAACATTATTTGACATCATGTTAATTAACATTTTTAAATTATAATATTTTATATTGTAAGATATTTATAAAAAATAATAAATATCTTATTATATAAAGTATGGTTTTCAAAGTTAGTAACTTGCCTGATCGTGAAACGTGTCAATTCTATCGATCAGATGTTGACATGTGTCAAAAATATTTAATTTTTTCATTAACGAAATAATAAAACTACAAAAAAATATATTTACATATACTAATTTATATATATAATTTTTAAAATTTGTTAACTTTAGTTTTGTTAACGAAAAAAGAAAACTAACAATTTCTCTTTACATGTGTTATTGGTCAATTAGATTTGGCATGTGTTAATATTTTTTTTAAAAAATCATTTAGTATGGATATTAACAATTAAAAAATAACCGTTGAACTTTTAAATAACAATATAATTTATTTAACAGTAATTTAATTCGATAAAATTGTATTTATCATCGTAATATAGTGTTTTTATTCGTCAAATAAAAACACAAAACTTTTACAAAAACTAATGAGCTTATAAGAACGAACGAATATTTGAATATTTGATAAGAAAATTAGTGTGGTTATACTTAATTTTATTTTAGAATATTTTAATTTTAACGCATGTAATCATAATTATAAACACAAAGTATTTGGGAAAATAGCTTATATGATTGAATTTTTGATTACTTAATGAGAATGTTAATATATATATTTTTAATAATTTATTTATTAATTTTAACTCATTTAAAATTAGTTTGTCATGAGGTAAAACTAACTTATGAGATTACGTTATATAGAAAAACTATATTTTTAACAATGTTTGTTTTCCATAACTTTTGTGGATTTTTATCTTTTATTAAATGTTTCGTTATTTGTTATTTATATTTAAATATTTAATATTACCTAAGATATTGATTTAATATGATATACATACGATTTTGATACAAAATTATTATTAGTAGTTTATCCATTAAGATGAACTATGAAGACTTAAAATCAAGTTTATTATGATGCTATAGATAGTTAAATTATATTGCAAAATTGAATGTGTAAGATTGAAATTTCGTTTAAAAAAATACTAAATTATATATATAAAAATTGTGTCGGTTACTATTTAGGATTTAAATATCATCAATACGAAAGAGTGTGTAGAATTAAAATTTAGTTTATTACGATGAAAGAAATAGTTAAAATGTATAGAAAAATGGAATGTGTAAAATTTGATTTTTGTTTAAAACAAAAAATACTAAATTATTAAATATTAGGGAAAGTGAATAGATTACTATTTTTTATTCAAAATACAAATATCATTGATAACAATTTATATTTATATATTACACCCGCCTATTTAGGCGGACCTTATCTAGTATACATATATATATATATATATATATATATAAAGAATAGAAATGTAAATGTTTAAAAGCAACATATGGAAATTAATAAAAAGTAATATATAGAAAAAAAAAAGTAAATTTTTGAAAAACAATATGTGGAATATATTAAATTTATATTCTTATTTTGTTAAGTTCTTATTTTCCAACAAAAAAAAAAGAATATTAACAAAAACTATATTCGATTAATCCTAGAAGTTTTCATTATAAATAATAACCGGAGGCATCCTATTCTATCATAACTTTTTTAAGTTGTAAATTTTGAATCGTCGGTAACAGTTAGGGTTGGTTACTACTCTTTATTAGGGATAAAAATAGCCCACATTGGAAGTTGAGTAGAATCTTATGTGGTATATATAAGATATGGACCTCTCTACTCATAGCTAATTGATTTTGAGTTCGAAGCCCAAAGTCTAATATAGTATCAGAGCCCGATCCGCACATGCTCAACCCAATCCACATCGCCCCGACCAAATAATTGGTCCGTCGATCTATGCCCGAACATACAGAGATCAATGGCTAAAAGAGCCATCATCTCGAGCGGGCGCATTAGGGATAACAATATCCTACACTAGAAGTTGAGTAGGATCTTAAGTGGTATATATAAGATATGAGCCTCTCTACTCATAGTCAATTGGTTTTGAGTTGGAAGCCCACAGTCTAATATTCTTAATGGCGCATATTATATTTTTTAATCGCTTTTGCCACTTGTAGCAATATTTGGACTTCTAACTTTTTTTTTCTCATACTCACAATTTAATATAGTTATCTTTGCTTTTGTCGCTCATAAGACATAACCATGCTTTTATGCTAAAATGTTAATTTATATATTATGATAGTATAGATTTTTTTTCACTCTCATCATCGATTGTTATGATCTTTTTTCTTGTGTTTGTGATTCACTCGGCATTACATCCACACCTAATGGATCTAACTTTCCTCTTTCCGAGATGCTATATCCCATAGAGATAAACAACTTTATTACTTACATGTCTGCACCACCACCTAATATATTATGCTTATGTTTGTTAGATTGTTTTTTCATTTGAGACTGAGAGTAGCTTTTATTGTTTTGGTGAGAGTAGAATCGAAAGAGTCCGGCTAACATTTTTAGTCATCATATTACTTAACATTTTTACATTCGGATATTTTCTATATTAAGATATTTATGAAAAGTGAAAAAAAAAACAATAAATATATGTAAAGAAGAGAAAATTGTCAAATGTTGAAAAACAACATATGGAAGTTTTTGAGTTTAAATGAAAAGGAAAAATTCTACTTAACAAAAAAAAAAGAGCAAGAAAGTTTCTAAATACTAAAGTATTAGTTTTATGTATAAATAGCGTTCTATAATTTAGAATGGAACACAAAATATCATACTTCTTATTCTTGCAAAAAAAGAGCTTAAAGAAGAGGATCTAGGTTCAGAGGATGAGCGAGATGTTATTTTTGACTCTGATCATCAAACTGCAGAAGCAGCTCGACCTCAGTTTGTAGAAGTTTTTCGAATTTCCCTCAATGAGAACTTTGAAGAAGAGGATCTAGGTTTTGACTTTGAGGATGAGCACGAGCTTAACTTTATCTATGAAGAAGGAGGTCCATCTCAGCTTGTATAAGTTTTATTTTGTTTGAAACAAAAGCTTGGAGAAGTTGTTCCATTTTACGGCTTGCCGCGCTTATTGGTTGAGCACGATATTAGCTTTGAGTTTGATCATCAAGTAGTGATGTCGCCGGTGAGAATGACATGTGCACTATTTGTTTAGAAGAGTTTGACGATGGAACAACCGAATAAGTATCGTGACTTTACCATGTGGACACGAGTTTGACGAGGAGTGTGTTATAGAGTGGTTTGTGAGAAGTCATGTCTATCTATTGTGTCGTTTCGAGTTGCCACGTTAAAGATGAAGGGTGAGGGGAACCAAAAATGTTACTAAATTTTGTATAAAGGATTTGTGCAAGATCATAGTTTATTTTTATGTAAATCCTTTTCTATGGTTCTATATATGCTCTCGATTCAATTTATAGTATTGGACTCTCATTCAAGAATCATAACTATATTGATCATACTCGATTATATAAGTTAGGCCTGGGCATTCGGTAAACCGTTTGGTTTCGGTTCGGTTGCGATTGGTTTTGGTAGTTCGGATATATGGTAATATGATAACTATTTGGATATATTAGGAATTTCGGTTCGGATCGGATCAGTTCGGTTACCTTTTTGTTCTGTTCGGTTCAGATGTTTAGATAGATATCTACTCCCTCTGTTCCTAGAAGAGTAGTGATGTTTTGAGTTTTACACACTAATTAAAAAAAGTCACTTTTATAATTGTTTATTATTTTATTATTAGTTTAATAATATTAATCTTACTTCTCTCCTTTCTCTATTGGTCACAAATAAAAATAGTAATGATTCTATTACAAAACATCAATCTTTGTGGAACAAGAAAAAATCCCAAAACATCAAATATCTAGGAACAGAGGGAGTATAACTAGCCGAAATTTTAAAAGGTTCGGTTTGGTTTTTACCCAACCAAAATTAACCAAATATAACAGAAACTAACCAAAATTAACCAAAGAAAATACAATACAAAGGTAAAAATTGGAAAGAAAATTAAAATTTGGTTCAATTTTGTAAGAGAGTATTTAAGTTTGACAAATATAACTATCAACATTTGGATATTTTTATTTAAAGACTCATCACAAAGACGAGTCTAAATCCGAGCCGAGGCATTTGAATAGACAAACACGGGACAAGTAGAGAGGTAATTTAAATTACCTTGTTGCATGCACTACCATCAATCCAAATTTTTATTTAAAGACTCATCAAAAAGACGAGTCTAAATCCGAGCCGAAGCATTTGAATAGACAACACTAGACAAGTAGAGAAGTAATTTAGATTACCTCGTTACATGCACTACCATCATTCCAAATGTTATTTAAAGACTCATCACAAATAAGAGTCTTAATCCGAACCGAGGCATTTGAATAGACAACACGGGACAAGTAAAGAGACAATTTAGATTACCTCGTTGCATGCACTACCATCATTACAAATTTTGATTTAAAGACTCATCACAAAGAGGAGTCTAAATCCGAGCCGAGGCATTTGAATAGACAAACACGGGACAAGTGGAGAGGTTATTTAGATTACCTCGTTGCATGCACTACCATCATTCCAAATTTTTATTTAATGACTCATCACAAAGACGAGTCTAAATCCGAGCCGAAACATTTGAAAAGACAACACGGCACAAGTAGAGAGGTAATTAATATTACCTCGTTTCATGCACTACCATCATTCCAAATTTTATTTAAAGACTCATCACAAAGAAGAGTCTAAATCCGAGCCGAGGCATTTGAATAGACAACACGGGACAAGTAAAGAGGCAATTAAGATTACCTCGTTGCATGCATTACCATCATTCTAATTTTTTTTTTAAGACTCATCACAAAGAAGAGTTTTAATCCGAACCGAGACATTTGAATAGACAACACGAGAAAAGTAAAGAGGCAATTTAGATAACCTCGTTGCATGCACTACCATCATTCAAAATTTTTATTTAAAGACTCATCACAAAGACGAGTCTAAATCCGAGCCGAGGCATTTGAATAGACAAACACGGGACAAATAGAGAGGTAATTTAGATTACCTTGTTGCATGCACTACCATCATTCCAAATTTTTATTTAAAGACTTATCACAAAGACGAGTCAAAATCCGAACCGAGGCACTTGAATAGACAACACGGGACAAGTAGAGAGGTAATTAATATTACCTCGTTGCATGCACTACCATCATTCCAAATTTTATTTAAAGACTCATCACAAAGAAGAGTCTAAATCCGAACCGAGGCATTTGAATAGACAACACGGGAAAAGTAAAGAGGAAATTTAGATTACCTCGTTGCATGCACTACCATCATTCAAATTTATTATTTAAAGACTCATCACAAAGACAAGTCTAAATCCGAGCCGAGGCATTTGAATAGACAAACACGGGACAAGTAGGGAGGTAATTTATATTACCTCGTTGCATGCACTACCATCATTCCAAATTTGTATTTAAAGACTCATAAAAAAAATGAGTCTAAATCCGAACCGAAGCATTTGAATAGACAACACGGGAAAAGTAGAGAGGTAATTAATATTACCTTGTTGCATGCACTACCATCATTCCAAATTTTATTTAAAGACTATAAACACGTTGTCTACACCTTAAAAAACAGTGAAACGATTCCTTTTGATTTTTTTGGGTTTAGGAGATGGAGATCGTGATGAGGGAGGAGTTGAAGATCGTTGTCTCTTCATCTTCATATTTAGTTGCTTTCTTTCATCCAAGCAACATCTCCCATGTCCATTCAGTGGTTGCAGATTTGATCACATCATCTGTAGTAGTTTCAGTGCGATAAGCCAACAATCATGTTGTACCCACTCTTACGGAGACAATAGTTTAATGTGAATAACATAATCTAACTAAAATGTTTTCATAAACTAATCACATAAATAGAGAATCTAATTATCACATAAAACACATTGAATAGAGAGAATAACATAATGACGAAAAGAAAAAAAATAGAGAGAATAACATAATTTAACTAAGACATTTGCATAAACAAATCACATAACTAGAGAACTAACTATCACACAAAGCACACTCAATAGAGTGAATAACATAATTTAACTAAAACTTTTACATAAACTAATCCTAAACACGGCAACTCGCACTTCGACGAAGAAAAATATTATAACGATTCTCATATCTTTTCGGCTCGGGAGAAGAGTCTCTAGGCGGAGACCGTCTCTTCGTTGTTTATTCCTTCGTCTTCGGAGGTTTAGGACTCGACCCGAGAAGACGTCGTCATTCCATTTTTTACGAATCTTGTACGAGCGATGGAGTACAAGAGTTCTTAAGCCGTTTTGGGACGATATGCGCTACGGATGTTGAAACCTAACCTCTTGAAGTCGAGCAACTCACCCAATAAACCCTCGTCTCCCAATATCAACATGACGTTAGCAGAAAGTTCAGTCGTTAGCTTCAATTGAGTCATTTATTTTTTCATCTCGTTACAGCTGATTTGTTTTTGTCCCTTGGCTGAGAAAAAATATCAATATAGATTTAGTTCACTTGATTGATTAAGTAAACGACTATATCGTTTGAGAAAAAAAAACTTGTAAATATTTAATTCACATAATAATAAAAAATTGCCATCGCCGCAACTATATAAAATAATTCCATTTGTGAGCTCCAATAATCGCTCTCAGATGTCATATGTAAGTCGGTTGACCCATTATTAAACTCCATTTCTAATTCAGCATGTACGATGTCGATGACAATTGCTCATAGTCTTGTCACTTGGGTCAGCAACAACAAAAAAATTTGTTCCATAGTATGAAACCGAATCTTTTTGCATCTAAAAAATCACCTTCTACTCTGCTTTCGTAGTGGTTTTCTCTTCTTGAAAAATTACGGTATAATTTTGATCATGTGTTATGATTTTAATTCTCTTCCTTGGACTTGATTGATTATTTTGTTTCAACTTTGGTTTTGTTGCAGCTTGCCAATCTCTCATCAATCTAAATGGTGACTCGTCCAACTCATCAAGGTGAAAAACGGTGTCTATCTCCCCTAGAAAATGGGTATGGGTTAAGTTTTATGAGGTTATACAAGCGCCAAAAGTTTCCCACTTGATTTGGAAAGCATTGAGTGGTGATCTCACAAAGCGGATGAGATATGGCAGTGTGTATAGAACATGTCGTGCAGCTGAGGATACAGTCTGTCATGTATTGTTTAATTGCAAAGTAGCGACACAACCATGGGCTTCCTCACAAATTCCCTTCCCAACTGGTGGTTTCTCCACTCATTCCCTTTTACTGAACTTTCAACATTTACTCGGAGTTTTGGAGTACTATCAGTTTCCGAATCAACTCAAGATTATCATTTCCTGGATTCTCTGGAAACTATGGAAATGTAGAAAAGCTTTTGTCTCCAACAATACCGTGGTGATCGACGTCTTGATTCCATTTTGTACGAATCTTGTACGAGCGATGGAGTACAAGAGTTCTTAAGCCGTTTTGGGACGATATGCGCTAAGGGTGTTGAAACCCAACCTCTTGAAGTCGAACAACTCACCCAAGAAGCCCTCGTCTCCCGATATCAACATGACGTTGGCGGAAAGTTCAGTCGTTAGGTTCAATTGAGTCAATTGTCATTTGATCTCGCTACATCTGATTTGTTTTTGTCCCTTGGCTGAGAAAAAAAATATTAATAAAGATTTAGTTCACTTGATTGATTAAGTAAACGACTATATCGTTTGAGAGAAAAAAATATTTAATTCACATAATAATAAAAAAATTGTCGTCGCCGCAACTATATAAAATAATTCCATTTGTGAGCTCCAATAATCGCTCTTAGATGTCCTATGTAAGTCGGTTGCCATTAGCGATTACCGCCATGATGTCAACATGGCCAAGATAACCCTTGTCCCTCAAGGAATACGTTATACTCGTGGCGACATTGTGAGGATGAACTCCATAAGTATATGCATTAGCTTGAGGATTTCAAGCTTGATTTCTTATGAAAGAAACAAACATTTATTTTTAACTTAAAAGCCTAATTATTTTTAATTTCTCCACTAAAATAGTCTCTGATTGTTGATTTAAATAAATTGTAATTTTTGTTATAGTAAAGGTTTAAATAAATGATTTTAGCAAATATCATATTTTCCAATAAGTCATTATAAAATTAGAATTGGATATTACAGTTTCATAACATATCGATGATAACCGGAATCGAAATAATATGATTTATGGTTGGATAAAAATGACACTAATATTTGCTTTTGAATGTAATGAGCATGACACGCATGTTTGTACATATGTAATTGTCTTCCTCCTTCATATTGGTTCTCAATCGAATTAATGCTACTTTAAACGTTTGAATACTCTTATATCCTATCACTGAAATATCAAATTTCGAACATATTAACTACTTCCAGTTGATTACATTGGTCTAAATGTCTTTATTTTTTTTTTTGGTGCCACATTAGTTCTCAATCAAGTTAGTGATACTGTAAATGTCCATATACACTTTTATATCATATCACTAAAATATAAAATTTCAAACATATTAGCTACTTACAGTTGATCCAAAAAGAAAACAAAATTTAACTACTGATTTTTTAGTATGTTATCTTATAATATAAAACAAAAAAAAATCAATCTGTTTTCTAAGAAAAATACTCATACACTTAATCTGATTATATGACAATGAGACCAAATTTATAATATTGTAATCTAATTCTTAAACACTCTACACATATAGATGATCTTGTCAACTCTCTACTACTTATTTATTTATTTTATAAGATGAGAAACAATATGACTAACCAACAAATAAATATATTCAACTAACAACACAACGAAAAATAAGTTTCAATGGTCGAAAAAAATTTAATTTAAAACAAAAGGAAAAATCCACTTAATTAGTAGCAAAAAGGGAAATAAAAAAGTTTTTAAATTCTTAAGTAGCGTTTTAGTATAAATAGCTATATAAAACTGATAATGGAACATGAGATTGCGAGAGAGGTGAACATATGCAAAGATTCGATCGGGGAATTTGCAGATGAAGATTTGAAATAGGAGATTGCAGATGCTTGAGATTTCGGCAATAGTGTGGCGATACGAGTCTGAAATCGACGGATTCGAGCTGAGAGAACAATAAAGAGTCGTGCTTCTCATCAGCAACCATGTTTCTCTCGATAAAAAAAAAAGTGAAAAGAATTATATATTGAAGAAGAAGAACAAGAGAAGCAACAGGGTATTTCTTAAAAAAAAAAAAAATATTTATATATAGGGTTCTATATATTATAATCGTTTGATTAATTTGAATTCTCTGTTTTTGAATTATCTTTTTAACCATGCAAAGCTTCTTCAGAAACCAAAGTTTCGCGTATTTGTTTGCCAAATCTAACCGATTGCGATGAAAATTATATGAAAGATGGCAGGTGACTGTTTTTTTTTTTTTTTTTTTTTTTTTTTTTGACGAGGAGTGTGCTATAAAGATAATATTATCATATAAACAATATCATAATAAAATTATTAATACACCCACACCCCCACACACACACACATACACAGAGAACTATATTGTCATCTACGTTCCATTTATCTATATTTTTTATGACTTTTTTCCCAAAATCTTAACCAATAACATCTCTTTTTGTATTTTTCTTCTCTTTTCACTTCAATGTTTAGTCATATACATGTAATGTTCATTATCATCTCAACAATTTTTAGTGATTTGCAATCATATCAAAGTGCTTTTATATCTCTTAAAGAAAATATTTTAATTAGTGAACACAATATTTAAAGATATAGATACCGAAACGTAATTGGTTCTTCTTTTCCATGCACATAATTCACCTCAACCTTTTCAAAATATTCATAATAATTAAGAACAAATATGTTTTTGAGTGTTTTTTTGCCTAAAATATAATATTTTGACTATGTGTATGCCATTTTATCATTGATTTTGTTTCATATTTAACCAATTAATTATTTTACTCATCTTTACTTTATCTAATTTTTTTTTATCTAAGTATGTAAATTTGTCTTAAATATTTTTGTGATTAAATTCATTCGATATTCTAATACAATTTATTACATCTACTTTCTTTTCACTAAATTATGTAAATTTATTCCAAATATTTTTTTTTTGGTAAGTGACCGGGAGACAATGTCTCCCAGATTTATTAAAATTAAAAAACAAACTCAAACAGGAACTCGTCTTGGTCGTGTAGACCCAAGAGCGTCGTCTCTTACAATCGAATCAAGTTCTAAAGGAACGGAACCAAAAGAATGAAAACCCAACGGTAAGGAAAAAGCATAGTAAGACCGATCAATAAAAACCGATCGCTGATATTCCAAATATTTTAGTGACTAAACTCATTCAGTATTCTAATAAAAAATTATAAACATGAAAATAATCGATCGACAGTAGAAGTTTTATCTAAAACTCTTTAAACAATAATATATATCCAATTGAAATTTTTCTTACATGGAAATAATAATCAAATGGGCTTATATTTTTACAAATATATGAATATCTTGCTTAACAACATAGATGTGAACAATCTTAAAAAATTAGATATATAATCTAAACCGTATCCAAACCCGAAAAACTAAACCGATATCTCTAATTTGTAAAATGTATAAAACCTGGATGAGTTCAGGGCACATCAGCGATAAGTCTCCAATCATTCCTCCTCGTACAGTAGCATCCGCTAGTCCAAATAAAGAAACAATTGCGCATAAACCAATATACGGTACGATCCCACCGTGTCCTTTTGTTGCCAAATCCAACTGTTTCAAGTTTTTTGAGTCAACAATTAGAATCCGGTTTCTGAAGATTTATATAAGACTAGACTTGGACATACAACGATGAGCAAGAATGTTGATATTGTGGATATCATGTAACCAATCATGTTACGTTTTCGTGTATTAATTTTTGATTACCGGTATGCGAAAATCATGATTGTTCCAAGCGCAAAAGGTTGGTATACAACAGTGAGTACCCTTGAAGGATGGTAATCCTATGGAGCCAAGAAACATAGAGAATTCAACTTTAGTTATATATATATATATAACGAAAACATCAAATTTTGAAAACCAAAACGAAACTAAACCGGGAAAACGTGGTAGTAATAATAGAAATGTAAACTTTTGAAACATGACATATGTAAATTATATGATGTAAAATTTAATTATTGTAATATAATATTAAAAGAAAATATAATTGTTAGTCTCATAACATAATTTATATAAGAAAAATATATTAACTTTATTATATTACAAAATTGGTAATTGCAACTTATCTATACTAGTATTTTTGCAGTCATTTTGGTGACGGGTGGGTAAAAATGCTCTCGGGTTATTGGATACCCGACCCGTTTACAAATTTTGGTCATAAAAAATTTGTTGGATCGGGTTATATTTAACCCAACTCATACACCGGATATTCCAAATTTAATAATTTAGATATTTAGAAGATTTAATTAAGATTTAGAATTATGATTCTCCTATCATCTTTGTTTGATTTGTTTTTAACTGTTTTGAATCATCATATAATACATAAAATAAAAAAATAAATCAAATTTTTTTCTGCATGCACTGTGATTCGAAATTTTAAAAACGGACATATATTATCCAATTGACGAAAATGTGTGTTCAACGTTCTACATCGATTAAAATATTTAGACAATGATTCAGAATCATATCATAAATAAGATCAATATTAATAAAATAAATGAGTTTTTTGGCCGGACGGGTTTGGCGGGACGGGTTTTTGAATCAACAATAACAAAAAGATTAAAATATCATTAATCCGTCGCTTCAATACGGATTAAATCCTTTTTTTAATACCACTAATATTATACATATTAAATCAGTCTCATTTAGAAAAGATTTTATAAAACCAAAAATTATCCCGTGGTATAATGTTACTTAATAACAATTGTAAACTATAAAATATAAATATCTTAGAAAATGATACAATTTACAAACTTTTATATATAATAAATAATCGTTAAATTATAAAAATTTATACTTTTAGAAAACAAATCACGGGACGGGTTAAGAAGTTACAAGACGGGTTATATTTCGGAACGAAGTTATATGGTGGACGAGTTTAAATCAATATTTATAAAATTTTAAAATATCATTAACATGTCGTTTTAATACAGATTAAATCTTCAGTTTATTAAAATATAAATATCTTAGAGAATGATATGATTTGTAAACTTTTATATATAATAAATAATCATTAAATTTTTAAATAAAAACAAATCACCGGACGGGTAAAGAAATTACGGAACGGGTTATACTTCGGAACATATATATATGGCGGATAAATTTGAATCAATATTTATAAATATTATTAACATGCCGCTTTAATACGGGTTAAATCTTCAGTTTAATAACAATTGTCTCGTGGACTCGTGGTATATCGTTATTTAATAACAATTGTAAATTATAATATAAATAAATATTTTATAAGGAGATACAATTTACAAAATATTTTTATACTAACTTTAAAAATAAATCGTCCTGCGGTGTACCGCAGGTTAAAATCTAGTAAGGTAGTGATTTCATTCCCAACTATACATAATTATCAATAACTAAAATATTATAATTCCAAATTCGTGGTAACATTTGGCTAATAATATGACAATTTTCTAAATTTTAAATGTAAAATTATCCCATGCACGTGATTATATGTTAATATGGTTCTGAGATTATATGTTAAATTCTAAATACAATTAAATGTAAAAAGAAATCATATATGTTAAATCGTTCAAAGATATTTTAAAGGAAAATTTTCAAATTTTTGAAAACAAGAAAAATATGTTAATGTTAGTATAAGAATTTCTGCGTTTTAGTTTATACTAAAAAGGAAAAATACTACTAAAAGATGAGAAACAATACGACTAAACAAAAAAATAGAAATATATTCAACTAACAAAAGGAAATTAACTATCGTCAAAGAAATTATAGTTTAAAACAAAAGATAATATTCCACTTAATTAGTAGCAAAAGGAAAATAGAAAAGTTTCTAAATTCTAAAGTAGCTTTTTAAGAATAAATTGCCATTTAAAACTGATAATGGAACATGAGATTGCGAGAGAGGTGAACATAAACAAAGATTCGATCGGAGAATTTGCATATGAAGATTTGGAATAGGAGACTGCGAGATGCTTGAGATTTCAGCAATAGTATGGCGATACGAGTCTGAAATTGACGGATTTGATCTGAGAGAACGATAAAGAACAGTGCTTCTCATCAGCAGCCACGTTTCTCTTTATATACGTCTCTCATTTTTTTGAGTTTTACATGGCCACCATATTTTCGGCCAACTCAAAATTCCTCGGTAAGATATATGTCTTTTTCGAAATTTTATGTCTTTGATTAGATTTCACTTGTCACGATTTACTTTTTTTTTTGCAGCGGCTGGCACATGGGTTTTTTGGGACGTCGCAGTTTTCCCTAACCCAAAAAATTTCTCGAATTATCACTAAAATCAAATCAGTTCTTGCGGTTAAGGGTAAAAATGGGGAGGTGTCAACCCGGATTTTTAGTCAAAAATATAGTACTCTATAATTGCTTGATTAATAGCAAAAATATTTTACTAATTGATAAGAGAAATACATGTATGCCTAAATGTGTACATATATTGGTAATTTAATTTTTAATATTTTATATAATTGCTTTACTAATAGAAAAATCTTTAATAATATAAAATAAATAAGAGAAAATCACACATCATGTTTGTAATATGTTTTACACAAAATTTTATCCTATAAACTCTTTCTTTCTTATTAAACCAAAATTTTAAATAATATAAATGATACTAAAAATATAAATAAAAGAAAATTTTTGTTAAAAAAAAACCCATTATATTATGTTTGCATTACTAATGTCAATCTATAACTACTTAAATTATTACTAACCCCAAAAATATATTTAAACAATTGTTAATAACAAACCCCCGCGTAGTGGGGGTTAATAACCTAGTTATACAAAAGGTTTAAGGTTACCGTCATCTTATCTCACTAGGTCAAAACCATGACGATCATGCAACCAATAAACCTACTTGTAACGCCCTGACCGCCAACTCTCTTAATGGGCCTCACGTGCTCTCTCGGGCCCATGGGCCCACCCCTGTCCGACGGCCGGTCCGCTACGTCCGGGAGGCTTTAAAGACTTGTTTAGCGATCCTACAAATCACCACATGATCTTTCCCTGTATTTTGTCCTCACTCACACTGTTCCGACAATCACTTTCCGGAAGGTCATCCATCCTGAAACTACTCCAGCCCAAGCACGCTTAACAGTGGAGTTCACTCAGGACACTTGACCGAAAAGATAAGTGCACTTTGGTGACATAGGTGGCCAAATCAATTCTTTTAAACCTCTCCGCATGCACCACCATATTCCTGAAACCGGGGTGTTACACTACTATTTGGATAAATCTTAGATTTTGAGAAGCATCTTTGATAAAAAAAAAAGCTTTAGAGAATAAGCATTTTTGAAAAGTAGTATACTGTAAATTATGGTTTTGATTGGTAAAACTGTACCAATCACAAAAGTAATACTAAAAGCGTTATTCTCATTTTTTTTTTTTTTTTTTTTTTTTTTTTTTTTTTTCTTTCATTCACCGTGGAAGCCCCTTGGCCCATTGGTTGACTAAGGGTTAATTAATGCTTCTACACCAAGAAGTCTGGGGTTCGAGTCCCAGATATTGCGATTTATTAATAAATTTGCAGATTAAAGGAGGCAAGTGTGCAGGAGATCTCCAGCGAAGTACAATTATAGCCGTTCGCCAGGATTCTACGCAGAGAGAGAAGTGTCGTCAGGTCGTGGATCATTGAAGGTGTCCGTCAAGAGCATGGAGAAGGAAGTGTCGTCGTCTGTCGTGGATCTAATAAGGGTCGGAAGGAATTGTCCGTTGTAGAATCGTCTATGTAACAGTTCTCATAATTTGCAATAAATAATAAATCTAGACGTCAAAAAAAAACTTTCATTCAACATTTTTTCTTACAATTTTGTATTATTTTGTAAAAACTTACCATTCTAATTTATTTCTAAAAAACTTGTACATCTTTGTATAACGAATCGGACCATATATTGTATGTTAAAGAGTCTTAAGACCAAGGGATTAATTAATATTTTTAAATTAATTTAAGGGCATACTCGTAGTTGGATCGGATTAATATGGTAATCCGAAAGATATATCGGTTCTCTTTATGAATCGGTTTAAGGATATTGGTACGCCGTTATCAAAATTGCGAGTGGTTATTGCGGTTAAACCGGACCACATTTATAACTTGTAAACCATTCACAAGTTTTATACGCAGATTGCTTCTTTCTTCTTCTTCCTTTCTCTATCCTGTGCATACACGAACTCGTAAGCTTCTTCGATTCTCTTCTTAGACCACTGATAATCCCTATTTGTTCCCGTTCTCAAACAAACTTGACCTAGATTAGTCAGAATCGATTCGAGTTTGTTGCTCTAACGTAGAAGAAACCCTAGTTTCTCCACACATTCAGAAACCAATTCAATCTATGTCAAGATTCTCAGAAGTGGGTTGTCTTAAAGTCTGAAGCTTTCGGGGGCTAAGAATCACACTTCTTGGTCCCCAGCAGATGAGCACGTGATAATGAGCTTGAGATTGCAAAGCCCTTTTCTTTCTACTCCTCTGCTTCATGGTTCTTTCAATCGCAGAGAGAAGAGAATCAATGTTTCTAGAAAGGCGTTTCGTAGCAAGCGTATATGTTCGGAGAAGAAACAGAATGATTGGTTAGCTAAAGTTGCCAAATTTTCTCAATTTTGTGGGAAAAATGTACAATTGCTTAGGAAGTCTCTTGATTCTAGGAGTAGAATGGAAGTGAAATGTTTGAAAGATCCTTTTGTACGAAGTAAGGGATTGGTTAGGTCTTTGGCTCCTGTTTGGGAAGAGGGTTTGTTTTTCTTGAGGTGTTCTGTTTTCTTTGCTGTTATCTCTGGGGTTTGCTTGTTGGTGTGGTATGGACAGAACAAGGCTCGTGCTTTTGTTGAGAGTAAGCTTTTGCCGTCAGTTTGCTCTGTGCTTAGTGAGACTATTCAGCGTGAGGTTGATTTTGGAAAGGTTAGAAGAGTTTCACCATTGTGTATAACACTTGAAGCGAGCTCTATTGGTCCTCATGGTGAAGAGTTTTCGTGTGGTGAAGTTCCGACTATGAAACTTTGTGTCCGTCCTTTTGCTAGTCTTAGGAGGGGAAAGATTGTGGTTGATGCGATTCTAAGTAATCCAACAGTTTTGGTTGCACAAAAGAAAGATTTTACATGGTTAGGGATACCTTTATCTGACACTACTTTGCCAGGCCATTTGTCCTCTGAAGAAGGGATTGATTTTCGCACCAAAACTCGGAGAATTTCAAGGGAGGAAGCTGGGATCCGTTGGGATGAAGAAAGGGATAATGATGCAAGAAAAGCTGCAGAGATGGGCTATATTGTTCCTTGTAAGAATTATTCTCAAGCTAAAGATAATGGGGTGAAGCACGATAGGCATTTTATGGAAATTGCAAATCCCAACTCGTTTATTTGCATGGATGAAAAGATGCATTCAGCAGACCAACATTGCATGGATCCAGGTGTTGATTATGACGTGAAGCATGCTGAATTGGAGAAATCATTTGGCATAAAAATTCCTGGTTCAGGACTCAAGTTCTTGTCCAAAATTTTAAAGGTTCCGAGGAAGTACAAATTCAAGTGGAATTCCAGATCATATAATAATTCAATGTCTAATATTAGTGCAAAGAAGAGAATTCTTGAGCGCAGTGCTTCAGCGGCTCTATCTTATTTCCACAGTCTATCACAACAAAAGCTTGACGAGCCTTCAGTGTTATCAACAAATTATGATGGGTTGAGTTTGGATATGCTATTAGTTAAAGGTGATAGAGAAATCAGTAATCAATATGATCGCCGTGTGCCGTATGGTGAGCAATCATTAGATTATCGAGGGAGAGGGAAAAGGCTCCTCAGTTTAAAAAAGGCTTCAACGTTAGACAAGTTCACAATATCATGTGATCCATTCCTTATGACTGTTGATAGACTCTGTGCACTCTTACAAAGTAAAGATATTGTGAATTCTACTGAATCTGAGACTTTAAGCAGTCAGAGAGGGGATATATCTATGAATGTTGTTGATCAGAATGCTGACGATGCTCCACATGGTAATCGAAGTGGAAATCAACCTCATGACTTTACTTTCAAAAAGCATGAGCATCAACCTGTAGCAAACCATTGGCGTCCCTCTTGGGCACGGAATATAAAATTAAAAGAAGCAGTGTTTAATATTTTAACTGGTTCCTCTAAGAAGTCAACAGGAAGGGCAGATCCGAATGCTGCTAACAATGCTCCTCACTTGAGCGATGGACTAGAGAAGCTGCCTGCTGTTTATGTTGAGAAGACACTACCAGTTATGCTTGACTCTGTGCAATTTAAAGGCGGGACACTTCTTCTATTAGCTTATGGAGATACAGAGCCCAGGTGAGGGTCATTTATCTTTGATAAAGTAATGTTTAAATCAGCCATTTACTATGCCCTTTCTTTTACTCTCCAACTCCAGCTTTCAATAATCAAATTTGTAGCATCAAATTTTTACTTCTAGCGTCAGTTTAAGTGGATATCAACCCTGTATTATGTTATGAGATCAGTATGGTCTTTATATCTCTGTTTACTTAGTGCAAGCTGAGTGAAGTAGAGGTCATTTTATGTGACTGATTTTGGTAAACAACATTATTATGTAGAGAAATGAGAAACGCCCATGGACATGTTAAGTTTCAGAATCATTATGGTCGTGTGTACGTGCAACTTGGTGGAAACTGTAATATGTGGAGATCAGATGTAACATCTGAAGATGGTGGGCTTTTGTCTGTTGATGTTTTTGTTGATACCGTCGAGCAGAATTGGCATGCAAATTTAAATGTCGCCAACTTTTTTGTCCCGGTAAGGTGCCAGGTGGAATAGATGACTTATGTTTGGCATCAGTTGCAATGGTTGACTTATCTCATTTCTACATCTCTGCAGATTTTTGAAAGAATTCTAGAGATCCCAATCGAGTGGTCTAAGGGAAGAGCTACTGGTGAGGTGCTTTTCTAATGTCCACTATGTGTCTTCTTAGTGAAATAAAGTTTATTATTTTCAATGAGCGTTACCAAGCTACGGTTTTCGTTTACAACCTTTCCATTTTTTTCTGCAGTAATTTCTTTGTACAATATCTCGATTTGCTGTTAAATATGCCCAATTAGTTAGTCAATCAAGTGTCACCACGTTGACTAGAGAACACATTGTTGTTGGAATCTATATGTATGGTAGATTGTGACAGATCTTTGAAGTAGAGATTGGGAGTTCTTTCTTCTCTTTTACAAGTTGAGGGGTCTGAGCAAATTTGAAATAAACATGGTTTGCCCTTGGGTTTTCTTTTTCTAACTGTCGTCTATTGCATTGCAGGTTCATCTATGTATGTCTAGAGGAGAAATATTTCCAAACCTACATGGCCAACTTGACGTAACAGGACTAGGCTTCCATATAAATGATGCACCTTCTTCGTTTTCTGTAAGTCTTGGGTTTATATATTTCCTGAAAACACAGCCTTATGTCTTATAATATATTTCCTTTGCGTTAGAAGATCTATAATATATGTCTTTCAATAGAGGTTTTACGCTTTCCATGTAAATGTTCAGATATAATACTTCTCCTGTCATTATCTTTAGCTACAAACACAGGATGTCAGCTCATGTTTTTCTGATGACTCAGGCTACCTTTTCCCTCATATTATTGCAATTTATTTTTGCAGGATGTCTCAGCCAGCCTTTCTTTCCGCGGCCAGCGCATTTTCCTGCATAATGCTAATGGTTGGTTTGGAAAGGTTCCTTTGGAGGCTTCTGGAGATTTCGGTATACATCCAGATGAGGGGGAGTTTCATCTGATGTGTCAGGTAACATTTGTTATGTGAACCCCTGATCTAGATGGCAGTTATCTAGGCATACCAGTCAAAGACAAAACGAAATGATTTTGTGGGTGCTAAATTGGATGAATTCCTGATCTTTATGCCTGATTTGTTGTTGATAGTCCCTATTTTGTTTCAGGTTCCCTATGTGGAAATTAATGCTTTGATGAAAACGTTCAAGATGAAGCCCTTGTTTTTCCCGGTATCATTTATATTGCCTTATTCCTGTTCCGTTAAACTTCACCATTTATTTAGCGCTTGATATATTTTCGTTTTTTTTTACTTGTTATCGACTCCTTAATCTAGTCCCAATTCATTCTATCATCTTGGACTGCAGCTAGCTGGTTCTGTCACAGCTGTATTCAACTGTCAAGGCCCGCTTGATGCTCCCGTTTTTGTGGGAAGTTGCATGGTCTCTAGGAAGATAGCTTATCTGTCTCCAGATCTCCCTACATCTTTGGCATATGAGGCAATGCTGAAAAACAAGGAAGCTGGTGCAGTTGCAGCATTTGACCGTGTTCCATTTTCTTATCTTTCTGCTAATTTCACATTTAACACTGACAACTGTGTAAGTGTTTTCTTTGTCTGTATCCACCTCTGTTAAGTGGTCTATGTATGACCTTTTTGGATAATTTTAAATTAGCCTATTTCATGTGATAGGTTGCTGATTTATATGGTATCAGAGCTACCCTTGTTGATGGTGGGGAGATTCGAGGAGCAGGGAATGCTTGGATCTGTCCAGAGGTATGTTGTATGTACTTCCCTACCTTTCCTTGTATAATCCTACGACAGTTGACCTTGCATCATTGATGTATCCGGGTTGAGTGAGGACTGTGTTGAGGGAAAACGAGACACCAAGCAGTTGGCTTAACAATATGACCAAGTTATGTGGCTCAATCTGCAGATGCATGCTTACTCTTTCCAGATGATATTATTAATAGTCTGTTAGGTTTATAAATTGACTACATCGGAGTGGTAGCTGTGTCTGAGATTTAGACTTTTTTTTTTCGAATGAAGCTTATGGTATGCTTCCCTTCATAAGTAACTTGGTTTGTTAACTGAAAAAAATTGTTATGTTTCACAACGACCAGCCTGTCTCACCTGACTCCATTTACCAATTGTATGGAAATTTCAATTTAATCGCCTCCAATTGATTGCTATTTCCTTGAATAATAGTTTCACTAGTTCAGTTGACATGCTGTTTTACAAGGTTAATCTAATGGACAATATGTATGTATACATCCTAAAATCTAATGTCTTCATTTCATCATCCTTATTTAGCATTTTGTATGTTATTGAATAGTGGTTATTGCTTTATGTTTCTGTTTTCCTATTCGATGCTGAAATGGTATATACGTTTACAGGGGGAGGTAGATGATACCGCACTGGATGTGAACTTTTCAGGAAATATATCTTTTGATAAGGTTTTACATCGTTATATGCCTGAATATTTTAACATCGGGATGCTGAAGTTGGGTGATTTAACTGGGGAAACAAAACTTTCTGGGGCCCTCTTAAAACCGTAAGGTTTCCTTGCAATTCTCTTGGGTTATAGTTTGTGTTCTTTGATGTTTGTGCTTGACTTATTGTGCTCCATTTGAATTTTGAATGCAGGAGGTTTGACATAAAATGGGCAGCACCTAAAGCTGATGGCTCCTTGACTGACGCTCGGGGAGATATTGTGATATCACATGATAATATCATCGTTAATTCATCGTCCATTGCTTTTGATCTATACACAAAATTAGATACCTCATACCAAAACCATTGTTTGTCTCACCAAGACTTTACTCAAGGGGAGGCCATGCCATTTGTTGTTGAGGGGCTTGATTTGGATTTACGTATGCGTGGTTTTGAGTTTTTCAGCTTGGTCTCTTCCTATCCATTTGATTCACCAAGACCTACACATTTGAAAGCAACAGGAAGGATCAAATTTCTGGGAAAGATAAAACGCCACAGCATTACAAAAGATGGAGATGTTGGGTCAGACAAATGTGAAAATGTAGCTCCAATTTCTAGCCTCGATGGTGAAATTTCCATCTCAAGTCTCAAGCTGAATCAGTTGATTTTGGCCCCTCAACTGGCTGGACTTTTGAGCGTTTCACGTGATCATGTTAAGGTAATGTACTGATTTCTTACTTCTGCAGTGAACCGTATCATCAGTATCAGTAGTAACACACAGAGCACTAGTAGCAGCTATCCTTGCGATGGTGGTTCTTAAAATTAATTGCAATAGACCTTTTTGTTCGGCAGGAAAAGAGTTGTGATTGGTATGAGATTTCTAGCTGTTGAAGCTTTTTTTTTTTTTTTTTTTTTTTTGTCAATTTACTGAAGCCAAAGGCTATCTTGTCAAATTTGTGTCACTACGTCTCATATGTCTGATTTTAACAGTTGTAGACCATTTTTAGTTATGGAAAGGTTAACCCTTGATGTTTATAGGACTAATTTTTTTACTATTGTTGCATATCTAGCTTGATGCCGTGGGCCGGCCAGATGAAAGTCTTACACTAGACTTTATAGGTCCACTACAGCTTAATTCTGACGAAAATGTACAAAATGGAAAGTTGCTCTCGTTTTCTCTTCAAAAGGGACAACTAAGAGCTAACGCTTGTTTTCAACCTCAACAGTCCGCTACTTTGGAGGTATTGCTTTCTCTTGTGTGAATATATGCTTTTATTTGATGTTTCGAATAGAAAATGAGAATTGGCGGTAAATGATTTACATTTTGTCCCCATATCTGGTCGCAGATACGCAATTTTCCACTTGATGAGTTGGAGTTGGCTTCATTGAGAGGGTTGATTCAAAAGGTAAGCACATCCATACGAGTTGTTTATTCTGTGATGTTGCTGAGTGAAGTGCAGAAATAGAACAGTTTATTAACAGTATTATCAGCTTCAGTCTTTTCAGGATATTTTCTTGCATGTTCAGAGTGTCAATGAAGATTAGGTTCACTTAATAAAACGTTCTTAAGATGACAACCTGCAAATATTATGTTAGTTCTAGCAGAATATTGGAACTGGAAGTTCTAATGTGGTTTGATACTTCTCATAGAAGCATATAACTTAGAAAATCAGCTTTTCAGAAGCTACTGGCCAGTGCTCTCTTTATAAAACTATCAATAGCATCTTACTTTCCATATTACTTGCAGGCTGAGATTCAACTAAATCTTCAGAAGCGAAGAGGACATGGCCTGTTGTCTGTAATTCGGCCAAAATTTAGTGGAGTTTTAGGTGAAGCTTTAGACGTTGCAGTAAGATGGAGCGGTGACGTGGTATGTATTTCGGCCCTAATTTAGTGGAATTCTAGGTTCTTGTTCGTTTAGTTTAGTTTTCTAAGAAATCGAAAAAGTGATCATCACTGTTGTCTAGTTTTATCATTTCATAGTACATCATTTGCCACCATATAAATGGCCATGAGTAATTCAATCCTATTTCATATCTATGTTTTATTACCTTATTTTAAGTGTTTCATGTTGTCCGGAAGACTAGAGGTTATGATAAGTACTTTTTAGTAGTGAAATCAATATGAGAATATGCATGATGATATCTCTTCTTATCCTTTTCATCTTTCTTCCTGAAGATAACTGTTGAGAAAACTATTCTGGAACAAAGCAATAGCCGGTATGAGCTTCAAGGTGAATATGTATTGCCGGGTTCCCGTGACCGAGACCTTGGTCAGAAGGAAGCTGGCAGTTTTTTTATGAGAGCCATGACTGGTCATCTAGGAAGTGTTATATCCTCCATGGGTAGATGGAGAATGAGACTTGAAGTGCCTAAGGCAGAGGTTGCTGAGATGCTTCCTCTTGCAAGGCTTCTTTCAAGAAGTACAGATCCAGCTGTTCACTCAAGATCAAAGGTTGGCTTATGTTATTGCTAAATCACATGCTTATATTGTGAGTAGCCATGTTCTAAAATGTTGGTTCAAGAAAAACACAACCTGCAAGAGCATTTTCATGTTCATGTACTCCAAAAATATGTTCTCATCTCCTCTTTGAGCTGGATGCCTCTGATGTTTGGGTTTCTTGGTTGGTATTGCAGGATCTTTTCATTCAAAGCGTGCAAAATCTCTGTCTACAAGCTGAAAATCTTCGAGACTTGCTCGAGGTAATGCACCAAATATTTTGCCTTTCCTCCATTCGAAGTAGCTAACAGGCTTCTGACACAGAAAGCAGATTCTATAATACGAAAAAAAAAAACAGTGTAGATACCATTAAGTCGCCTTTAGTTTTTTTCCTATGCTAAATTTTATGGTTCCTTAAAATCAGGAGATACGTGGGTATTATACTCCACCAAGTGAAGTCGTTCCTGAAGATCTAAGTCTTCCAGGTTTAGCTGAGCTCAAAGGTCATTGGCATGGTTCGCTTGATGCTAGTGGTGGAGGCAATGGAGACACTTTGGTATATAAATAACTCTGTCATCTCGTTTTTAAAATTAAAGGGTTAAGGACTCCAAATTGGTTTTTGTAAGTTTTCTTGTCCAAGGTGACAGGTGCAATTGTCTTTAAAAAAAACTTTTTATGAGTGGTATAATTACGTGAGAATTTCTAGTGATGTCTTGTTTAAACGTTTTCCTCTTACATCTAATATCAGGCCGAATTTGACTTCCATGGAGATGATTGGGAGTGGGGGACTTACAAAACACAGCGTGTTCTGGCTACTGGTTCGTATAGCAATGATGATGGTTTACGTCTTAAGGAGATGCTTATTCAAAAAGGAAACGCTACACTGCACGCAGATGGGACCTTATTGGGGCCAAAAACCAATCTTCATTTTGCTGTTCTGAATTTCCCTGTTAGTTTGATACCTACCTTGGTTGAGGTTATTGAATCATCAGCTACTGATCTTGTTCACTCTTTGAGGAAACTCTTGTCACCAATCAAAGGCATTTTGCACATGGAAGGGGATCTTAGAGGGAGTCTTGAAAAACCAGAATGTGATGTACAAGTTAGATTATTGGATGGTGCTGTTGGTGGTATAGACCTTGGACGAGCTGAAGTTTTTGCTTCTCTTACATCTAACAGTCGTTTTCTTTTCAACTCCAACTTCGAACCATTTGTCCAAAATGGTCATGTCCATATACAAGGAAGTGTTCCTGTTAGCTTTTCGCAGAAAAAATTGTCTGAGGGAGAAGACAGCGAAACAGATAGAGGTGGTGCAGTGAAAATCCCTAGTTGGGCAAAAGAAAAGGACGATGATGAGAAGAGAACCTCAAGGGATAGGAGCGAAGAGAGATGGGACAGCCAACTAGCTGAGAGTCTCAAGGGTTTATACTGGAATATTTTAGATGAAGGAGAAGTTAGATTGGAAGCAGACATCAAGGATGGGGGAATGACTTTGTTAACAGCCATATCTCCTTATGCTAATTGGCTCCAAGGAAACGCTGATATCAGGCTTCAGGTTGGCCATTATCCTCTTGTTATGTTGTCTTTACATTGTAAGATAGCTAAATTGATCTGCCCATATCCTTAAATTCTGACTAAATTCATTTACGCATAAACTACTTGCTGAGCAGGTCGGAGGTACAGTAGAGCATCCAGTGCTTGATGGGTCTGCTTCATTCCACAGAGCGTCTATCTCTTCACCTGTGCTCCGTAAACCTCTCACAAACTTCGGTGGAACCTTACATGTTAAATCAAACAGGTTGTGCATCACCTCACTGGAAAGCCGGGTAAGTAGAAGGGGAAAGCTGGTTGTGAAAGGAAATCTTCCCCTTAGATCAAATGAAGCATCTACTGGTGATGGAATAGAGCTCAAATGTGAAGTTCTAGAAGTACGAGCAAAGAATTTTTTAAGGTATACTCTGCAATCAACGCTGCTGTCAATCATTTCAAGCTTTTAGTACATAATTTTGATTTATCTTTCTTACTTTAACTATTGGTATATCTTGAGGGGTACATACTTTATCGTGGATCAGTTTTGGTTAATTTTATATTTCTAGACCGCATGCTGAGATACTGTATCGTCTAGGTTTCTTCCATTTTTTGCTTCTAGACTCATGTTACTGAGCTTATTACATTTTCTGACTCCTTATGAGAGTGATCGTGTTGCCATATCAGTGGTCAGGTTGATACTCAGCTGCAAATTACTGGATCAATGTTGCAGCCAACTATATCAGGAAATATTAAATTAAGCCAAGGAGAAGCTTATCTGCCTCATGATAAGGGTGGCGGAGCTGCCCCTTTAAATAGACTGGCAGCCAATCAATATAGGATTCCAGGTGCTGCTATTAATCAAGCAGTTTCTTCACGATATTTTGCTCGATTTTTTGGCACAGAACGGGCTTCTTCAGGGATGAAATTCTCCCAGTCTACTGGTAACTTATGTATTTACTAGCAAAATTTCTATGATTTTTTTCTATTATAGTATTTGGACTTTGTAAGTAAAACTTTGTAATGATCTCTGCTCGTTTTGCCCGCAACAGGTAAATCTAATTCTGTTGAAAAGGAGATTGAGGAAGTGAAAATGAAACCAAATATGGATATCCGTCTGAGTGATATGAAACTTGTTTTAGGACCAGAGCTGAGGATAGTGTATCCTTTAATTCTTAATTTTGCTGTTAGTGGTGAGCTTGAACTTGATGGCATGGCTCATCCAAAATTTATCAAACCAAAGGGTGTCCTGACATTCGAGAATGGAGATGTCAATCTTGTGGCTACTCAGGTTTTGTCTAAATCTCTGTTTTGATTTTCTGTGGTGACTCAGTCATTCCATAATTTCTTGCAAAGCCAGGCTGTCCAAGAGTAATCATCATCTATTTTGTTTTCTAACACAGGTACGCCTGAAGAGGGAGTATCTCAACGTTGCAAAGTTTGAGCCTGAACATGGACTAGACCCTCTGCTAGATTTAGCCTTAGTTGGTTCAGAATGGCAATTTAGGGTCCAAAGTCGTGCCAGCAATTGGCAGGAAAAACTAGTGGTGACTTCAACTCGTTCTGTGGAACAGGATGCTCTCTCACCTTCCGAGGTAATTTTGAAGTCAAAACGCTAACTGAAATTTGGAAATGTTGTTGCGTTTTTCTCTTGACGAAATTTTCTGTTTATAATCTCACTCTCCCAGGCTGCAAAGGTGTTTGAGAGCCAATTAGCAGAATCCATATTAGAAGGAGATGGACAACTTGCTTTCAAAAAACTTGCAACCGCAACACTTGAAACCATAATGCCAAGGATAGAAGGAAAAGGAGAGTTTGGTCAGGCGAGATGGAGGTTGGTGTATGCCCCACAGATCCCAAGTTTACTCTCTGTTGATCCAACTGTGGATCCTCTCAAGTCTCTGGCGAGCAACATCTCGTTTGGAACAGAAGTTGAGGTGCAGCTCGGAAAACGTCTTCAGGTCAGGCATAAACATTTAAACTTCTTTATCCTCCATATGGCCACATTTCTTTCAAAACCTTACCAAAATAAGCACTCCACGGTTCTTGCTGTCTTTTATCTACAGGCCTCTGTGGTAAGACAAATGAAAGACTCTGAGATGGCAATGCAATGGACACTAATCTATCAGCTCACGAGCCGCCTGCGTGTCCTTCTGCAATCTGCACCTTCCAAACGTTTGCTTTTTGAATACTCTGCTACATCACAAGACTAAAGCCTTTTTGTCTTCCTCTGTGGGATTCATATAGATAAGCCGTTTGTTGCAAAGGAAGTGCATTTTGGAATTGCTGCAGGGTTTGGTGACGATCGACAAGAAAAATTATTTTATTATTTGGTCAGGGTGTTTCTTTTTTCACTTCTTTTGGCCTTTTTAGTGGTTAAAATTGTAAAAATTACATTGTAAATGCCTTCTGTTATGGAATATAAAATGGTTTGCCACTTCATTGACTGATTGGTGCCAGAAGTTATGAATTATGTAACCCAATTTATTATATCCAACAACGGACATGGCTCTTGTAGATACTTCAGGGAAAAAAACTAGATTATCTTACAAACACTATCCCAAGTAAAGCGCACTAAAAGAACAAAGCAACATCTAAAGATAATTACGCTGAACAGTCGAAAACTTATGACTACTAAACGACTTAGACAACCCGAAATGCTACAACGGCTTATTGGTTTCATCTAAATATCATTAGCTGCCTCTGCAAGCTTGGCGGAAAATCTAAGCTTCTTGATATTCAATCTTCTTTCCTCAACACATAACGCTTTCCATTCATCGCTCAACTCTCTTCTTTTTCCAGTTCCAAGGTTCATCAGCTTCTCAAGCTGCAACTTCTTTTGATAATCAGTTAAACCTTGCAACATTACAGCCTCAAATGCATCCCGCACAGCGAGTAATTCATCATCATCGTCATGAGTCTCCTTTCCAGCAGTAGTCCCGTTGTCGGTTGTTTTCGCTGCCCCATTCTTATTAGTCCCATTGTCTGTTGTTTTCTTTGCCCCATTCTCATTTAAGCGTTCAGTATTAGCCACTTCCTCGTGCTCCTTCAACATCTCCTCCTCACTCTCGCTCTGCTGTGCTATTTGAGTAGTCCCGTTGTTGTCTGTTACTTTCGCTGCACCATTCTCATTTAAGGTTTCCTCATGCTCCTTCAAAATCTCCTCCCCAATCTCGTTCTGCTGTGCTATTCCAGCAGTCCCGTTTTCCGCTGCCCCATTTACGGGTTCCTCGTGCTCTTTATATATACCATCATCATTACCAAATTCAGCTTCATTTTGTCCCCAAATCATTGAAGAAAATCCAAAGGCTTCAGAATCACTAGACCTAGTAAACTTGGGATCATTCCCTTCATTGATTTTCTCCCAGTGAACAAAAAATCTCCTTTTCAATTTCCTGATCTTACTCAAAACCTGCTCCTTGGAGAATTTCGCAACGATCGAAACTCCGAGGAAACGATAAAACGCATCCCAATCAATTTTGCTTTGGAATCCTGTCTTAGCTCTGTAATCAACTAATCCCTAAGCAATTCGAATGTGGTTTTAGAAAAATCACAATGCAACCAAATCAAAGTATAATGGAGAAGATGAAGAAAGTATTACTAATTACCTTTAAGATAGCGAGCTCATCTTCCTCGTTCCAGATCCGGACGATCAACGGCGGACCCACTGTCTTCTTCTTCTTCTTCTTCTTCATCTTCTTCTTCTTTTTCATAGTCTCCTCGTCTGCTTCTGCTTCTGCTGCGTCGGAAGCAGCACGCTTTGAGGGAGGATTCCGTGGAGATTTTCGACGGGAGAGGGTATCGTCGGAGTCACCACCACCACCAGATGAAGAGAAATCGAGCTGCTTCGGAGACACCATGGTAATTGCTTTAGACTGCTGATTCTAGGGGCATGCAGAGAAACCCTAAATCAGGAAATCATATTCACCAAATTTGACCAGTGAATGATTCCTAATCTTGAAAAAGAGACTCCCGAGAGAAAAAATAAATAAAGCTGGTTTCCAAATTCTGAATCGAGCCAGTGAAAAAAAATTCAAAGATAAGTCGATAAATACATGCATTAAAATTTATTTGAATGACCGAAAAACAAAAGCCACTACGCTTCATTTTCAAGTCCGGAAAATTAGGGCCGAGCATTTGAGTATTCGGATCGGGCTCGAGGTCCATTCGAGTTCAGATTTTCGGATCTTGAAGTTTAAGTCTCGTTTGGGTATTTAAAATTTTTGGTTCGGGTTCGGTATAGTTGTTTTCGAGTTCAGATCGATTCTCGTGTTTATATTGAGATCATGTGAAAAATCAAGAAAAAAAGGGATGCGATTTTGGATGAGTATTTGTACTGAATCTATCCAAAAAGTATTCGAAATATCCAAAATACTCGAAATTGTTTGTATTTGTATCACTCGGATCTACCCAAATTACCCGAAATACGAGAAAAAATTGTACTTGTACACCCAAATTATCTGAAAGTCTCTGAAATACCTAAGAAAATTGTAATTTTGGGTGTTAGGATTATTATAAATATAAACAATACTAATAATTTTGGATATATATTTATATTTCGGATATGTTTATATACTTATTCGGTTTTCGGGTCTTGAAGTTTAGGTTCCGGTAGGATATTTTGATGGTTCGAGTTTGGTACCTTATTTTTGGGTGGGGTACGGATCGGATCTTTGGTTCTTGGATTTTTGCCTAGGATTAGTGTGCTTTTGACCAAGAAAATGTAAAAAAATAAAGAATGGGTTTAACATGAAATCTGGCGGTTTAGAACGGTATAAAACGATTTAAAGCAGTTTTTATAATTATTGCTAAACGCTAGCAACCACAACCGCCTGTAAACATAGCGTTTGCTAATAGTTGGATATATAACCAATCAAACATTAGTCTATGGGATGTGCTTTTATATGTTTATTATTATTATTTTAAGGGGAAAATGGTAAAGTAAAAATTTTTGACTGTTGGTTTATGTTCATTCCTCTTTCTCTGCATTTATAAGTTCATTGTGTTAGTTCTTTTTTCATTTATACTTTTGTAATTTTGTTACAGAAATAAACAACGGAAAGGAGCAATATATTAGCGGGCCGCGCAAGCCCATCTTACTAACAAAATGCCAAATTCATTGTCTTTTTGAGAGAAAAGAATCACAAAATTTTGAAGAGCATTTATGTTGCCTGCTACAGAAAATGCAAAACACAAACAAAATTGCTTAAGTGAAACAAAAAGCAATTAATATCCTCCTCCGCCATCCTGATGAGACCACCACTCACTACATGGTCTAACCATCGAGCCACCATTTACATGATTAACCCCAAGAGTGTGGTTCGATTGAGGCTGCCACTCTGGTAGTATATCATTGTCATTAGCATTATAACTTTGGTTTCTCAAAGGTTCAGATTTTCCATATTTTTGAATAAGCTCTCTAACGGATACAGACCGGCGCGTCCGGTTCATGACAACATCTCCACCAGAAAAATAGTTAAATTCAGGCAAGTCATCAACATCATCACGAGCCATGGTCATTGGACCAAACCCCGGTGGCACATCATCACCATCATCATGGTTGACCTGTAGCATGTTACTGTAACGAGACGTATTATATGTGGTTACTGAAGAACCCTTTTCACGGTGGTTCTTGTGAGAGTTGTTGTTAGATAGTGGTGGTTTTTTAAATTGTGGTCTTCTCCATACAACAACACCTATAAGACCATCATCATTTAAAGATTTCAAGAAATCGAGTTGGTTTCTCGGAACAATCTTGTTTAGAATCTCTGCGGTTCTCCCACGGGTTGGGCATAGGTATAACTCAACTCCTGAAGCCGGTTCTGCGTAACCCACCCTCTCATCTTTAGCGTACGAATCCACCACCTGTTTAATAACAAAACCACATTTCCTGATTTCGTTACCAATCCAGACATCTACATAACCTTAGTTTGTGGAAAATAAGAACCAAACTAAAACCTATCAGTTTGTACAGGTTCAGTTTCTATTTTGATTCAGTTTTTCAATCGGATATAAATATATCAAGATTTTGATTTTTGATCGATTACTTTCTTTCTTTTTGGTTCGGATTTGTTTATTTGGATTAAACACATCTACTCAGAATCTTACTTAACTACCACGGCTCATACCTCGGAAATGATCTCTTGGTCTGTCTTTGAGCACTCTTCTCTACAGACGAAAGTCATAACCTGTAACACAAGAGCAAGGTTTATCAGGGGCTCAAAACACATAATGAGTAAACTCTAAACAATTATCAGACACAACAGGAACTTCTATTTTAACCAAGCAGACAGCTTTCCATGAATGTGCATGAAAACGAGAAAAGTAAGGAGTGTTAAATAATACCATAACAGCACGGCTCCTGGAATTTGGGAGCTCTCGAACAAACTTCTCAAATGCATCTAATCTGACTCTACCCTTGATCTCAAGCAACATAGGCCACTCTTTAGTAGTAGTCTTTTCGCCACTGTCATAGAGTAAAAATCAGATTAGAAAACGTGGTATCAATAGATGTACAGACTTTGACATAAATCAAACGTTCTATAATGCGAATGGATTTTATGGATGGCATGAATCCAATGAGAAGCTTATAAATTCAGAAAAACTTGTAATTAGCTAAGTCATTTCCATTCAAAAACGTCTTATGCAGCTGATAAAGATAAACACTGGAATAGTAGAAATAAGTAACATGTTAAGGGTCTTTCACTAATCAGCACAAAGAAAGCTTTTAAAACATGCAAACCCAAATTTGGAAATGTAGACTGAATGAAAAATACTGAGATAGATTTGCTACCACTCATGAAACCATTTATAACAAACCTTCTTAGAATGCCGATGACAGAGCTCACAGTAGAAGCACTCAGCTGGAGCGCACCTTCCCATACACGTTCACCATCAGGTATGAAACCAGATATAATTTCAGATTTCAAATCAGAATCAGGCTTTAACGATACTGTGTCACCATCCTCAGCCTTAAGTGGTGAAAATGCCTCAGCCTTAACTGGTGATGTACCAAGATCAATATTAGCATTTTCTTTGGGTGATATACAAACTAAATGCGCCTCTACATCATTATTATCTGACACAGACGGAGATTCAGAATCTATGGATGACATGAATTCATCAAGAGAGACAATTGTAGGAAGAGATCCAGTGGCAGTCTGCATCTCATCATCTATTGTGACTCCGTTTATTGGCCCAGTGCCCTCATTGGAGCCGTTCAATTCATTCTTGATTCCATGTGCTTTAGAGATGGACGGGGTTTTCTTCTTAATATTCTTTGGTCGAGACCAATTAAGCGAACTCATTCCAACAGAGACCTCTACTGAGCCACTATCCATAGGTTCAACTTCCACTTGGAACTCTCCTTTGTGTGTTTTCCTTACCAGGCTTCTGATATCCACCTCTGTGTCCTGCAGAACAACCATCTGAGCCATCTCTTCTGCTTTTGCTTGTCGCCACTCGGCTAGTTCCTTTGAAGCAAGTTCTTCTGCTGACATGGAACACAATCGCTCTGCTGCAATTTCTCCATACATAACCTTTTCCCTGAGTTTAGGATTACTTTTGTCTTTCAAATTGAACAAGAGAGACCTTCCTTTCTCTTTATATTTCTTATTCACACCACCAAATAACTTAAACAGTTCTGCCTCTATTTCAAATGCCAAAACTTGTGGATCCATTAACAATTTCTCCTGGCTCCCATCATTAGCCATTGCTCCAATCATATCATTTCGACAATTGACAGTAAAATCAATATCCGACTCAAGAGCCCAAGAGAGGTCATTCCCTTGCAAAAGATCATCTTTTGAAAACACATTGTCACTATATGAAACATTGTCTTGCACAAATGGTTTTAAAGCCTCAGGTTCTTGTGCAACAATTTCTTGGGCATCACTTGTCTTGGTGATAGTCAAAATCTCCGGTAACACAGTCTGAACAGAGACACCTACTAAAGTACTAGGATCACTGAGGGTCAGAATCTCTGTGCTCCCATTAGATACCATCACATCAACTCCAGAAAGAGCTGACACTGGCTCACTAACATGACCTTCGAGAAGATTAGCTACAGTCTCACTATCTAACCTTTTCGACTCTTTAGGAACCTCCATATGACACTGTACCATTCCCAATGCACCAGCTAAAGATTCTCTCATTTTAAACCTAACAGATCCAGATGATTCACTCTGAGGTTTCAGCAACATCGGTTTCTGCAAAGTCTGTTTTCTCGCCGCAGTTTGCTTCCCGGGTTTATTACAAGAAACAGAACTATTCTTACTAACAAACGATGCAGGCAAATACTGTGTCCTGGGGGAAACAGAAGTTAACTGCACCAGCATTGGAGCAGAAGCCCATGGTCGACCTTCCATAGGTAGTACCATCCGTTTATTTTGCACAGATTGCTGCAACGGAGATTTCCGCTTACCGGGTAACAGAGTTGTATCTATATTAACTGATCCTAAACCAACAGCACTAGGCAACATTACATGAAAATCCTGCCTCCCACCAGAGATCTGATTAGAAATCAGGTCTGGAGTAGTATCAACATTGATGAATTGACCCATTTGCATACAAGGCTGAGGCAAGAGATTGTTGGACATAACAGGCAAATTAATGTAACAAAACAATGGCTGCAAAATGGAAATTACAAACAGATTCAGTGAAGATTTCATAACAACATATAAACCATTGATTCAGATGATGAATGTGAGAAGAGTGAATGTGAATTACCTAATCTGAAAGGTGAGGAAGAGAGATCAGAGGCGGCGATTGGGAGGAGAAGAGCATTGAGTGTGTATAGTGAAGAAGAAAACCCTAAATGGAACTTAGAGAGGCATGTGAGAGGGATGTGTCAACTCTATAATTAACCTCTCTTATGTCGAATCTAATTAATTAGTATCTTTTAGTAGCCACAAAGTGCTTCGTAACCGTAATTAGCTTTTCCATATTTTAAATTTTAAACTCAATTATTAATGTCTTTGGTCGCTAATGTCCATTTGGATTGGTGTTCTTCTACTTCTCCCGGATATTTGTCCCTAACAAAAATGTTGTAACGGCTCGTTCTATAATAAACAGGACATGGTACGTGGTCGATCTCCATGAATTAACTTCGGATTTTTATAAATGTATGAAAATTCTCCATGTTTTTAATCAACCGTTTACGAATTAATAATTTAATACGATGTACAGGTTAATTAATTATGAATATTTGTTTTAATATTTAACTAGCCAAAAACATTTTGCCAAATGAATTAGACTATTAATTAGAGTGATACCAATATGAATTTATAACTAAATTCATATAACTTTAACTATTTTATTTAGTATTAAATATAGAGTGTTATATCATCAATTATTCTTTTAAAATATTGGATTTTCAAATTACAAATAAATTACGATTATTGACGACGACGACGACAACAACAACAAACAAAAATTACAACTAATTTAACTGATTAATTAATTTTAGAAGAAACAAGAAAGAAAATAGCTTGAAAATATTTAACAATCAAATTATTTGATACAATTTATTGCGCACAATTTCACATTGAAACCACTATTTTGAGATTTCAGCTTGATATAATACAATAAAATCAAACCTTATTTGTATATCAACAATAATTGTTTTTCAAACCAGTTTGGGTAGATATTAACCTAGTTAGTTAATATAATGGAATGCTACATATCTCATCAATTCTTTTTCTTTCCATTCAATAAATGTTTGAACCAGTGAGCCGATTTCTTAAGATATCTCTTACGTCCATCGTTGAAATCCACATAAACAAGTCCAAACCGGACCGTGTATCCCGAAGCCCATTCAAAGTTATCTAGCAACGACCATGCAAAAAATCCCTTTACGTTGGCTCCAATCGAGATAGCATCTTGAACCATCTTGAGATGTCGAGCGTAGTAGTCGATCCTATCACTATCTTTAAGTAAGATTTTACCAGTACTAGCTTCATCTCTCCCATTTTCTGTTATGTACATGACAGGGTCTTTGAACTTGTATTTTGCATAGAGGATAAGATCACGGATTCCCTTTGGATATATCAAAAGCCAATCTGATGCAGCCTTTGGACCAATGGGAACTCCTTCTCTTTCCCCTGTGACGCTAGCACACGGATCAGAGAACATTGTAACATTTTCGCTTGAGCAAGGAACATCTTTTGCATAAGAAGACGAGTAATAATTGATGCCAATGAAATCATATGATCCCTTAAGCATCTTAGATTGTTTTGCAGTAAATGTAGGTAAGCGACCGCCTTTTACGTTGTTAACCATGTCAATCGGATATTTACCGGTCACGAGTGGCTCCATAAAATAGTCGAATGTGAAAGCCATGGCTCGTGCCGCAGCTAACCTATCCTCAGATGATTTTGTATAAGGTAAGTTCCAACCTGCATTCAAAGCAATACCGACTTGACCTTTTTGAGATGCCTTATATTTTTTTCTATAGACTTTGACTGCTTCTCCGTGAGCAAGGATGAGGTTGTGACCAACAATATAAGGCTCGGTGGCTCCATTTCCGGCGGTACAATTAGGGTTTGTAAATTTTGAACACCTTCCTGGAGCCATAACACCTGCAACATATCCTTGTTGCACCACTGTTAATGGCTCGTTCAATGTCATCCAATGTTTCACTCGATCTCCAAAATTCTTGAAACAAATATCCGCATAATCGCGGAAATCATTCACAATTTCAACCCCACGGAATCCTCCGTAAGCATCTTCAAGGTCTTGTGGTGTGTCCCAATGGAAAATGGTTGCGAAAGGCTTAATTCCTTTGGACAAAAGCTCATTGATCAAGTTGTTGTAATACTCAATACCAGCTTGGTTGATTCCTCCTTTGAGATTCCCACGAGGCAAAATCCGCGACCACGAGATGGAGAATCTATAGGCATTGAACCCAATTTGATGCAATAAACCCACATCTTCCTTGTAAAGATGGTAAGAGTCATCTGCAATAGATCCATTGCTACCATCTTTTATCTTTTCTGGGTATTTTTCAGAGAACGTATCCCATATACTAGGTCCTCTACCATCTTCATGAGCAGCTCCTTCGACCTGGTACGCAGAGGTTGCAGCTCCAAAAATGAAATCTTCGGGGAAATCAATTTTTCTTAATTTAGGTGTTGAAGAGTGTCTCTTGGCAACAACTTTGGAAGCCAAGACAATGAACACTAGTAAACAAAAATATTTACTTGTCATTCTTATATTTTCTTTTGATAATTGAATCTTGTTTTGTTGTAAGAAAATGAATCAAGTGTAGATTTATATAGGCAGGAGATTTGTTTTTAAATTGGGTATGTGAATCTATAAATAGAGAAATAGTGTAACAAATCTTTTAAATTTTACTTCTTCCTAATTAGTAAATATAATATTCAAATGATCTTATCTAGTTATCTTTCTAATAGTGTAAAAATAGAAAAACATTTGTATCGATTATTTTTAACAACAATTTTGTAAATGTCCACAATATTTCAAGTAACTCTCTCAAGACTTAAATCATAAATACGATAACGAGATAAGATCATTATGAATAATATAAAAAATTTGTATAAGTATCAAAATAGTTTCAGAAAATCGTGTGTGCATCTTCATAAGATGATCAAGTGTCTATTTGGTTGTTGATATAGGTATCTTAATGAAAAACCAATCTTCTTCTTCTTCTCCTTACAAGACTTTTCTCTCTCGCTACGGCCATTCTCCCATTATTCTCTCATCATTCTTGTAAAAGCAAAGAACATGAACACACAATAAAGTTACCAAAGTTCGGCAATGTGCATACATCCTCGAAACATCCACTAGATATCATTTAGAATATATTTACAACCAAACTTCACCTACTTGAAATTACTCGACACTAATACAATTCTTAACTTGGCACAAACCAAATCTAGCTACACAAGGGGTAAGACCAAACGTGGTTCCAACACACACATTTCTAACAAATAACCGACTTGCCTACTTGAGACTAAAACAAAGCAAAGCATTATTCTTTATATAGATTCGGCTAACCTTAATAGTACACACCTCCCTCGTATAGTCGTATATATACCATATACATGGAGGTGTTCTATCCGGGTTTCGATTCGGATTCAATTGATTTTTCTGTTTTTCGGATTTTCAGTTCATCCATAATGGACCTAACATTTCTCAAAGTTCAACCACTAGATGAAAGTTCCGCGATGGAAGTGAAACTTGTTGAGTTGTGGGTTTTTTTTTTAACAACAATTGAGTTGTAGTTTTTTTTTTTTTTAATCAAAAATTGAGTTGTAGTTAAAACTTTGAAATATGAGGCCGAAATTATATATATGAAAGTTGGCCAACTCTCTCCATATGAGTGACACATCATCACTTTAGCATTTGACATGTGTCACTAATAATTAATGTAATTTAGTGGAACATATATTATTTAATTATACATATTATAAAAATTAATATATTTAATTGTATTAATACTAATTATATTTAAATATTATTTCTTTTTTTCTTCAATATAATTATTTTATTGGGGTTTCTCATACTCCGGAATTTTTTGAGTAGGTTATTCTCTTAAAAACTTTTCTATATAATATATTAAAAAATGGTGAGGAGAACGTCATAACCTCTAACATCAAATTATTGGACTAAATTCCTCAATGATGGAGTTCTTCAGTGATGGAGTTCGTATTGTTTTAGTTGTTTTTGCAAAAATGGCAACGATAAAAATTTAAAGACGAGAATTATTTTACATTTATGTTTCGACAAATCAATAAGGTTTATCAAGGTTTGGTTCTATTTGTTTATTTGCTATAAACTAATAACATCGTTGTTCAAACGAAACGACGGCCCAATTATCAATGCTTAACATTTGTACCTAAATACCATGATCATTGATTTTAGTGCGGGTACTCCAATCTTCTTTGCATTTTGTCTTCTTCTTTTGGTTTAAGGATAACAGTAATGAAAGAATATTATAAAAAAATAATGTGTAGTGAGAACATTTTTTTTATTAGGAATCTAAATGTAAATGCCAAAAAAAAGTAGATTTATATGTTTAGTATCAGGGTATAATCTCGTTTATGAGAAAAATTTTGTCATCTTGCCTATTAACAAAAACTAACATAATGTTTACATTTATATACTTATAATTATAAAATATAAAGTGAGAGCGTGCGGGTACTTACCTAGTAAAACTAATGGTTGGAGTGACATAGACTAAGGCTTCACTCTGGATCAATAATGGGCCGACTCATTTCAGTAGGAAGTACTTGTAGTTTTTTTCTTTTGTACTACACGCATGTACTACTTTCTTTCATCTCACATCCAATAGAGTACTACTCCAACACACAAAACTGAAAACTCCCAAAAATTTGGTAGGATACAAGATTACAAAACAAAGAAAAAAAAAAGGACGGACCAAAACTAATCGTGCACATAAAGATCTCAATGAATTTAATAATTAAATTTTTTTTCTTTGATACGATTTATAACAAAAAAATGGCATCCTCTAAAAGCAGTAAAGAACATTTTGCATGCATTGTGAAAACTAGTTTGATTTGTTCAACTATTTTATCATCAGTATTCAGTAACTATTTTTATGCAATGAAACTTTATATGCAAACAAATATTTTAATTTAATATATTTACAATAATTTTTGTGAGTATTATTTGTTTCTAATTGACTTTTTTGACACCTGCCTAACAATCTCCCTTACACAGTTACACGTAATGAACTTCCAATTTACACGGAGAAGCAACCAGCCCTATTGACACGTGTCACAACCGCACCAACCGGTGGTGCATCACCGTCAGGTAATCTGGCTAACTCCAAACGTCGATGAGCCGATGGACGGGGAAGATTCTCCGGTACGATAGTCTCTAGCGAGTTCCCAAGCCAAGGCGGGCACGTCCTCTTGTCACTCCACCGCCGCGGCGGCACCACACCCGCCGCCATCTCTTCTACCGGCGATTTCACAACCGCCGCGTCCACTGATGCCACATCATTGATCTGAATTGCGCCGATTATTACAGTCGCCGCTACGCCAAAGACAAGAGAACACTTGTTCTTCTGTGGCTCTGTCTCATCCTCTGTTCTCCTACTAAACAATAAAAGAACAAAAATAATCTTTTTTGATATGTGAAATGATCAGGTAAATAATGATATTTCATGAATAGGAGACATACCAAGAGATCTTTGACGTTGTCTTGAGAAGTGAAGGTAATGATTGTGTAGAATTTGAATATAGGGGAGGAAGATTTAGACAGCAGCTTATTCTCCCTGCCATTGTTATTCCTCTGTTTTCGTTTTCTTTTTCTTTCTTTAGAATCCACCTAAAGCTAATTTTATGTTATTCCTTTAACCTTCAATATATATATATATATATATATATATATATATAAGATTAGACCCCCACAATAGACGGCTTTAAAATAAAAAATAATATAACTTGAAGTTCTTAAAACAGAAAATTATCATGAATATTGCATTTTAAATATATAAAAAGTTACTTAAATATTTCGATTTCTAAAAAATTGTGTAACTAACAAAATAAATAAATTATGAAGTGAAAATGACTCAAAACATTTAGTCAAATGTAAAGGTAATCCATCTATATTCTTTTTCTTGCAAAAACAACTCAAAATAGGAAAAATATAGAATCACCTTTAACTTAATTTTTCGTTTATTTACATAGTGTAAAAGTAAAAATATTTATTCAGTATTCAAAATGTGATGACAATATTGTCAATATGATTTTTGTATGGGTAAAAGAAGTGCAAATAGTTCTTTTTGTAAGAATTGTTTTGGCTATGTTACATTTGTAACTAGACATGTCAATATCAATTAGAGCCAAAGCCCGCGGGCTAACTCGGCCCAACCCTGAAAAACAACGGGTTCGGATTTCAAAATATATGTCCAAAATAAATCGGACCTTTCGGGCTAAGCCCATTCGGACTAAAGGATTTTTTGGGCTTAGCCCGGGCGGGTTCGAGCTAGCCCGAAAGGTCTTTTAAAAAATATTTTGACTTTTTTTTGTTAATATTTTCGTTTAATTGTAAGATTTGTTGTAAAAAATTTTTGATAGATTTGAAAACCCTAAACTTAGTTTTTTAATTGTGTATTACTACTAGAGTTGAACCCGCGGTACACTGCGGGGCTATATTTTTTTTAAAACGTTATTACTGTGAATTTTTTTATATAAGACCGATTGATCGTGTATGATTTTTAATAAGATGTAGCTCTTATAGTTAAAGTATAGTATTATTTGGCGTTATATGGCTACATATTTATAGAAGAGAAATTGTTAAAAATGCCCCTTTTTCAATACCCCTTTTCAAAAATGCCCCCTTTGATAGTCCATTTTTAAGTTTGCCCTCTTTTAATTTTTAATGACCATTTTACCCTTATTTGAAACAAAATTAGGTCCACAAAATACAAAATATTTTTTGGCGGGAAAAGTGATCCCGCAATTTTCCCGCCAAAACACTTGTAAAAAACCTTTAAAATACCTTGTAAAATTTTCCCGTAAAATTTTTCCCGCCAAAAATTTTTTTTTGCGGGAAAAGTGATTCCGCAATTTTTTTTTTTGGCGGGAAAAATTTACAAGGTATTTTAAAGGTTTTTTACAAGTGTTTTGTAAGGTTTTACAATGTATTTTAAAAGGTTTTACAAGGTACTTATAAGGTTTTATAAGGTATTTATAACTTGTAAAACCTTATAAAAAACTTGTAAAACCTTATAACTTGTAAAAACCTTATAAAATAACTTGTAAAATCTTATAATATCTTGTAAATACGTTGTAAAACCTTTTAAAATACATTGTAAAACCTTATAAATACCTTGTAAAAAACCTTTAAAATACCTTGTAAATTTTTGGCGGGAAAAATTTTCCCGCCAAAAAATTAACGCCAAAAAAATTGCGGAATCACTTTTCCCGCAAAAAAAATTTTTTGGCGGGAAAATTTTTTGGCGGGAAAAATTTTACGGGAAAATTTTACAAGGTATTTTTAAGGTTTTTTACAAGGTTTTACAAGTGTTTTGGCGGGAAAAATTGCGGGATCAATTTTCCCGCCAAAAAATATTTTGTATTTTGTAGAACTAATTTTGTTATATTTCCTTATATATTTGTGATATATTTTATTAAAAGAAGGGTAATTTAGTCATTTTGTACATAAAAAGGGGTATTTTTAAAAATGGACAGCCAAAGGGGGTATTTTTGAAAAGGGGTATTGAAAAAGGGGCATTTTTGTGAGTCTCCCTTTATAGAATAAGATTTTGACTTGACCTATCAAAATCACGGAATTTTAACCGGCAGTACGTCGTATGACAAACTTTTAGTTATTGTATTTTAGATAATAATTTTCATTTTATTTTAAATTATTTATGTTTATCTAACTAATTTATCATTTTGTTTGGACCCGTGGTACCAAACACATGTTTTTCTTACGTTACTTATAGTTTATAACTTGTTTATTTTATTATATTAATTTTTTTATTGGATAAAATATAAAATTCTAGATTTATTCTGTTTTGTAGATTAATATAGAGATATATGCCCAAGTTTTTTGAACATTCTTGTAAGCCATGATAACAATTATGAAAGCTAATAAAGTTTTTAGAAGGAAAAAAAAATAGAGATATATGGTAGGTTAGTACGTGTATTTTTGTTTGTTTGATGTATATACAAATTAAATATTTTTGTTTAGAAATTTATCAATTAAAAGTAGTTGTTTTAAGAAATATAGAAAAACTAGATCATCACCCGTACTACAGTACGGGTTGAATTTCATTTATTACAAAATTTATAAATTTTATGTTTTAGAATAAAGTTGTGATATATTATAATAGTAAGTGCAAAAAATAATATTTTTTTGTCAGTCCCTATGTATAATATTAGAACTAGATTCGGACCCGCACGTTCGTGCGGGGTTATATTTGTAGATGTATTTATTTGGTATAACATTCATTATCCTACTTCATATCAGTTTGGTATTCGGTTTAGTTTCAATTTGGTTTAGATAAAATAATTAATCGTATTTGTTTTTGGTTACAGTAAAGACAATTACATAATTAAAAAGAGAGAGAAAATAGACATATCAATTTTGAGGCAGAAAATCCGTATGGTCACATATCTACCACACACATTTAATCACATAAGCGTTAATTTACTCGTTTGTGATTGTATATCGTGTAGGTCTAGGATTCGGATGGAATACTCGTATTTTATGTATTTTCGTTTAGGTATTTAATTTTTACATAATTAGTTGAAGTTATCCGTATTTTCTTTATATTCTCAATATTTCACTATTATGTTTTAGAAAATACCCAAATTTCCCAATATTTACATCACGAAATAAACTTTACCCGTTCTAAAATCTTTTATTTGGCACATGCTATGCTAGATAAATTGAAAGAAACATTTTAAATATATGATTGCAAGCAATGTTTTATTTTAATTGTAATTTGTTATACGACATTTTTTTAAGAATTCTCATCCCATCCCGTTCAAAAAGTAAGTTTCAATATTTAGGGTTAACACACTATCATAATCTTAACAATATGTTTGCGAATCAAAGTATTAAATATAGATTCGAGTTATATGCTTGATTTTAAAAAAAAATCTATAATTAGAGTTATATTTGGCAAGTATAATAATTGTTGTGATATGATTTCGTAAACTAATTTAAGATTTGATTTAATCGTAAAAATTTGTATTTTCTATTTTTATTATTTCGAATTTGTTATTGTCAATTTTTATGGAAACCTTATTAAATCATAACAGTAAATTTAGTTTGTTTGAGTTTTAGATAGAAAAGGCAGAAAAAATCTTTTTGAATATATATATTGTTAATGCTCCAACAAAATAAATATATATACTTTTTGAATATATATTTTTGACCAAAAGAAAAATGCTCAACAAAATATATATATTTCGAATTTTTTTCTTTTGTTTTTTAAATTCAATAATTCTAATGGCATTCATTGTAATTAATCTACCAAAATAAGGTTTGTTAGTTTTGAGTGATTCCCAATTAATAATATAGATGATATTAAAGTTGCAAATATATTTTAACAAATTTTTTAATGTTTTTTTCATTAGCTAAATTTTTTATATTCTTATTTTCATTGTTTAATCATAATTAATTCGATTTTTGGACTAAAAATAAAAATTTGAGATACATCTATAAAAGGGATCTACTATTGCTGCATAATTTGTTTTGAATGCAAAATATATAATTAATTTATATTATTTCAAAAATTGTGTGCAATATAATAGGGATTTATTTAAGGAACATTCGGTTGAAAAGGAAAAATTAAAACACAAAATATTTCGAAATTAATATGTACAATCTATTGTTTAGATATTTCCGAAACCTCCTCTAAACGAAGGTCATAATGATAATTACTTTAAATTTATTATTATTTGAGTTTAATTCATAGTAAATATAAATATTTGTTAATATCTAATATCGTTTTTTAGAAATTATGAAATAAAATTTCATTTTATATTTCAAAATTTGTGAAAATATTATAACAAACTGAATCTTAAAATATTTGTATCAGATTTTTTGACTGAATATATGTGGGATTAAATGTTTGGGTCAAAGTTTATTGAAACCGGGTCAATTTTGCACCAACCTGTTTTTTATAATAAATTTAACCATAATCTTTTTTAAATGATACTATCATTTAATATTTCATTTTTAAAAAATCAACCAATTATAAGAGAGACTGCAGAATATAAATAGTCAGAAATGTTAATTACATTTAATATGTGCATTGAAAATTATAAAACTTCTTATATTTTGAAACAAAAAAATCTCTAAAACAGCTTATAATTTGAAAGAGCTAGTTTTGTATTCTCTTTTAGTAGTATAGATTACTTGATTAATTTTTTATTACCTACTAATTAATCCAATCTTGCTGGTATATATTGAGGTAACAACAAATCACTGTTAGATAGAGCAAATCAGGATTATATATTTTAAGTATCCACATTCGAAAAAAAAAAAAATAGTTATATTGCATATCACGATTGTGTATATTAAATTATATAACATAATTCGAATTTGGTACTTCAGAGTTATTTTACGATCAAAATTTAAAAGCCTGAATTTATTTTTATCACGTTAATATACTTATGTTATTTTTAATGAACAACAAAAAAAAAAAAACCAAAATTTGATTAGACAAACATTTATATAATTCGTTGAAAAATAAATATATAACACTTCTAGACAACATCTTAGATTGCTAAAGTAAAAATATAAGCAACGCAAGAGAATTTGTTTATGTCTCAAGAGGTTTCTTGGCTTTGATCATGACGTCAAATCAATATGAAATAGTCAATCTCGGCTTTGTTGTTGGACGATTGACTCAAGACATACTCATTAGCAACAGATCCCTATATACAAAACCAACAAAACAGTTAAGATATCATCATATGATAAGTTTTAGAAACAATATAACAGCCAATGCTTTAGCATTAGATCGACAAAAAAAAAAGAAAAAAACTAAAACGTTTGTTGATGGTGATAAAAGAGTAACTTGATCGGTTTATATAGAGGAGAATTGTAGAGTACCGTCGTTAGCTTTAACCTAAAAAAAAGAATTTAATATTTTAATTTCTAAAATTGTGGGATATATAAATGCAAAGATTTTATGGAATTTTTAACAAACGTAAAATATTCTATAGAATATCTCCATAAATGTGGGATTTCGTATCTTTATAAGAATTAAGAAAGAACTAATTAGTTAGCACAAAAATCGGAATTGAATTGTTTTTATCGTTTTGGAAAGATTTTTTAATTTGTGTAAATTAACGTTATTAGTTTCCATAGTTAAACATCATATATAGCATCTTTGATTCTTAATCGGAATTAATGTATAATTTTGTTTGTAATTGTATTTGTTGTAACTTAAGAAGTTACCATAAAATTCGGACGATATATTGGTTGCCATAAAAATTTGATTTTCGATTGATTTTTAATTTTAATCGGATTATACTAATTATGTGATTATATTGTTTAGGTAATATAATCTTAACCCCGTCTTATGACCCAATGACCCGTGTTTGTTAGATTTGTGATTGACCTCCTAAATATTAGGTAATATTTTTAATATCTTTATACCCGTTTGATCCATTGATCCGTTTTTTAATAAATTGGTTAATATTAGTGATATAGAATTAAAATAATTATAATTAGAGATCTCTAATAGCATATATTGTAATTTTTTACAATAATATATCATTTTCATTAACATTTTCAATAACATTTTTGATAACATGTTCGAATAATGGAATACTATATAACATTTTCAATAACATTTTCGATCACATTTTCGAATGATATATTAGTATATAACATTTTTACTAATTGTGTTACATTTTCGAATTGATTAGTATATAATATTTTCGAATTATATTAATTGTGTAATCGTTTGAAGAATTTTTTTCCGAATTATATGTATTATATAAACAAAATCTTTTAATATCTTTAAACCCGTTGACCCGTTTATATATATTAGTGATATGGAATAAAATTTTATGATTAGAATTCTCTAATGGCATATATTGTAATTTCTTACAAAATCTAAGTTATGATCCTTAGGATGTACTTCCCAAATATTAGTATAGGATGAATATATTTTCATTTTTCTATAGTATTCAATTATGGATATTATTTTTTAAGATATGAAAACGGAAAATAAGATTATTAAAAAAAAATTAATATTGATTGAACAATGAGTTAATTTATGTTAACAACCACAAAATGAGAGTGCATATAATTTAGTTAGATCAAAAATCAAAATATCATAAATGAATCGCATCTAAAACGTAGATTATTTTGAATTACTTAAGAAAATTAGCTATTATTTTGAATTAATTTAGGAAATTATTTTTTCAAATTCTGATTCATTGGTTGTTGAAATAAATATTTGTTTGAGCTAATTACGGAATTTACCAATTATTCACATAATAAAATATGTTATGAACATATATTTGGTATATAATAATACCAAATTCAATCTGTGTGTGGAGTCTATATTTTCATTTTACAATCCGTATGAAAATATTGCGGTACAATCTATTATTTATTATTTTCAAAATTGCTTGCATAATCAAATTTTCAAATATTTAGAAGTGTCAAACTTTATTTAACTCATCTCATCATAAAATCTTAAAATGCCGTCTGTTATAAGGATCATAATTTTCTACCATATAATACATTACATTTAACCCGCCGCCTACTATAAATATTTTAAACATATCTTTTTAGAAAAACAAATTATTGTATTTATAATTTTTTTTATCTTTTTTAATCTATTAAATATTTATGATATTCTTTAATATATTAAATTAAACTATTTTAAAATGTTCCAAATTAAAATCTTTAAAAAAATTTATTGTATTATGTAAAATTATGAATTTTAAAAAAATTATACGAAATTAAATATAAATATTCAAATAGTTATAAGGATCATAACTCATTTCATCATATAATATATTATATTCAACCCGCCGCCTATTATAAATATTTGTTTCAAAAAATCAAATTAGAGTATTTATACTTCATAAATTTTTGATCTATTAAGTATTGATGATATTAAAAAAAAAAGTAATATATTACTCAAATATGAATTTTTGACCCGTTAAATTTGTTCTTTCATACATTGAATAATTTATATTCGTTTTTAAAAATTAAAATTTTGGTATATGCGGAAAAAATTACTTTTTTTTTATTATATAGATGATATAATGATTTATTTATTTATAGAAATAGAATCATATAAAGATGAGAGGTGAAGTATAATGATTAATAACAAATTAATATGGTAAGTTAGATATCAAATCTTATATGTTCATTTTGATTGGTCATTCTTTTTAAAGAAATTAATAATAGATTTTCGTTTTTATAATTAAATTAAATTAATTAAATTGCATAAAATAGTATTTGACTTGTTTAACCTTAATGAGTTGAATTAATTTACTCTATAAAAGTTTATTTCTAATGGCATTATTAAGTAAATTCTTACAAAGGAGAAGGTTAATTAAGGGTAATCCATAAATTGTACTCCCCAAATAATAGTATAGGATTAGAGTTTAATACCAATAAATCTTATTCATTATCTTTAAAAACCTTAACAAAAATTGAGTTGTTAGGTAAGGAAATGCTAGTAATTAGGAATCTTTCATTTATTATATTTTGACGCCACAAATTAATATAGAAATAATATTGATTTAGTTACAATTTTTGGAAACATGTTTTCTATAAGATTAGCTTTAAACGATTGTTGTTAGCATTAATTGTTTTTTTTAAATGGCAATTAGCAAATGAGTGAATATAGGTATGGAAAGATAAGTTTTAAGAGATAATTTAGGATCTAAATCGTTGTGTTAATATCTTTTATTAAGTTTTTTTAATTTTTAGAATTAAAGCCAATGGCATTCTTTGTAAATACTTCCCAACTCCAAGATTTATTTACTAAAAGTGTTCCAAAAATGTATATATAGATAAATCTAAAAAGCAAATATTAGCTCTACTATCTAATTTGAATTATTTTGATTTTATATTTTATCTGGTATAAGTTTAAACAATTTATTTGGATTATTTATTTGATTTTAACTCTTTAAAAAAAAAACTGAATTAGCGTTAGTGGTTATTTAAATTTTGATTGACTCGTTTCATACATAGATTTTTTTTAAGAGATATTATAAATTATAAGTTTGCTTTTTGTTGTCGGAAAAAAGCCTAAAAAGTCATGGAAAAGCCCTGTAGCCCTGTTAGGGCCAGGACGGACTTTAAAATATAGGCTCGAAAATTTTACGGGCCGGGCCGGACTAGCCCGATTGACATGCCTATTTGTAACTAAATGTTTTGAGTCATGTTTGCAACTCCTTGTAAAATATGTAAATCAACACATTTTTTTTTTCATCGTGTTTAGGTTGCATTTATTGTTTTATTGAGTCATTAAACATTTTAAGAGTTTAAGATAATTTTTACATATTTTGGGTCTATTTTTATGACAATTTTATGTAGGCCTAGACAAAAAAACCCGGACTCGAAAACGCAGACTGAAATCGAACCGAAAAAACGGTTTGGGGCAGGTACGGGTAAGAAGATATTACTTTATTGGGTACAGTTTTCGTAAACCCGTGGATATCGGATCGGTTCGGGTATTACCCGTTATCCAAACATGGTACCCATCAACCCGATCAAAGACATACGTATATACACTTATATAGATATAGTCTTATAGATTTATAGTTAATTACCTACGTTGCCTTTGGAAGATGAGCTTATGAGAGGTCATTTATTCCCTTTGATCTCTCTTTTAATTATGTTTTACCAAATTTAATTTACAAATTTGATTCTAATTTGTTTTTCTTTAATTTGTCAATATTCTAAAGAGTTTGAACCTAAATTCTAATCCATAGTTTTGAGGGAGTCACTGAGTGACTAAGGTAAGTAATTGACAATTTGACATTTATATTTCATAATTTATACATTCTTTATATGTAACTGAGATTGACATTTGTTTGTTTCTTTTAGGAGACAAGAGATCAAAATTCAAAAGATTCAAAACAAAGTAACATTCATTGTCTCATCCTCAATCAACTTCCAGTTTCCTGTAATCCTTATTCCTACTTTTCGTTCTAATTCTATGATTTTCATCTTCAGATTTTCGTATGCAGTTTGTCAATTAGGTACTTTTGTTTAAGGAGTTTAAGCTTCTGTTTGAGATTTAAGGAGTCTAAGTACTAATTTTTGTGACTTTAGTTTGGATTTATATTCTCTTTTTTTTTTGTGAATTCGCACTGCAGAAAAATGACTATAATGTATTACTTAAATTATATCACAAAACTAAAGCTAATTTTATGTTAAGTATAATGACTAAAGCTAAAAAATGACTATAATGTATTACTTAATTCGCACTGCGGGCTTGATTGGTTCTCCCGCTAGCACCCTCCTAGCGGTTGCTAGCGGTCGGTTGCGGTTGTTAGCGGTTGGTACCAATCATAGAAACCGTTCTATACCGCTTCGAACCACTCCAAATCGCTGGATTTCAAAAGCTCCTTCCCGCAAGCGTTTGTGGTTGCGGGCGGTAGCGGTTGGATTAAAAAAAAAAAAACGTTTACTTATAATTATTATAATATATATTCATCCAAGAGAAATTGTTAAAAATGCCCCTTTTTCAATACCCCTTTTCTAAAATGCCCCATTTGAGAGTCCATTTTTAAGTTTGCCCTCTTTTAATTTATAATGACCATTTTACCCTTATTTGAAACAAAATTAGGTCCACAAAATACAAAATATTTTTTGGCGGGAAAAGTGATCCCGCAATTTTCCCGCCAAAACACTTGTAAAAACCTTTAAAATACCTTGTAAAATTTTTCCGTAAAACTTTTTCCCGCCAAAAAATTTTTTTTGCGGGAAAAGTGATTCCGCAATTTTTTTGACGGGAAAATTTTTGGCGGGAAAAATTTACAAGGTATTTTAAAGGTTTACAAAGTATTTACAAGTGTTTTGTAAGGTTTTACAATGTATTTTAAAAGGTTTTACAAGGTATTTATAAGGTTTTATAAGGTATTTATAACTTGTAAAACCTTATAAAAAACTTGTAAAACCTTATAACTTTTAAAACCTTATAAAATAGCTTGTAAAATCTTATAATATCTTATAAATACCTTATAAATACGTTGTAAAACCTTTTAAAATACATTGTAAAACCTTATAAATACCCTGTAAAAAACTTTTAAAATACCTTGTAAATTTTTCCTGCCAAAAATTTTCCCGCCAAAAAAATTAACGCCAAAAAAATTGCGGAATCACTTTTCCAGCAAAAAAAATTTTTTGGCGGGAAAAAATTTTACAAGGTATTTTAAAGTTTTTACAAGTTTTTTGGCGGGAAAAATTGCGGGATCACTTTTCCCGCCAAAAAATATTTTGTATTTTGTGGACCTAATTTTGTTATATTTCCTTATATATTTGTGATATCTTTTATTAAAAGAAGGGTAATTTAGTCATTTTGTACATAAAAAGGGGTATTTTTAAAAATGGACAGCCAAAGGGGGCATTTTTGAAAAGGGGTATTGAAAAAGGGGCATTTTTGTGAGTCTCCCTTAATCCTATATATATTTGTCATCTTGGTATCACGTTCTCATCAAAAAACCCTAATCAATATTCTGAAACCCTATTCTTTCAATTATGTCTTCCATGCACCCAAACTGCTGAAAATCAAAAAACAAACGTAAGTATCATATAACCTTTTATTCATTCATCACCTCATGTGTAAATTTTTGAATATTTTTCATGGCATCGTTTTAGATTGAATATATGTTTCGATTTCTTTTCTCAAATAGAAACTCACTTGGTCAGATGAGATTACTCGTTTCTTGTTATAATTGATAACACTGAAGAACGAATGGCTCTTGTTGTCAAATATGTGAGGGCAGTACGTGATCTAGTTCCAATGACGGTGCTTTGTTGACTTGATATTCTTATGGAATTTGGGCTTTCTTGTTTATTAATATTTCTTATTTATTTTGGTCATTTTTTTATTTAACTGCTACCGCACCCGCTGGTTTACCAGTCATAAAACTCCCGCAAACGCATCCATTTTCAGACGCTAAACCAGTCGTTCAAAACGCTTGGTAACGCTTGAAGCCGCAACCGCCCGCTTCCTCAAACTCCCGCAACCGCAACCGCTGCGTTTAAACCAGTCAGACCCTAAGTGATGTTATTTAAATCACTTATTTGTAAATGAAGCAAATATATATGACTTAGAATCAATTATGTTAACTGATGTTATAATTAAATAATTTAACATCATTTAAATAAAATTGATTTAATTTTTATTAGTATGCATCACTGTATAAAAACTGATATAAAATATAAATTTACATCATTTAGATAATTGATGTAAAAATGTTTGAATGTATGGGTATTTTGTGAGATCTCGGTTTTATGGGTAGATTTAGTCTAATTTCGGATAATTTTTACCCAATCCAGAAAGTATTCGCTAAATCTTTTTGGCCAACGAATGATAGTTGTGTGCAGGGTGATTTGTGGCTATATTAGTCTTGATCTCATCGTTTCATGTCATTATTAGTTGCAAACAACCCTTAGTATAATTACATGAGTAGGATAAATATTAAGCACACAAAAGTGGACTAATCTAATTCTGTGTCTCATTATCTTGAGATTGGGCTTATTTTTTGCTCTAGAATCTTGAATTAATTGGTAATTCCCTTGATCGAAATGCTTAATTAATATGTAATTCATGTCTTTATTATATTGATTTTTCGGATTTACCATCGTTAGTTAATTATTGTTAGTATTGTCTTGCTTTGCTCATTTTTGCATGCTTAGTAAATTTGATTAACATACTTCATGCAAGCAAATGATTCGAATTTGTGCATTTAAACCGAAAATCATCATTCTTATCCTAGCTTAAATTGTTTCTTAATAGATTAGTATGTTTCATTATTTCTTTTTGAATCGATCCTTAAATACTACACGACATATTTATATGTTTGCCCTCGTGTGTATTGATTAAGGGAAAAACTTCAGTGTGTCTCTCAACATATTTAAGCAAGCAGTGGAATCGGTGTCAGTACAAAACCAACTATCTTATTTAAAGACAACATTACAGGTATTGTTACAAAACCAACTATCTTATTTAAAGACAACATTACAGGTATCATAAACGATATCAAACCTATTCCTCCAACGTTCCTTGTATATACAAAAGAGTTTTAGAAATAGATATTAAAGTGAAATATGTTCGGTCATATGACAATGTTAAATATCTTAAATTTTACAAAGTCAATAGTTAGGGCTTCTCCAACCCATCATTTTTTTCCTCTAAATTTTATTATAGAGTAACAAACTCTCTACCCTACTATATAACTCACTCTAAAATAGAATAAATAATAACATTACTTTTTATTTGGAGTAACTCTATTTTTCACTTAACTTTTTTTTTTTTAAAAAGTAGAATGATACATTAAAGAGTTCCCTACTTTATTTTAGATTTACTATGGGCCTGCTCGTTACAGAGTCGCCCACGACACGTACGGCGACTAAAATTTGCACTTTGTTTCTCCTTTTTATGTCGCACCAGCTTTTTCTTTTATTTAATTTCTTCATGATAACTACAATTTAAATGTCGCTGGAAAATCCAGCGTCGTCTTCCACCGGTACGGACGTTGCCGCTCTTCCTTTTTTTTATGGGATGACTTGTCGCTAAATCTAAAGTAAATTAAAAAATTAGCTTTATTTTCTAATCGATGTACGTGTCGTTGGCGACTCTGTAACGAATATGCCCTATATCTTAAAAGAAAAAAAAATAAAAAAATAGAAAATACATTAGAGATGGTCTAACCACGATATTTATAAAATATATCTACACCATTAAAATGTGTCTGTAACGCCCCGATCGCCACACCTCTCTTAATGGGTCCCACGTCCTCTCTCGGCCCGTGGGCTCACCCATGTCTAACGGCCAGTCCGCTACGTCTGGGAGGCTTTAAAGACTTGTTTACCGATCCTACAAATCACCACATGATCTTTCCCTGTGTTTTGTCCTCACTCACACAGTTCCGACAATCAATTCCCGGAATGTCATCCATCCTGAAATTGCTCCAGCTCAAGCACGCTTAACAGTGGAGTTCTCTCAGGACGGTTGACCGAAAAGATAAGTGCACTTTGGTGACATAGGTGGCCAAATCAATTCTTTTAAACCTCTCTGCATGCACCACCATATTCTTGAAATCGGGGTGTTACAATTCACCCCCACTAACAGATCGCAACGTCCTCGTTGCACACCAAGACCGTCACCCCCTACGGTGTGAGCCCTCTTGACTCTATACTTGTCTGGGTTCGGCTCTGATACCACTTGTAACTCCCCGACCGCCACACCTCTCTTAATGGGCCCCACGTCATCTCTCGGACCGTAGGTTCACCCGTGTCTGACGGCCGGTCCGCTACGTCCAGGAGGCTTTAAAGACTTGTTTACCGACCCTACAAATCACCACATGATCTTTCCCTGTGTTTTGTCCTCACTCACACAGTTCTGACAATCACTTCCCGGAAGGTCACCCATCCTGAAATTGCTCCAGCTCAAGCACGCTTAACTGTGGAGTTCTCTTAGGACGGTTGACCGAAAAGATAAGTGCACTTTGGTGACATAGATGGCCAAATCAATTTTGTTAAACATCTTCGCATGCACCACCATAATCCTGAAATCGGAGTGTTTCAGTGTCATTGGTGAGACCTATACATTGTTACACTGGTCACTAGAGGATGACTTTGTGTGGTTATAGTCCCTTGTTTGTGAGCCAGAACTTTTTTTTTGCAAATAACAATTTTAATATTGATTTCCAAAGGAAAGTGTCACAAAAAAAATGACACAAAATGTAAAAAAAATGCAGATAGAACAATTGAAGCATAAACTTATACATTTGTTGTAATGTTCAAAGAGGAGAATAAAAACACTTTTCTCTGTCGAAATCATTCATTTTTCTCTTTCAGTATGTTTATGAAAAATATGCACACCATATATCCAGGCATGTCTCTACTCCTAAGCAACATGGGCTTATATGTATCCTCAACATTACTATCTTTTTATTATTACATTCCATATCCATGAAATATTATTTTCTCATATACATGTATATATTAATATATATATATATATATATAGAACATTTCTCACAACGTTCCTTGGTTGGTGTGATGAGTACAAAACACATCAAAAATTTCCTTCCAATATGTTCATAAGTTCATTCTCTATACTTAACTAAAGCCCAAAGAATGGACTTGACCAAGAAAAGAATGGACTTGGCCCAATAGCAAATAACATTGGAAGTTAGGCATGACCACGGTTACGGTTATTGCGGTTACGGTTTATTAACCTCCGGTTACGGTTATAAAATTTTTCTAACCATAACCTTAACCGTTATATATACGGTTAAAACGGTTACGGTTAAATACGGTTACGGTTACAACGGTTACGGTTAAATACGGTTACGGTTATTTAATTATTACGATACGGTTAATATCAAAGACAAAAACTTAGGTATTTTTAACTTTTAGAATAAATTTTTTAATGATGATATATCAAATAATATATATTTTACAATATATAATATATGTAATTATGTACTTTAATATTTATAGTTAATTAGCTATTTTGTTCTGTTAAGTAAACCAACGAATAACTAAATCAATGGTAATAATTATAATGATTGAGTTATTATTTTATTGACAATACGTATTCCAAACAATACTATAGAAAGGATGTTATGAGAATTAATAAACGATTACAAGAGTAGAAATATTAACTTGTAAATTATTTATGATTTGATTTGTGGAAAATGAGTAGTGGACGAGTGGAGTGGTTTAAATTTAATAGTGGGGCGCATTGAACCATTTAAGGCACTGTTTTAGTGAAATAATTATGTATTTTAGGTTTTAACTACACGGTTAACTATACGGTTAACCGCACGGTTAACCGTACGGTTAACTAACGGTTTTGATACGTTTACGGTTAATTAACGGTTACGGTTAGTATATTTTTTAACCGTAACTAATCTATTTTTACGGTTAACGGTTACGGTTATTAACCGTTTTATACGGTTACGGTTTGGTTACGGTTGAGAAACGGTCCGGTTACGGTCCGAAATACGGTTACGGTTAGCTTTTGGTCATGCCTATTGGAAGTGTTAGGTCCATACAAAGACAAATATAATTGAACAATAGTCGTGAATATGTTTGCTACGTCTAAATAACAACACGTACACGTATCACGCGTAGAGAACAAATTATTTGATAATGATAGCCCAATTAGCATGTGTCATCACTTGTTACCACGTCAACAAGCTTCTTGTCGGTCCATTTTTTTTTTTTTTTTTTTTTTTTTTTTTTTTTTTTTTTTTTTTTTTTATATACCATGAGACTGATTCTTAATTTCTCTTAAAGTTAGTTTGGTGACCATGAAAGAAAAAAGTATTTAGAAAAATAGGACAAAAAGTATAGATATTTAAGCACTAGCAATAAATTTTACAGCATGCTACTTTTAATTAAAATTTTAAATATTTTTATATCAAATAATTAACGTGCTAAATAATACAGTCCATCACACATTTATATGACATATATATATATATATATATATATTAATATATAATCAGTTTTAATAGTTTAAAGATCAAATCATTATACAGAAAAAAAGAATCAAACATTTTTCAACACTAATTTTTGTGTGAAACGCATAAAGCACTATTTGATAAATTAAATGTATAAACTAAAAAATACCTCCTCCATTTTTTATTTGATGTTTAAGATTTTGCTCAAAAATTATTTAGTTTTTATTTATTTCTAAACTAAAATATTATTTATTATTTATCTAAACATGATTCAACCAATAAGAAACAGTGTGTAATTATCAAAACCAGTAAAAATTAATCAATTTTACATTAAAAGTTAAACATCATCTAATTTAAAACAAATTTTTTTTCCGAAAACATCAAATAAAAAAAAATAGAAGGACTAATATTTTTTTATAAGTAAATACATGTTCCAAAACAATAAAAAGTAAAGTAAAAAAATCGCTAAAAATTGCTAAAATTCATTTGTCAACTTAACTCAAAAATCTTTTTGCTATTTTTCTTAATGTCAGATTTCCTTTCTTAGGATTTTTCAAAATATTATATTTACTTCTGCTATACAATATGAAAATATTTCTCCCTTTTTCAATTAAAAAAAAATCTCTCACTCAAAAACAAAAAGGAAAAAAAGCAAAGAAAAAAAGTAAATAATACGCCGACGTTTTGTGTTTCACGTTAAGCTTCCTTTTTTTTTTTCTTTTTCTCTTTTGCCTTTTAAATAACCGTCGGACTCGTATTTCTCGCCTCCGCCGGCGAACAGTTTTATTTTCTCTCTCTCTCTCAGCGTGTTCTAATTTCTGCCACAAAACCCTAATTTTTCTTAAACCCTAAAATTCGTGTAACCCTTGCTTCAATTTTGTTAATCCATTGTTTACGAATCTCTCATCTAAAGCTACATTCTCCGATAAATCGTTTTAATCGACTCACTGACTCGTGAGTTGACTCGTAAGCTGTTTCTCTAATTACTTATAGAATTTTTATGCGATGATGTTTCAATATGGAAGAAACTAGTAGAATTTCTGATCCAGAGAATGGGAGTTCGAGTTACGGCGGTAAACCGCCGAATCCACTCTCTTTCTCTTCTTCCTCCGCCGCTGCCGTATACAAGCAAAGCTTCGACGGCGAGCGATCGTTGGCTCCGTGTAATAAGAGGTCACTTGTTCGACACCCATCTCTCGTAAGATTCGTTTCTTGTTTATTTAATCCGATATCTTTAGTTTTGTGTATTGAATGTTGAATTTGGTAATAATTCACTAATAATTAAGGTAGCAAGTTTATGTTTTTAATGTGTCATTAAGAGATGCTTAAGGTTTTGTAATTGATTTTGTTTGGTAGGTGAAGACAAAGGTGTCAGATATATCTGTTGAGAATGAGTTTACTATAGAGAAGAACAAGTCTGAGTTTGTTCCTGCTATGCGTTCTGGAGCTTGGTCTGATATTGGATCCAGGTCAAGCATGGAAGATGCTTATCTATGCGTTGATAATTTCATGGATAGCTTTGGACTTCTGAATTCTGAGGCCGGTCCAAGTGCCTTTTACGGGGTAAATTCTTGATTTGTACATTATTTTGTTGCCGCAATTGCAATGCAAGCGATATAGATATGACACTAAGGCGGGGATCTCTTATTCATTTTTGTTTTGTATTAGGTATTTGATGGACATGGTGGGAAGCATGCTGCTGATTTTGCATGTCACCATATACCGAGGTACATTGTTGAAGATCAAGAGTTTCCTAGTGAAATCGATAAGGTTTTATCTTCAGCATTTCTTCAAACAGACACTGCCTTCTTTGAGGCTTGTTCATTGGATGGTAGCCTTGCTTCAGGAACTACTGCTTTGGCAGCTATTCTTTTTGGGAGGTTAGCAAATTCAACACTTTTAATAGATGACTAGTACCTAAGACTGCATAAGTAGGCTAGCAATGTGTAGCACATTCTCTTTATTTTTAGCCAACTAGTTGTGTTGTCTCCCAATATTATTTTCTCTCGACGTATCTTTACATCTTCGTTATGTAAGGAAGAATCTATTTGGGAATAGATGCATGTAGTATGCATAATATCTGCCCGTATTCGCTGCTGCTGCTCTAATGTAGTTATTGTCTCAGCTTTATGTGGCTACCTTTTATCAAAGTTTGTATAAATTGATACTCAGATAAAAATTAGCTCTTCCAGTCTCGTATGTACTTGCTCATTTCATACTCTATAATTATTCTGGTATAAAACCTTTTTGTACCGTGTTGACATTTGGTTTTGTGGTAACAGGTCGTTGGTGGTAGCAAACGCTGGAGATTGTAGAGCAGTCTTATCCCGTCAGGGAAAAGCCATTGAAATGTCAAGAGACCACAAACCCATGAGCAGTAAGGAGAGAAGACGCATTGAAGCGTCGGGTGGATATGTATTCGACGGATATCTAAATGGACAACTTAATGTGGCTCGTGCGCTCGGTGACTTTCATATGGAAGGCATGAAGAAGAAGAAAGATGGTTCTGATTGTGGACCTCTCATTGCAGAGCCTGAGCTCATGACAACTAAACTAACAGAAGAGGATGAGTTCCTCATAATCGGGTGTGACGGGGTTTGGGATGTGTTCATGAGCCAGAATGCTGTAGATTTTGCCAGAAGGAGACTGCAAGAGCACAATGACCCAGTAATGTGTAGTAAAGAGCTGGTTGAGGAAGCTTTGAAGAGGAAGAGTGCGGATAATGTTACGGCAGTGGTTGTGTGTCTTCAACCACAGCCACCACCAAACTTGGTAGCACCGAGGCTGAGGGTTCACAGAAGCTTCTCGGCGGAGGGTTTGAAAGATCTACAGAGCTACTTGGATGGCTTGGGGAATTAATTGGGGGACATGGGGATGGTGACGAATGATTTATTCTCTGTTTTTGTTTTGTCTTTTCTTACAATTTATAGTTTTGGTTTTGGAGGTTTTGTTCTGTTAAATTCTTGCAATTTGAGTAACTTATAACATGAGGCGGCATACAATAATTTATTGTTTGGTAGGATATATTTTTTTGTCACTTTTGCATAATAATAATTCTGCTTCAGTCTCATTTGTTTTGTACCTAAATAGGAATCCTCATTCCTCCCTTCACTGAATATGTTGTGTTCTTGTACAAAATTTGAATGTATATTTCTGAAAACTCGCTTAAAAACTAAAAAACTAAAAAAAAAATGGAAACTGAACAATACCCAAATTGTATACTTTGAATATCCTTACACAATCAATATTTCTTCTATTACCAATTCGATTTGCTTTGGAACTATTAGGAAGTCTTCTATATCTATTTTTTTTTGGAATATATTGTATATAATCCAAATTCTCATATTTCTTAGGGGTTAACCCTAATCTCATGTGTATAACTCAATCTCAATAAATGATTCAAGGTGTCCATATCAAATTTGGCATGGTATCAGCATGAGGTGCCGCAACTTGTAAAACCTTATCAGAGTCATCATTTGACTAAGCAAGGACTTTCTTCTTAGTTTTTTTTCTTGCCTTACTTGTAGAAGTCACATCTTTTTTCCACTTCTTTCTGTTCATTTCGGCCTCCAAATCATTCTCTAGCTCTCTCTGATCATTCAACTATCCACTCTCTCTCGAAAACCTCTCATCTCTTCTAGAATCCTCCATGGGCAAGAGATCCACTAGTGAAGGTGAAGTAGCATTTCCTTATGTTTCGAAGAAAAACTCTAAGAAGAAGCCTTTGCTTTGTCAAATGATAACTCTGATAAGGTATTACAAGTTGAAACATCTCTTAGGGATTAACCCTAATCTCATGTGTGTATATATATGAACTCAATCTTATATACACATGAGATTAGGTTTAATCCCTAAGAGATGCTTCAACTTGTAATACCTTCTACAATATATTTCAAAGATAATATATATGATTTTCATATAGGAACTGAATCGAACAGCAAAATCATTCCATCAATAATGTTTCCTAAGTAGTTAGACATAAATGGTATGTCAATCATGATTCCCAATGGTCTGATTAACTTGATTAAGCAACTAATTGATTGGAATCGTTTATCGCCCATATCCCAAATCCGCCGTATTATTCAATATGACTCTAGCAAGAGATTAATGAGCCATATAAGAGCAAAGCCTCTGAAACAACCAACAATGGTCTTAGGTTCTGGTATTGATGACTATTATATCTTTCCAACATTTAACATTGATTCTCATATTCAATCATATAACATGTTATTGATAGATTTTATGGGTTTTCTAAAATGTACAAAGAATGGCCATTATTAATTTTCTAAACTCAACTAGAAACCCATATATTATCAATCTTACAACTATAAATAATCTACGATAGTGTCATTTACACAATTTTAATATCAAACAAATAGAAGACCGAAAATAAAAAATTGAAAAAGAGTAATATATAAGTGGAGCCTAACCTAGTCCAAGCGGTATCAACAAAACAATATCTTTAATAGATAAAAAAAAAAAACAACAACAAACAAGGAAGAAGAAAACAAATATGTAAACTTGAAAAAAAATCCTAAGGGTGAGGATGATAAAACACTGTTGAAGGGCTTGCGAATCGATTTTTTGCTTTGGACAATAAATTGCAGCTGTGAAATAGATTGTTGAAGACTATGGGAAGGAAGAATTCTTTAGCTTTGATGAAACAATTTTGTTGCATGCTTTGATGGAAAACTTTGATGTATCATACTTTGCTCCTTTTCCATCTTTTATTGAGTAGGTAGTGATCTTTTTACTTCTTCTTGTTGACTTAAGCTTGAAATAACTTAAGTCACAAGTTACTATTTCCTAAAGAGATTAGGACTAGAAACTTTAGGAGTTATCTAAAGTTATATTTAGGATTTATCTAAATATAAGTTCTAATAGGATTTGATTTGATTAAGAGTATTATGTAAGGAGATGTCAAGTTTTCGGCGGGTTAAATGTAATGTATTATATAATAGAAAGAGTAATGATCCTTATAACAGACATCATGTTAAGATTATATGATGAGATGGGTTAAATAAGGTTGACACCTCTAAATATTTGAAAATTTGATTCTCCAAACAATTTTGAAAATAAGAAATTATGGATTATGCATGCAATGTTTTCATTGGAATTCTAAAATGAAAATATAGAATCCACGTACGAGTTGAATTTGATATTATTATATACCAAAAATATTTGATTATGTGAATAATTGCTAATTCCGTAATTAGCTCAAATAAATCTCTATTTCAACAACAAAAAAATTACAAATTGAAAAAGAAACTTCCTAATTAATTAAAAATAATAGCTGACTTCTTTAATTGAGTCAAAATAATATACGTTTCAGATGCGACTCATTTATGATATTTCGATTTTTGATATAACTGAATTATATGCAATCTTATTTTGTGGTTCTTAACATAAATTAACTTATTGTTCAAATAATATTATTTTTATAAAAAAAATCTTACTTTCTGTTTTCATATCTTAAGAAAAATTATCCCTAATCTCTACAATAATTAAATGAGAAGTAGAAACGCACCATATTCAAAGTTAGGGCATTGGAGGCATGTGGTTAAAAGTTGGAATGATTTGTCCTAAACACCCTTAATGAATTGTTCTTCTCGAAATTTCTTCTTCTTCGTAATTAGGGGTATATAAGTCTAATCGTGTGTTGATCTCTATAATAATGTCCTAAACACCCTCGATTTCGAAATTTTTTGTTCTTAATTGTTAGGGGTATATAAGTCTAATCGTGTTTTGAGATGATTAGTCTTAATCACCCTTAAATTTTTTTTTTATAGTGTAATCGTTGGGGATACGGATGTCATAATGTCTCGACTTTAAGGATTATGGAATCTTAGCTTAAATTTATTTGTTAATTTTTTGGATAATTCTATATCTTAGTAGTTAAAATTCGTTTTTGTTAGTTTTCTGATTTAGTTTCTAATTAAAAAGTTAAATTTCTTAAGATAATGATTGATATTTGCCCTAATCTTAAAGCTATATATATTGTTGATCGGCCAGAGAATTAGGTATTATTTTTTTCTGTGCCCATTAGATAGTTTTCACCGTTATAGTTTTTTTTATACAGCTACGATTCTGATGAATCAAATTGTTTGTCATGCATATATTTTTTTTATTTACCTTTAGAGGTCGTGTGCATATTATTTGTTGTTTGTTTTATTTTTTGTATTAGTTCGTTTATTTATTGTTTTGCTGATTTGATTCTTTTGGTATGTGTTTCAGTTTTGTAGAACGTGGGAGGTTCCATCGACAAAGCTTTCGAACGAAGGTGGTGTTGACAAGAACAGAGCAAGGTTTGGAAAGGTATTTCTATAGATTTGGTTTGTATATTTTACATATATTTACCTATTTAAATGTTTGTGTTTCTTTCTGTTATATTATATATTTTATATGCGATTTTATTGCGTATTATTGCTTTGTATTGTTTTGTAATTCAATTGTCCAATAGTTTTTTTTTATATGCTTGGGTATCAAAAGTTTCTTTTGTGATTCGTAATTATATTTTATGATGATCTTCATATTGTCTCCGTTTTTTATCTTTCAATAGTTAAATGGTTTTGACCGAATTGTTAACAAGAGACGTTTATTGTCTTTGATCATTAAGATTGTGAAAATTATTCAAAAACTATATTTCATCTCCTGTTTGATGAATTGCCTTGAAGTTTGTTTTATCTATTTGTTGATTCTATTCATAGGACGACGACATTTGCAATAACAAGCTCTTTATACAATAAAATTTAGTTGGGGTCATTACTTAATTGTTTTTAATCTCGGTGTTATTTTTTGTTTCATTCATGTGTGGAATTGACGATGATGAGGCGTTCGTTATGGTTTAGTGCTTTTGACTTTAATATATTTCAATATTGTTTCAGCTTTTTAATATCTTTGATAAGATTTTGTGCAGCCAAAAATAGAGTAAAGTATCATTCCATTCACGACAGCTTTTGAGGAGATGTTATATGAATACGGTTTGCCATAGATCCATAGATTATATGTGATTAATTCACACATATTTTATCTGATATTAAAGCCAAAGCATTTATAGGTCCTATTAAATTCAATTTCTGAACTGATTTCATTTTTTTTATGTGTGTTTAGGTTTATCGAGCTTGAAAGATTTGATCTAAATTTATGTTCTTTTATGATGTGGTAAAGAAGGAATCTACATACGAAGGAAGAAAAGTATCAATCTCAAGGTTGAACGAACGAGGAAAGAAATATAAAAGAGAGAATGATATTGAGCTTGCACAAGTGATTTCTGGAAGCGATTTAAATAAGTTACAGGATGTTTTGCGTTCACGGCATCGTCAGCGATCTGTTTTACAGCGTCGGAAGGAAGAGGAACTTGTAAGCCTTTTTCTCGAAATAAATGAGTTTCAGGATAACTAGCTTTGAAAGAGTTGCTAGCTTCTCAGTTTTCCCACACATTAAGTTACATATACCACCACTATCAAAGAATTCTGCTTATGTATTCCCTCCTTGCAGGCTCTTCTGTACGCAGATCCTTTTGATGTTGAAGCACATAAGAAAATTGAAGCTGCAATTCGACAGGTTAATTGTTCTTACTTAAGTTAGATGTACTGGATAACAGAATTTTGACAATTTGTATACATGGTTTGATGGAAACTTAAAGCTCGAGTCTTTTTTTTGGGATTAAAGGTTGTTGAAGGCCTTGGGAGCACCTAGGAATGAATCGATATATATTGCAGGAGGTGAGCCGTATGGTGGCTCACGAGCATTAGAGCCTCTAGCTAAAGAGTTCTCTAATTTGGTGACAAAGGAGACATTGGCTCATAAAGGCGAACTCTTGCCTTACACCAATAGATCCTCAGCTTTAGCAGCTATTGACTACATCGTATCACTTAGCAGCGATGTTTTTCTTCCTTCCCATGGTGGTAACATGGCAAAAGCTATGCAGGTAGCACAACAAAATAGTAGAGATATATTATCGTTGATGGATTTGATTTTCCAAAGTTTGTTTCTTAATCTCTGTTTATTCTCTCAGGGAAAACAGAGCTTATGTAGGACACATGAAGTTTATAATGCCTAATAAGAGAGAAATGCTTCCTTTACTGGAGAATTCTTCGGTTTCGGATGCCGAGCTCAGTTTTGTAACTCGGAAGCTTCACCGTAAGTACCAAGGCCATCCTGAGTCACTGAGAGGGTGGAGAGATCGTGACATGATGGCTTATCCCGTCCCGGAGTGTATGTGCCGCCATGGAAAACACAGGTCTGTAGGTTTCTTCTAGGTCAGGTTCCTTGGTTCTCACGGTAACGGTTGTCACATAGTCATGTCTCTTGGTATAGCTCAGGTGCCTTGCTCGTCAAAGCAATAACTGTCCAGCTGCAACTAATCGCCATTAGACACGTGTACATATAAATTCTAAGCCAAGTTTGGTTCACGGTTTATCGTTTTACTGTCCCATTCTATTTGTATTTGTTTTCTTTTTGAGATTGATGTATGCATTGTTGCATAAACAGTTTGTAGCCGCTATTGAAAACCAGATTTATCGAGTAGAATCTTCTCTGCAAGAGGCTTTAAACGAGAATGGGAAACAACCTTTGCGTTGGGTGAATCTTAACAAAGAAGAGCGTGATGACCTTGCCATGTTTCTATCTGGATCTTCTCAGACATCAGAGAGTTTAAACAGTGATAGCAACTTGAGAGATTCCTCAACGAGTTCTGTAGCTGAGGATCCACGTGGGATGAATGGCAGAAGAGAGACTAGATGTTATGGTGACAGTCCTGACTGTGTGATAGACATTGACGTGAGAGGAAGTCTTGAAAGTGGTGATAAAAAGGCTGGTACAAGAAGAACATGGAGTTCACCAAATGTACCGAATATCAGTGCGTTGAGGATTAATGTTCCTGTTAATGCAAAAGAAGAAGAGAGGGAGAAGTTCATGTCACAAATCGAAGACACTCCTAAAGAAAAAGGATCTAAACCTCTGTTTTGGCTGCAGAGATGTCGTGATTATAACCAGGTAAGCTTCTGCAGTTAAGATCATCTCTACACTACTAAATAGGATCATAAGTCTTAGTTGTTTATCATTGTGCAGCTTCCTTTAGTTGCCTCCTTTAGTTTAGATCAGGTAAGCTTTAGATAAACTAAACGTTCATTGATCACAAGGAATAAGGAATCCCCATGACCTAAATGGTGTCTATATGTTTAATGTTCAAGAAAGAAAGTGTACTTACCGTCCAATAGCAAGAAAATCAATATCATAGAAGGTATGCAGATATATAAAATACGTTTAGCTCGATATTTGAGGCTTATACAATTGGCATGATCAAAAAAGAAATTTTGTTTCAATAGTTTATTTTTGCTTTTAATTTAAAATTTATTGTATATATCTCTCATGATGAGGCCAACCAAATACTGGTTTCAATAGTTAATCGTGCTTTTTTTTTCTAGCCAGATTAAGATATATGCTTCGATTCTTGGTAAGAGTTATATCGTGTTTGTGTTTTACAATGTGCTTAAAAAGAAATTCTATATACAATGTTAGGCCATATTGATTTAATTTCGGTTCATTATGCAGGAAGTATGCAAACACTTGATGTTGGATGCTAGACTACATTTTATGTTTTCTACACATATATGGCAGAATATATTGGGTTCAAGTTTTCAAACATAGAACCGAGAAGTCAGAAAAGCAAAACTTTTATATTTTTGAAGCCGAATTTCATATTCATCGGCCTCTACTACAGGAGCAGTGTTGGTAATGTTTAGATTTCATGTTGTACTTATGAACTGGTGCAGGATTTGGATGAACTGAGTAGTGGTAGAGAGATGGTTTACGAGAGAATCCAAACTCACTTAACTTGATCGAAGTCATATCAAGATACTGAATGTGGTGCTGTTAATGCTTCTAATGGCTCCATTAATACACATGTCTATGGTACGTACCAAATAATAAGCCATTTAATTCAAATAATATATATCCTTCATTGTATATGAATATAAATTTAATGTTCTACATATAATGACAAGACTGTTCTATAAATTACAACAACGTAGGTGGAGGATGGGCAAACATGGATCATAATCATCACTACTCATTTGCGCCTTGCAACTTCTTCCATAGACCAAAGCCTATGTTTGATCTAGAAGGTCGTCAAGAAGAAGAAGAATGTGGTGTCAATGCTTATCTGGAACATCGATGTAGGCTTCCTCTCTTCCCTATGCACGGTGAAGATCACCTCAACGGTGGTAGTGGTGATATCCGGAAGTATGGCCAATCGAACGATCGTGATTGTTTTGGTAGAGACTCTTGTGCTTCTCTTGAGTCTAGACACCGTTATACACATACAAGGACTTATTTGGACACCGTATGAACTAGACACCGTTATACACATACAAGGAATTATTTGGAGAAGACATCTTCGCTAATACGTGTACGAATATGAACTTTGGTTGGTATTCGAGTAAGGCATCTCTTTTAGTTGTGGGCTTTGTTTTACTTTTTTTTATTAAGAGTTGTGCGATATTTTAATAAATAGTTTATTGTTCATTATTAAACGGAGTCCGTATAACTTTTTGTGATATTTAGTTTGTAAATAAATATGTATATATATAATATATAGTGTATTATTGATCATACTAATTATTAATGAAAATGAAAGAAATAGTTTATTGAGGAATTAAACCAATTTTTTTGTTAATATATATATTTTAAATCGTGATGACTTAACCTTCCTTTATTATAAGTTTCAACTTTTTTTTGTGTTTTATAATTTTTTTTTGTGGAGATGATAAGAAACTCATTGGCATATTATTTCTCGGATTATTGAACAGAGTTTTTAATTTTAAAATTATTTAGTTAGCAAATGTATGTTTCTATTGTTAATAAAAATAAAAAATATAAATTGTGTGTAATAGAAATACAGATGGGTTCAACAATATTTTTTCTCAACTTAGTTCTATTATATAGGAAATAAAAATAGCAAAATCATAAAATCATGTTTAAGTAGTAAACAATTTAACCATTTTAAGCTATATTAATTTTTATAAGGATTATGATAGTGCCAAATATAACTGTTAATATTTATTAAAAAATAGAATCATTTAAGGTTATTTTGAATTATTTCCATTATAAAAAATATCATTTAGAATTTAAAAGGAAATATTTTTTGGAAATAATTATTATTTTTGGGTTATTATTTCGGGAAAAGAAATGTTTTAGGGTTACATATATACATATTTAAGATTATTTATTTTTGAAAACGATAATATGTTGTCATTTATATCTATCATAAGATTTGGAAATATCTAAAAAAAATTTAGAAAGAAAATAATATATGATAGGTTTATTACTTTTTTGAAAAGAATAAAATATCTAGATAGTTACCGTATTATTGTTATAAATTTATAATGTCAAAACACAAAAAAATCTATCACTTTTGATTGTGAATGATCCTTATGAATATAACATTATGTTTTCGAAAAAAGAATTGAGATATTAATTAGACATTAAGTTTGCATGTAAAAACTTTATAATATCTTTAATAAAAGATAAATATTCTCGACTATGAATTTTATTTTAAACATAATAAGATTGTTTAGTTTTGGTTTATATTTCCCCTTTTAAATTTGTAAAAGTTGTAGATAAAGTCTAAAATATTCAATAAATATCTTTATTTGGGGAATTGCCAATTTTTGAAAAAACATAATTGTTACATAATTAACGGTCCTGGAAGTAGTTGTGGCGGAGGCTACAACGTTGTTGCCGCCAGTGAGAGCTCCTCCGGTGATGGTGGAGCTCAGCAGCTGAATCTCATAGCTTTCGAAATGATTATTTGTGTTCATATTGTTTCTTTATGTTGAAGATATGCATATCAAAGTTGGTTGGGTGTGTCTGCCAACTTGGTAATTGGTGACAAATCTAATCCATTACAACGATGGCATTTGATCTATCTATATATATATATATATATATATATATATATATTTATTTTTGTGACTTCATATTACTTTTTTTATCATTGAGAGGAAGAAGATGTAGGAGTACTTGGAGAAGAAAAAGAATGTAATCTTCCTTCCTTATAATCGTTATACTATATATTAATGTGTTCATGTCTTAAAATTTTGGTAGTTTCGGATGAAAGTAATATGAAGAAGAACAGGAGGAACTTGGTTAAAGGTAATACGAAGAAGAACAAGAGGAAATTTGGTTTCAGGAAACAGCTCGCACTATGACTCAGGCACTTACAGTGCTGATGTTAAGAAGTTCAGGAAATTGGTCTTGGATAACCATAAGTACGGTGCAAGCAGCGAGTACGGAAACTCGACCGAGTACCGGAATACGACCGATTACAGGCTTGATCCGTCTTCCTCGAGCAGCGAGGAGATTCATAGAGGAAGAGTTAACAACAACAAAAGTACAAACCCACTCTTAGCTAAGAGATTTAATTTAGCTGTTAGTTTTCCAACTTTCAAAATAATCTAGCTTACTGTGTTTTTTATGGTTTATTTTCATGTTACAATTGTTTCAACTTTTTTTTTTTTGTCACTGTTGGATTTGTGTTGGTGTCTATGAAAAACTTCAAACTTTTGGTTGCGACATGTGATTAATTGATTTGTTAATGCTAATTGTCTCTACTGATGTTCAAGTGTTATCTCCATCTCTACCAAGTAACGTAGGATTTACAAGTGAGATATGAGAGGAAATTAGGAATTGAACAACCCACGAAAACTAAAGGTGATGACGAAGAGCAACGTAGACAACATTGTTTAGAGGTGATTCATTATTATCTCTCTTACGGTTTAAATATTTGGTTTTAGTCAGTTTGTATTTAGATTCACTTGTTTGATTGTCCGTTTACTTTATAGTGCGTTCCTATAAATCATTTGGTTTTCACAATTATCTAGAAAATTACTAATTAAATCTTATTGTTTGTTTGACGCAAGTGGTTAAAACTCTGTAGACATAATGAGACAAAAAGGTGGGAAATTTGGTGAGGAATTCAATTTTTTTATTATATGTTCTGACATTCTACCATTAAGCACATCCTCATGCTTTTACAATCATTATGTGCAAGTAACTTAATTGGTGAATGTTGTGATTCCAATGCCCAATCCAGATCATGATCCAACACCAAGAGTTGGAAGGATCAGTTTGAATTCTTGGATCCAATATTTATTAAAAGCATATTCTAATGATATGATATATTACTGCCGATGTTTTTAGTATCTTATTTTTTAAAGTATAACTAACTAAGCATACCAAAAAAGCAGGAAAAACGAGAGGTGATGAGATGAAGTCATGAAGACAATCACAACGAGAAGCATGAAGGCAAAGTTAAATTCTATTTCCTACATAAACCAATGTAAATGTTGTTCTTTTGGTTTTGCTTATTCCTTTCTTGATTTTTTCTTTGTATTTCTCCTGAATATATATATATATATATATATAAAACCATGAAAAAGGACCAGAGACCGAGAGCTGGTAAAGATGAGACCACAACAACAATGAACATCAACATCTACAAGGTTGATTTCTATTTTCTATAATAAAATATGTCCATACTAATCTTTTGGTTTTGTTTATTCATCTCTTCTAACATAGTTATATTGTTTCTTTTTTTCTTTTCTATATTAGTTTTGTCGTTTTGTGTGTTTTAGAATATTTTCTATCATTCGTAATCTATGATCAATATTAGAGAAACTGAGAAAGACCGAGACTATGAGAATAAGAACTTCACAAAAAGAAAATGACGAATGTACAAAGCCGATCAAACAGAAGAACATAAAAAAGTTCGAATAAAGAGGATCAACAGAAAAGTTCTATAAATTTCGCTTTTCTAACCAATTCTATATGAGATCATTATGTTCTATTTAGTTTGTTATGTATTTTGTAATACTCAAAAATATAACACAAAGATGATGCAAGAGAAGAAGAAGTAAGATGAGTATGAAGATGAAAATGTGAAAGAAGAAGAATATGAACAAGAACGTGAATACAAAGACATAGAAGATGAGGATGGCGAAGATGTAATGATTATGAACACAAAAGATAATGAAAGTATATCATCATGACGAAGGAGAAGATTTAAAAGTTATTGTGTGGTTGCGTCTCTTTATTTTAGTATTTTTGTTGCCTCAAATAATACAATGTTATATAGTAAGTTGTTAAAATGTATGGACGTGTTGGCTTACTTGAGAGCCGGTTCAATAGCGAAGACTATAAAACTGATGAGTTTTACAATTTTTTCTTGAAGCTATATGATATAACTGGAAAGAGAGAAGAGATTTTACGTATATGGAATGTTTTACATAAAAAACATAAAAATATAGAAATGAGAGATATGAAACTTGATCATGTCTTTGCACACACATCACGAGAATGATGAAACCCCATTGATTTGATTCCAATCTTGATAACAAATCAATTTCGTAGCTAAATTTATTTATTTATTTATGAGTCTCTAAAATTTCGATAACCTTCATATGATTGGTTAAAAACTATAAAACATTGAGGTCATTATAATTATATTAACTTTGATAAGGATTATGCTAATACAAAATAAAAATGTGAGTGTTTATTAGAAAAAAAAAGATTCAATTAATATTATTTTGGATTTTTATTTATTAAAATGGCGTTTATATTTTGAAAGAAAAATAACAAATTGGAAATATTTATAACTTTTTGGCATATTGTTTCAAGTATAAGGAAAGATTTTACGGTTATATATCTTTTAAATTATTTTATTTTAAAATAATAATTAAACTTGCCATACATCTCTATCCTGATTGGAAATATCTAAAACTGAACATATATTTATGAAAAGAAAATAATATAAGTTGATTTTTTGCAAATTTGATATGTCAAAAAGGTAATATCATTATTTTGTGTTCAAGGCAATAATTTTTTGTATGTATAGCAACATTATAATTTTTTAAAAAAATAGAATCATGGATGTAATCAACTATTGTCAAGGTATAATATTTAAATAAATAAATTTTGACCATATTCTTCTCTTTACGTAATTTAAAATTAGAGCATTTAAGTTAGATTAATCAAAATTAGAAAAAAAATTAAATTTTTAAAAGGGTAGTTGGCATGTAAGAACATTTTCATTGGATTTTTTAAACTAGAGACATTTAGAAACTCTTATTTACGGTAATTCAAAATTATAGAAATATTAATTTTAGTTTAAATTCTTTAGAATCGGTTTTTTATAAAGAATATTATAAGAAACTCTCTCTTCAACATGAAACACATGTCTTTTTATAAGTGGTGAAAGAGCTTATAATAAACGTATAAATCATTATCTCATTGATGAGTTTGGCTATAATCATGATAACAAAGAAAGAGAGCAAAATTGACGGTTTGCTGCAGCCTCATAAAATAGCTCTTGATAAACGTAGAAACATTTTCTAATTGATGATTTTGGCTATAACCATGATTACAAAAAAAAAACAAAATTGACGGTTTTCTATAATCTGATAAAAGAGCTTTTGATAAACATAGAAGTTATTTGATGATTGATGAGTTTGGTTTTAACAATGATCACAGAAATAAAAAAAAATTTACGGTTATTTCAACCAGATGAAATAGCTCATGATAAACATAGAAGTCATTTGCTGATTGATGAGTTTGACTATAAACATGATAACAAAAAAAGAGAGCAAAATTGACGGTTTTCTACCATATGATGAAGAGCTCTTGATAAACGTAGAAATCATTGAATGATTGATGAGTTTGGCTATAACTATGATAACGTAAAAAAGAAAAAATTGACTTTTTTTGTAGCCTCATAAAAAACTCTTGAATTTTTTTGCAGCCTCATGAAAAAGGTCTTGATAAACTTAAAAATTATTTGTTTATGGAGGAGTTTGGCTACAATAATGATAAAAATAAGCAAAATTGACGGTTTTCTACAGAGTGATGAAAGAGTTCTTGATAAACATAAAAATCATTTGTTATGGATGAGTTTGGTTAAAACTATAATGACGTAAAAAGAGACAAAATTGACAGTTTTCTTTCTACAGCTTCATAAAAGAGCTCTTAATAAATGTAGAAATCATTTGTTGATTGATGAGTTTGGCTATAACCATGATAACAAAAAAAAGATGAGCAAATTTGAAGGTTTTCTACATTCTGATGAAAGACCTTTTGATAAATGTAGAAATCATTTGCTGATTAAAGAGTTTAGTTATAATCATGATAACAAAACAAGAAGTGCAAAATAGACGATTTTCTGCAGTCTGATGAAGGAGATCTTAATAAACGTATAAATCACTTGCGGATTGATGAGTTTGACAATAACCATGATAACAGAAAAATGAGCAAAATAGAAAGTTTTCTCTAGCCTCATTAAAAAGCTCTTGATAAAAGTATAAATCATTTGCTCATTACGGGGTTTGGCTATAACCATGATAACAAAAAAGTAGTAAAATTGAAGGTTTTCTGCAATAAGACGATAGAGCTCTTGATAAACATATAAATCATTAGTTGATTGATTAGTTTGGCTAAAACAATGATAAAGAAGATAAAAAAGAGAAAATCTCTTATTTTCTACACCCTGGTGAAAGAGTTTTTGATAAATGTAGAAGTCTTTTGCTGATTGATGAGTTTGACTATAATCATGATAACAAAAAAAAGAGAGCAAAATTGAAGGTTTTCTACAATATGATGAAGAGCTCTTGATAAACGTAGAAATCATTGAATGATTGATGAGTTTGGCGATAACAATGATAACGTAAAAAAGGAAAAAATTGACTTTTTTTGCAGCCTCATGAAAAAGCTCTTGAAAAACGTAAAAATCATTCTTATGGAGGAGTTTGGCTATAAAAATGATAAAAAAAGGAGCAAAATTGACGGTTTTCTGCAGAGTGATGAAAGAGCTTTTGATAAACGTAGAAATCATTTGTTAATGGATGAGTTTGGTTAAAACTATGATGACGCAAAAAGAGACAAAACTGACAGTTTTCTACAGCCTCATAAAAGAGCTATTGATAAATGTAGAAATCATTTGTTGATTGATAAGTTTGGCTATAACCATGATAACAGAAAAATTGAGCAAATTTGAAGGTTTTCTGCATTTTAATGAAAGAGCTTTTGATAAATATAGAAATCATTTGCTGATTAAAGAGTTTACTTATAATAATGATAACAAAACAAGAGATGCAAAATTGACGATTTTCTGCAGTCTTATGAAGGAGATTCTGATAAACGTATAAATCACTTGCTGATTGATGAGTTTGACAATAACCATAAAAATAGAAAAATGAGCAAAATAGAAAGTTTTCTCGAGCCTCATAAAAAAGCTCCTTATAAAAGTATAAATCATTTGCTCAGTACGGGGTTTGGCTATAACCATGATAACAAAAAAGTAGCAGAATTAAAAGTTTTCTGCAATATGATGAAAGAGCTCTTGATAAACGTAGAAATCATTAGCTGATTAATTAGTTTGGCTAAAACAATGATAACGAAAAAAAAGGAGAAAAATCTTAGGTTTTCTGCACTCTGATGAAAGAGTTTTTGATAAACGTAGAAGTCATTTGCTGATTGATGAGTTTGACTATAAAAATGTAAAAAAAGAGAGCAAAATTGATGGTTTTATACAATATGATGAAGAGCTCTTGATAAACATAGAAATCATTGAATGATTGATGAGTTTGGCTATAACTATGATAAGGTCAAAAAGGAAAAAATTGACTTTTTTTGCAGCCTCATGAAAAAGCTCTTGAAAAACGTAAAAATCATTCTTATGGAGGAGTTTGGCTATAAAAATGATAAAAAAGGAGCAAAATTGTCGGTTTTCTGCAGAGTGATGAAAGAGCTCCTGATAAACGTAGAAATCATTTGTTAATGGATGAGTTTGGTTAAAACTATGATGACGCAAAAAGAGACAAAACTGACAGTTTTCTACAGCCTCATAAAAGAGCTATTGATAAATGTAGAAATCATTTGTTGATTGATGAGTTTGGCTATAACCATGATAACAGAAAAATTGAGCAAATTTGAAGGTTTTCTGCATTTTGATGAAAGAGCTCTTGATAAATATAGAAAACATTTGCTGATTAAAGAGTTTAGTTATTATCATGATAACAAAACAAGAGATGCAAAATTGACGATTTTCTGCAGTCTTATGAAGGAGATCCTGATAAACGTATAAATCACTTGCTGATTGATGAGTTTGACAATAACCATAAAAACAGAAAAATGAGCAAAATAGAAAGTTTTCTCGAGCCTCATAAAAAAGCTCCTTATAAAAGTATAAATGATTTGCTCATTACGGAGTTTGGCTATAACCATGATAACAAAAAAGTAGCAGAATTGAAAGTTTCCTGCAATATGATGAAAGAGCTCTTGATAAACGTATAAATCATTAGCTGATTGATTAGTTTGGCTAAAATAATGATAACGAAAAAAAAAGGAGAAAAATCTTTGGTTTTCTGCACTCTGATGAAAGAGTTTTTGATAAACGTAGAAGTCATTTGCTGATTGATGAGTTTGACTATAAACATGAAAAAAAAAAGAGCAAAATTGATGGTTTTCTACAATATGATGAAGAGCTCTTGATAAACATAGAAATCATTGAATGATTGATGAGTTTGGCTATAACTATGATAACTTAAAAAAAAATTGACTTTTTTTGCAGCCTCATGAAAAATCTCTTGATAAACTTAAAAATCATTTGTTTATGGAGCAAAATTGATGGTTTTCAGCAGAATGATGAAAGAGCTCTTAATAAACGTATAAATAATTTGTTAATGAATGAGTTTGGCTAGAACTATGATGACGCAAAAAAAAGACAAAATTGACAGTTTTATGCAGACCAATAAAAGAGCTATTGATAAATATAGAAATCATTTGATGATTGAAGAGTTTAGTTATAACCATGATAACAGAAAAAAAACAGCAAAATTGACGGCTTTTTCAGTCTTATGAAAGACCTTTCGATAAACGTAGAAATCATTTGTTGATTGATGAGTTTGGCTATAACAATGATAAAGAAAAAAAGTAAAAATGACAGTTTTCTACAGCATGATGAAAGAGCTCTTGATAAACATAGAAATCATTTATCGACTAATGAGTGTGTCTATAACCATGATAACAAAATAAGAGATGCAAAATTAACGGTTTTTACAACCTCATGAAAAAAGCTCTTCACAAATATAGTAATTATTTGCTAATTGGCTTTAACCACGATAAAAAAGAAAGTAAAACAGACGGTTTTCTTCAGTCTGTAGAAGGGCTCTTCATAAATGTCAAAATCATTTATTGATTGATGAGTTTAGCTAAAACAAAGATAACAAAAAAAGGTACAAAATTGACGGTTTTATGCAGCCTGATGAAAGAGTTCTTGATACACGTAGAAATTATTTGATGATTGATGAGTTTGGTTATAACAATGATAACGAAAAACGGAAAAAATGACGGTTTTCTGTTGCTTGATTAAAGAGCTCTTGATAAACGTAGAATCATTTGCTGATTGATGAGTTTGACTATAACCATGATATCAAAAAAAAAAGAGCAAAATTGATAGTTTTCTATAGTTTAATGAAAGAGTTCTTGAAAAATGTAGAAATCATTTGCTGATTGAAGAGTTTTGCTATAACCATGATTACAGATAAACAACATAATTGATAGAAGAGCTCTTGATAAACGTACAAATCATTTGTTGATTGAGGAGTTTCAGTTATAATCAAGATAACGGAAAAAGCAACAAAATTGACAGTTTTCTCCAGTCTGATGAAAGAACTATTGAAAAACGTAAAAGTTATTTGTTGATTGATGAGTTTGGCTATAACAATGATAAATAAAAAAATGAGCAAAACTGATGGTTTTCTGCACTCTCATGAAAAAACTCTTGATAAACGTAGAAATCATTTGCTAATTGATGAGTTTGGCTATAACCTTGATAATAAAAAAGGAGTAAAATATACTGTTTTCTACAATACATATGTAGAAAGAGCTCTGAATAAACGTAGAAAGCATTTGCTGATTAATGAGTTTGGTTATAACCATGGTAACAAAAAAAAATCAACGGTTTTCTGGAGCCTCATGTAAAAGTTCCTAAGAAACGTATAAATAATTTGCTGATTTATGAGTTTGGCTATAATCATGATAACTAAAGAAAGAGCAAAATTGACTGGTTTGGCAGCCGGATGAAAGACCTCTTTAATAACGTAGAAATCATTTGCTTACTTATTAGTTTGGCTATAGCTATGGTAACGAAAAAAATTGTAGCCTGATGAAAGAGTCTTGATAAACATAAAAATCATTTGCTGATTTATGAGTTTAGCTATATCCATGATAACAAAAAAGGATCAAAATTATTGGTTTTCTGCTATCTCATGAAAGAGCTATTGATAAACGTATAAATCATTTTTTGATTTAAAAATTTGGCTATAACCATGATTAAAAAAAAAAAATTGATGATCGTCTACAGCCTAATGAAAGAGCTCTTGATAAAGGTAGAAATCATTTGCTGATTGATGAATTTGGATATAACAATGATAACATTCTCTTATTTCTCATGATTTTACCATTTATACATGATATTTTCCGCGCATTTGCGCGGACAGTCACCTAGTTGAGTATTATATAAAATATAAAATATATTCATTCTAATATTACATATAGAAACTGAGAAATTTTTTTTAAATATTTTCTCACTTATTAATATAATATTTTAAAACATTATTCTGAAATATATAATATATAAAATTTTGTAATAAATAAAATTTAATTCTCGTTGTAGCAGGGGTGATGATATAGTATTATGAATTTATGATAATAGGATTAGATCAAATATGTTCCAAGGGCGAAAAATGTTAAATGGGCAAACATCTTGAAACACTTAACGAGATTCTCTGATATAGAACGAGGCCCAATATGCCAATCAAAGTGGGCTATTCCAATCGGTAATGAGGCCTAATTAGGAAGCAAATTCCGCACAGAAGACCAAGGTAAGTGAATGCACGCGCATTTATCAGCGCGTGATTTACAGTTGCTCAATCTCAGATCGCCACAGGCTCTGTTAATTTTCTCCTCCTCCGAAAGAGAGAGGAAGAAATAAATCAGATTCAAATCAAAGAGATAGAGAGAGAAAATGTCCGGTGTGGCTGCTATTCATGCGAGTTCATGGGGCGCGGCTCTGGTGAGAATCTCTCCGTACACTTTCTCCGCCATCGGAATCGCCATCTCAATCGGCGTCTCCGTTCTTGGTGCCGCCTGGTAAATCCTTCTCTTCTTCTCCTCCCAAATTGCTTTGCGAAATCAACGTGTTTACGAAAGCAATTTGATCTCTCTCTCAATGGTTTAGGGGAATTTACATTACCGGAAGTAGTTTGATCGGTGCCGCCATTGAAGCTCCTCGTATCACTTCCAAGAATCTCATCAGGTTTTGCCTTCGATTCAATTTCAATTTCAGGAAATTTCTGTGAACCAATGCGTATGCCATTAGATTGTAGTATAGGATATTGAAGAAAGAAATGTTGACCTAGGATTTGTCACATTGGCTCTGATTTTGATGCTAGAACTATGTTTGTTCATTGTTTTTGGAACTGTTTTTTTCAGTGTAATCTTCTGTGAAGCGGTGGCTATATACGGTGTTATTGTTGCAATCATACTACAAACAAAGTTAGAGAGTGTACCATCATCGAAAATGTATGATGCTGAGTCTCTAAGAGCTGGATATGCAATCTTTGCTTCTGGAATCATAGTTGGATTCGCAAACCTTGTATGCGGGTCTGTATCTTCTTCTTCTTTATCCTCTCTTTCTCGTATGGTTCATCCTGAACCTTTTGTAAACATGGAAATCTCACTGTTTATGCGGATTTGTGTTTGTAGATTATGTGTAGGAATCATTGGAAGCAGTTGCGCGTTGTCTGATGCTCAGAACTCGACGCTCTTTGTTAAGATTCTTGTGATTGAGATCTTTGGGAGTGCTCTCGGGTTATTTGGAGTTATCGTTGGGATCATTATGTCGGCTCAAGCTACATGGCCTACAAAATAGAGATATATAAACTGGTAACTTATGGTACTTGTACTCTATACCTTATATGATCTATTTTTCAAAATCCCGGAAGAGTTACACTTCTTTGTTTAGCTTCTTTGCTGCTCTATCTCTTGTGTAGAAAAAACAAACCATGTGTGATTATGATTCTCTTTGAAACCCTATTTTTTTTTGGTAATGTTCAAACTTGGGAATAAGTCACTTGGAGAAACCTCTTCATGTTTGTATTCTTTGGTTCTTTGTGACAAATGATAGAGTCTGTATATTGTTACTGAGCATTGAATGAACTTAAACTCTTCAGGCTTCTATTGTTGTCAAACTCAATCTATTGTGTGTTTTGAATGTACATATGTGAAAGAAAAATACAAAAGATAACAATACATTTTTCATACTTTACAAAATGGCGTTTGCCTTTACAATCACCAAAATAATTTTGTTAAAAACACTAGATGTTGTGGGTTCATTTCGAAACATAATGACATAAAAAAGACGCAAAACATCTAGTCTTAGTAGCAAAAGAGCTTTTAAAGCCATTATAGTATGCAACTATCAACAAAAAGCTGGATTTCATCAATATACACCTTATATTCATAAGAAGCTACTATGTTCGTATTGTTTCCTACACAGCAACATCTATTTCTAATCGTGTCTAATATTAACATTAACTTACAAGACCGTGTCACAGATTACTACGCATATAATCAGACTGAACATATCGATAACCCGAAAAAGAGATAAAGCTCAACCATTGAATCAGTAAGCCATCCCTCCTGAAAACACATCTCCGTCATGAAGCAAGCTTTCCGTCAACCAATAACCATCCCATGAACCACCTATCCGCTGCGATTACACAAGTGAATCATATATAACCATCATCACGTCGCAGAATCCACAAAATATTAACCAGTCATAACTCCTAGGATCTCTATAGTGACATAGGAACCAACCTGGAACATTGTGAATTCAAATATCTCTTCTTCCTCAGGTCGATTTCCCTGAATCCAAATCCTCTGCTTGAAACGGTTCTGTATATCGAAAAAAGATGGTATCATGAGACAACAAGGGAGAGCTCTATATTGATTGTAACATATTCAAGCAAGAGATGATACCTCCTCCACGAACAAACTACTTAAGATTTTTCTGTCCTTGTGGCCAAGCAACACACGGTAAGACGAGTGATGAAAAATACGCCTAAACCTTTCAAACTGCACAAACCAATGAGAACCAAGGGATAAGAACCTTAGCTAGTAGCTATAAGGAACAATATGATCATCAAAGTTTCGAGAAAAGAAAAGGTTTAAAATAAACCTGTCCTAGGTCAAAGAAAGGACCGAAATAGGTGGATCTTTCGAATGGATCGAATCCAGCAAACTGTTATTTCAACAAAAAGATGTCAAAATCATCACAGAAGTTGTAAGAATCGAAAGAAGCATCAAGGAAGTTTGTAATGTGATTTACCCGATACATGACCTCGATGCCATAATCATCACGAGGATGATCATTATACTTCAATGCATCAAGCTGATGTCGAACAGCGTCTCCCGCACTAAACTATGACCGAAAAAAAGATCTAAAACTCGGATCAATACACTACAATAGAGACAAGGCAACGTAATGTTCCAAGCTTATACAGTAAATAATTTGTCATTACATCAAGTCTGGGGCCAAAAGGTCGTTTCCTACGACTCTCCAACCTGTAACACCATCCACCCAACAACATAAATTATGAAGAAATGATGGAGAAACATAGAAAGGATCTCTAATGCTAAGCTTAACAAGACTATGGCTTTGCAAAATCGAATTTTGATAATTTAGATACTTGGAACCAGAATTCTCCAAACCAATTGATGGAAGCGAAACCATGACAATATTCGGATCTGTCGATTCCTAGATAAAACCTAGTAACACCTAAAGCTTGAAACACAGTAAAATCGACGAAATTTTGAGTCATCAGAGATCGAAGGCGTACCAATCGGCAGAGAGGAAATCGGGAACATCTGAAGAAGCTCGCACGAGATGACGATGAAGCCTTCCGTAGCCATTGAAAGGTTTGAGTTTAGCAGATAAGGAGGAAGGTGGAGATGGAAGCACGAGTGACCAAAACGACATCGTTAGACTCGGTTCTGATGATTTTTGTCGCCGGCCGTCGTCTTTCAATTTTAATTTCGATCGTCCGATACAACGGCGCCGAGAGATGGAGAGATAGACACGGAATCAAACCAGAAAGGAAAGCTAACCGAGCTGGATTTTAATTTGAAGCCGGTTTAGATATTATCTGCACCACAAGTCACACACAACACTCGCTAGGAGTTGACTGGTTCTCTCCCACAACCGGTCGCACTCCTTTAACATCAATCTAAAAACCGTTCTGAACCACCATAAAACCTTTTATATCAATTTTTTTTTTAAAAATTCTCATTTACAATACCCAACTTAGACATCATAAAATACAATTCAAGATCATATAATTCATGAATAAAAGAGATTCATTTGTTATATACTATCTGCCACTTCATTCTCACTTCGAAATGTAAATAAAATTTAACCTTTTTAAATTGATTGAACAGATTAATTATCCTTTTTTTTTTTTTTAACAACCCTCAAAGAGAGTGATCGGAAAAGCTAAGTCTGATTAAACATAACCTTCGAAGATGGCCAATCTTCTCCCATCTTTAACACTGATAAGTGTTATTCAAATATTCCATGCTTGTATTGGAAGTATGTTACAATCAACAGGGTTGATCGTCTCTAACTCTATCTACATCCATGTTTTCATCTATGTTGCGTGGAAATTTTTTCCAAAATTAGTTTCTCGTTAAGGAGACGCGAAACTAATTTTTTTTATTTAGAAACACGATGGAATCTTTTTTTTTGGAAAACTTAATAAATAAATAATTTAGAAATATAAGGATTTATGATACATATAATACCTAAAAACCTAATTAATATTTGTTTTGGATATGTGTTGTTCCATTCTTTTTTTTTTTGCTATGGTTTTTGTGTTTGATGTTTTTTTCTATATACCAAAACATTTCTATTTCCTAATTTTAGGAAAAGATCGTTTCCCGTTTTTAAAACGTTTTGCTTCCACATATCCGTTTTTGTTTCCATGCAACATAGATTATCATTTTCAGTAATGGTTTGGCTACTATCCATATCACTTTACCTTCACGGATCTAAACAAAAATGAAAGATGAGAATATAATATATTCATCTTAAGATATAGGATAAGTCACCTATATCTTCACATGCATGAGGATCAAGAGAGGATTTAAGCTTGGTTGGAAGAGATGAGTGAGCTCCAAATGATTGAGAGTCACTCTCAAATCTCGACCATGCACAAAAGTTAAAATTTAACACTTGCTTCTTCTTCAAGATCTTTAAAGAAGAAGATTTTCTAGAAGTTTAAGTAAGAAAATTCACTAGAGAGACCTTTATCCTTGTCTATTTTCTGAAAAACAATTTTGTTTCCATACGTTCTAATGAATGCAATAGTAACTTCTTGTAGATTTCGATGTTAATACTGTGAGGTTGTTGGAGACTTCTTTTAACAAAATTATTCAACAGTAAAAAATAGTAAGCAGTGAATATATACAAAAGAGAAAGAAAAAAAAAACAAAAAACAAAAAAAAAGAATATATACAAAAGGAAAAATGTCGAAAAGATGTTTCAATCCCGGAGCTGATTGGGGTTTACGGTTTCCCCTAATATTAGCATCACATCACCACTATAAATCCAGTTTGACTGTGGTAATTGCGAGTTTGCGTTAAGACAAGTATTTGTTTTTTCTCAAGAGTTGCGTGTGAATCAAGGATCCCTTGAAAGAAGGAGAAAATCGCCATCTCTGATAAGAGTAATGTCATCAATCTCGGCTCCTTCTCTCGTAAGTACTTTAGTTGGGACAAAACCCATCTTAGCTTCACCAATTTTCAATAGCTCTTCCATAGATGTGGGTAACAATACCACTTTTCCACCAGTTTCCCTGTTTTCCGGCGAACTAATAGTCACTCTCGCCGGATAAAACATACTCCCTCCTCCTCCGGCGACTGCTGGGCTTCTTGAAGCTTCTCCTCCATCGTCAGCTGGAAAAAAAAACCGGAAATCAAAACCAAATTATTACCGGGATGGCTCTTGTGATGTGAAAAGTTCTGAAAATTATGGTTACTTGACGAGAAAGAAACGAGTACTCAAGAACAAATGGAGAGGTGAGGCGGTCTTACCGGTATTTGCAGCTGAAATGAATCCGAAGAGCGAGTTTCTGAAGTTATTGAGTTTCTTTCTCTGAGAAACCACAACCTGTCCTCCGTCTAAGACGAGTTCTCCTGAATGCATTGTAGGTTCACTGCTATACTTCATCAGTGGCTTCCCTGTCACAGGACTCTGAGGGATTCCAGGGACAGGTTTCGGTTTCTTCTCCACGGGCCTGTGATTATGAAACAAGGTTTTTATATCTTCATTCCCTTGATGGTCGGCAAGACCACGAGGAGTCCATCCGTAAGAATCCGGCCTGTCCAAATCAGCACCTCGGTCTAGTAAGAACTTCACAATCTCCAAGTGTCCTTCTGAGACTGCTCTGTGTAAGGCTGTGGTTCCGTTTCCGTCAGGGAGTGTGACATCGCCCCCATATTTGATGATGTCTTTGAGTGCGTCTAAGCTGTTTTTTTCCACAGCTAAGCCCGAGAAATAGCTCACTGAGTCTAAGCTTAGCTTTGCTCCGTTCTCCGCAAGGAGTTTAGCAATTTCCCTATGTCTTCCTATGATTGCTTCCCACAAGGGTACATTACCTTCTGAATCTGTTAACAATGTACGAGCCACCGATAATTTAGTTTTTCTTTCAATCCAACTACATGATCCTATATCATCCTAAGCTAATTGACCTAGTGAGACATCTTTTATTACTTACCTCTAATGTTAGGATCTGCTCCATGTTCGAGAAGTAAAACGACGCAATAATGGCTTCCTTTTGATGCTGCTATATGCTGAGATATACAAATAAGAAACATAGAGAGAGTAAGCATTAAAAAGAGGATGATGGTATATATAGAGGAAGGTCGGGGCTTACCAGCGCAGTTCGCCCGTCCTTATCCATTTCATTAGGGCTTGAGCCTCGTCTTAATAACTGATGCAGCAATAAGTCGTCTCCTCTGGCTGCAGCAAAGCACAAGCTGAGAGGTAAATCCATTTTCCCTTGAGCCAACATGTGTTCTGTATCAGCCAAAACGCCTTTCATCACTGGATCTTCTGAATCTTTTAAATGCTGCATGAACCAAAGCATATCTGTTATGGAACTGGTCTTTTTCACATTTTGTTGTTGATAACCAAATCAAACTGGTCTTGAGTGCCAACATGTTGAAAAAAACTGTTTAACAAATAGGAAGGAAGAGAAGATTATTCATACATACCTGAAGAAGATTATTCATGATTATTGCTCCATCACCTACATTTGCCTGTACAAGATTTAAGAGTACTGTACGGTTCAGGCGAAGCAACTGACTCAGTCGCTTGGTACGGACAGTAAACAGCTGCGGTCTGTAACATAGTACTCCAACTTCACCAAAAACATTTCCTCTCTGTGCTTCACTAACTACCTGTAACGAATAGACAAACATTACCAAATATGTTTTGGTTTCCCAATCACAACGATGTTAAAGAAGAACGCAATCATATCTTTAAAAGACTTGAAACGGTACAACAAAAACTAGACTTGCCTGCTCCACTCCATTTACTCGTGCAATTATGTCCTGAATGACAAAGGAATGTGTCATGATGTCGAATTGTCGATTCATATAGGTGAAGTTAGAAAAAGACTATTAAAGCTGTTCAACTGATCTAGGCAAAACACTTACAACAGCCCCTGTCACCAATATGTAGAAGTCTGTTGGTGCTTCATTCTGCAAAATCACATCTTCTTTGGGAGGAAAATACTCTGCTTTCATTTCAGTGACCTACAAGATACCATAAGTTAAGACTTAATGCGAATAAAGTGACCGGCTTCTTGCGTTATGGGAAACATACCAACTGGAAAAGAAGATCATTGGAGATTCCATGGAACAAGTAGATTTTGTCAACAACTTCATAAAACAGGTAATGCGATATGCTGGACCGAATAGCTTTTGGAAGGGAATCAATGATTTCTTGCTGCTGTAAGCCTTCTGAATCAGTTCTGTACCTCAAACACAAATGAGCAACCATCTGATCTTGCAAGCGCACTGGCAGATTGTTCCTCTGACCAAACCCCGAGGCGGCTTGGATAGTATCTCTCTGAAATAATGCAAATGCATAAGACTCATGAAAACTGCAGTAGTCATCTTTTATTCTCTTGAGAATGTATCTGATTCGTCCTTTCGATATGACAAAAAGCAATAACAGTACCGGTAAATAGAACTTACAAATTTTCTGGTGCGTCCGGTCACGTGAACCACCAAGTTGGTCATATTACCAATTATATATGCTGATAATCCAAGATTAAAAACCATGTAGAAAAGAATGAAAGTCATCTCTCTTGAGTTAACACCATGTATATCACCATAACCAGTTGTGGAGAAAGTAGTTATGGACCAATACATTGCCGTGTTATACCGCACCGCAATAGGAGACTGTTTCCAATTTTCATCGGTTAATGCCATAAACGTCTTGGAAGGATCTGGATAATGTGCAGCAATGGAATAGAGGAAGCAGGCACCACAATGAATCACAAAAAGAGTAACCTGCATTACCAAATCAATACTGTAAATTCACAGCTAACAAAATGTTCATTTGAAACCAAAAAGAGTGTAGAAACAAGTAGACATAGCTACTTACAAGGAGAAGCTTCGTGCAGCGAACCCAAAAGTAACTATATTTCCTGTCTTTCTCTAACCTGAAAAGAAGACCTCAATGTCACACTCAGCTGGAATTTAAACGTTTTGGCTGGAACGATAGCCGAGCTTAAACGGGACAAAGAACTCACCTGGCAAAACAATTACTGACTCTCCGAAGACGCCATAAACGTAGCATACTGAAAATACCATATCCCTGAATACTCTCATGAAGCAAGTTCCCAAATATTTCGTAAGGAAATGTGGAAACCACATCGAAAATCAGCCAAGTGGACGCATATCTCCAAGCTATTCTCTTTGGATCATCGATAAGGAGATAAGTTACCTTGTCCAAGAAGGCAACAAAGAATGTCAAGATTATATCAACAGCGAAAAACCCGTTGACGATATTATCAAGAATACTGAGAGGTGGTCTTGGCTTTTGTAGAAACCCGAATTCAAAAGGTGATGCCCAAGCTGTGTAGAGCACCAAAAACACCAAAAACGTCTCCCACGCTCTGAAAATAACATAATCATGTAACCAATATATATATAGTAAGCATATTTTGCAAAATTAGCAATGTTCATAACCCTAATTTTCGTGATTAAATAAAAAACAGAGTCGAAATCGAAAAAGCGGACCTGTAACGAGGATCGAAAGGAGAGATAATGAAGCGACGGAGAATGACGTCACGAGAGGAACGATTGTTGGCTCCAAGAGAAGGAAGAAGGCCTTTGCTAAGGCTATACTGACTCATCGTCCCGTCGCGAGACAAATGGTCAGCAACATCATCCTCCGCATCTTTGGCTCTTCCTGATCCTCTACCTCCGCCTCCTTCGCCGTCGTCTTTCACACCCCAAAACCATACCTTCTTCTTCTCCATTCAGATCTCTCTTTCTTTCTTCTTCCAAAATCCCTTGCGGATACACACGCAAGGTTTGGTTTCTCCTCCGAATTCGCCGGTTTCTGATTTCCTTTTATATCCTATTTCTGTTACGTTTGTTTGTTTCTTTTTTCTTGTGGGGCCCAACACGGAACTAATTTTCCCTCCTTTTTGTTTTCTTTTGTAGCCACAAAAATAGCAGGTAAATTTCGGTTCACTGGTCTTTTAGTGATCATAGAAAGTTTCAAAATTAACAAATTGCCATGTTTATTACCATTTTGTTCTAGGAAACTGAATATTGTCTATAGAATTTTGGTTATTTAGGATTTAGAATCGGAGGCTGTTGGATTTGAATATAATCGGTTGTGAAGATATGATGTTATTATATATACTAGGAAAAAAACCCGCGCTATGCTGCGGGATAATTTTTAAAATTTATTTCTTTAATGAAAGAGATTAAAAGAAACTCTGTAAATATAATTTTCATATGAACTTTTGTAGTTTAATATATATATATATATATATATATTTAAGTACATCGGAAATTCTTAAAGATCTTTCTATAAAATTTGTAGAGTAATTGAAAAAATTATAGTATATTAATTTTAACTTTAACACCAAGAGCTTTCAACTTCTCAACAATTTTCTCACCTTCTTCTCTATACAATCTTGCTTTCAAAATTGCAGGAGTCATCTCCACCAATGTTTTAACTTCTTTCAAACCCAAATCAGTAAAACTCCTCAACTCCTTTAGCTTAATCATAAAAGACTAAAATTTTTTCTCAAACACAGTCTTCTTCACTTTAGCTTACTCAATCGCACTACCACCACTTTATCCCTGATTCGATCCAGCCACAATACCACCAGCTCCACAATACATGTGAAGACAATCATGCACAACAACCGTAATGAACTATATAATCAACACATTAATGTAAAGACAATGGATACTCAAATTAATATAAACAACCATAAGTTCTTTCTCTACAATTTAACAAAACTATCAAAAGCTAAAGCTAGTAGTTAAGGAAGAAGAAAGCTATTCAATTTTTACCATAATTTTTCAAACCCAGGAGTCACATTTGCATTCATCGTAACTGCATAAGAGTTATTTTTTGTTGGTAGTACGTAGCTCACTCACTATAGTCTTTGTATGCTTCACAAATAACTCCACAACCGATTTTTCTTTGTTAATATTCTCCAAAATATCAATCAATTTATATTGGTAGTTAATTTTCTCCAAATAAGTAGTAGAGTTCAACTGCATCACCAGCTTCCTTCAAGTCCGTTTGTACTATTATCATTTTTTAATCTCTTTGTTTTCCTTATGTAATTGCATTTCCTTGTTGAGCTCGTTGAAGCTAGAAATAAGACTTTTTAATATTCAAATCGAGTTTGCCATTTGGTTTTGTACTTTAGTAGCTGCGTTTTCAAAGTTTTTGTAGAAGAGGTTGAATGTTGCAACTGGAAAAATAAGTTTTGTGATCCCATCTGGATGATTAGTAACTCAATTATTTTTGTAAGTCTGGTAGATTCTATTGCTTCTGAAATCAATTATATGTTGCATCAATTCTGAATTTGGTATGAGATTTTCCTTGATGCTATATGGAGTGAGGTATCTGGGCAAATTCAATTTTTACCATAAATTTTCAAACCCAGAACAACAATTTTAATCAGATCAAACATTCTCCAATAAATCATTTTTTTTTTGGTAAAATTCTCCAATAAATCATTGATGCTCAACAATCAGCTTTACAGAATTCACGAAAAGAAGAAGGCATAAAGAAATAGATACCAGCTTCTTCAGCTCGACGAGACTCTAAATAATGATTTCTCAGCCCATTTCCATGTTGCTGCAACACATCCTCCATTACCAAAGCCACAGTGAAGCTTAATCCTCCATCCTCCATCTTCCGTCGCAGTAGCCGCCATCAACTCCGTATTAAAAATAATCTCACAGCACCACCAACATCAAAAACAAAAAAAAAACCAAAGTATGAAACTTCACTGCAAATAAGATCGGTGAGAAAAGAGATATAGGGAAACGGTAGACCAAGAACAAGATCGGCACATAATTTGGGTTCTTTTTTTTTTGGGAAAAGGTTTGTATGCAAACAAAAAACAATTGGGTTGGGCTTATAACAACACATTATTAGTGTGAGAGAGTGACGTGGAACAGAGAAATAATATTATTGGATAAAATGCTGAGCTGTATTATTTGTTATAATTTGATTGGATAATTTTTTTAACGATGTGTCATGGTGAGAAGAGTCCAAAATGCTGAAGTGTCAGATCTTGAGAGATCCTTAGTAGTTTTATTGTATTGATGTAATTATATCCGTAAAAAATTTTAGAATCAGTTGATGTGTTATTTGATTTTTTTAAAAATCAATCTTGAATAACTCCTCCACAATTTCAAAATAAAAAAAATTTTAAATACAAGCTAGGTCAATAAGAGGGATTAGGGGGTGATTGGTAAGCATTTTTAAAACTTAAGAAAAGTTTTAAAGTCTTTAAAGTTTTTATTTTTTCAATCACATTTATTTGGCTTTAAATAATTATAAAGCCTCCAAAGTCCCTTTTTTTTTTCTACTGTTTGAATTCAGTTTTTCTCTAAAGCCACATAAACTTGATTTTAAAAGTAAAAAAAATAAAAATTAATAGTTTTTCTTATTTTCTTTTTCCCAATATATGAAAACCTCTGATAAAATTCATTGGAAAATTAATTTTAAGAAAGTATTAGCTAATTTACAATTGATTTTATTTTTATGTTCTTTTAAGATCCACTTATGTATATAAAAACATTAGATATTACACTTGATACAAAATTGGAGAAATATGAATGTATAAAAACTTCTCATAAAGTTTTTTGTGTGAATTTCGTTGTTATATCACAGTTTGAGTTTATATTCCTGTAATTTATTTTATTTAAAATCATAATTTTTACAGCCACAGTTTCTACAGTTTTGTTGTTATCAACCACATTTTAACAGTTAAAGTCTCTATAGTCAAAGCCTCTACAGTTAAAGTTTCTACAGCCAAAATCCTTACACCGAAAGTCTCTACAGCCGAAAATAACATTTGTTACCAATCGGTCCCTAGAACAACCCAAATCACAAAAAAAAGAAAGTTGTAGATAGCATAGATATAAAATAAACTCATTTGGAAGCTTTTTAAAATATATTAAAAAAGAAATCTTAAAATATTTTGCTTAGTAAGAAGAAAATATACAATATTTATATGGAAATAATATCAAACAAAACTTTGGATTTTAATTATTCATTACTAATTTCTTTTAGGACATGTCTGGTTTGTTTCAAATTAGATCTTTATTTTGTGTGCTGGGCTATTTAGCTAACTGGGCCATATAAGGCTTTGTATCATTTTCATTCTCATGCATTTAAATAGAAGATCTTTTATCAAAATATATATATCAAATAGACAACTACCTTCTAATTATGATTATGTCATAGAAACTAATACATAGGATAAGGTAGAACAATGTGAAAATAGAAAACAAAAACGAAATCGACCAAACAAAAAAAGGAAAAAGAGAGGGAATGGGGTTTTTTGAGAGTTTAGAAGTCATGAAAAGAATAATGGCATCGTCAAGTTCGAACAATGCTCCTTCCAGTTTCTTATTTGTCAGCAACGCCAACTGCCACAAAAACAATACCTCTCTTTAGTAACTAGATTCATCTTTAATCTTTATCTTTTTAGTAAATTCAATTGATATGAGTGTGACTAACCTCAGTCTCAGAATCCAGTTCAACCTCTTCCTCGGAATCCAGTTCAAGGGTACTACATTTGAGACTCATGTTTTATGTTGAATTTAATTTTCGGTAGTTCAAATTTTGAAATCAAAACTTTTTTAGCGATAATATAAAATTTCGTAGCTGTAAAACTAATGTAAGCAAAAAAAAAATCTCCAAGAAATATTCAACAATGGAATACCGGAAATTTTCATTGAGATTCTTGTTTATAAAGAACTAGATCATGACCCGCACGTACGTGCGGGGTTTCATATTTAAAAAAATATGTTGTATAAAATTTACATTTAATATAGTTTTTTGTTTTGTTTTTTTTTTGTCAACAACTTTATTAAATTAGCTTAAAAAAGCCAATTCTGAGAGATCTCCCCTATATAGTACATGGTAAATATTCACCACTACAATATAAAATACTTACTAATTTAAAATATTAAAACACGTGAAAGATTAAAAAAATACCTTAGAATCTCTCAGTTCAAACTACACGTTTTTTTTTTTTCAACCAAAAAAAAAACTACATTTTTTTTTAGGCTTGTTAGAAACATCACAAGTTTTCATTTCACCAATACTATTTACATGATCGAGTGTAAAAAAAAAAACAATTGCAAGTAATGTTAGTAATCGAATAAGCTTCTTTCAAATTAAAATATAAACATACTTATATATATATAATTACCAATCAAGAAAATGAGAACGATAAAGTAATAAAAAGGAAAAGAATCATTAGTGAGTGATAAACATGCAAACATACCCTATATTTATATCATCAAAAAAATCGGCATTTAAAGGAAAAAAATAATTGGTAGAAGATTTTTTGAAACAAATTCGCAGAATATGCTTCATTTTTTAGGATACCAATCTTTAAGTAAGATTATTTTGAAGCATATATTGTTTATTTCAATAGAATATAATATGGAAAACAATCCTAAAAACTTGGAGATTGCGTAAATTAATTTGTAAAGTCAATATTCGGACATTTATAAGAAACAATCGCTGATGCTAATATTTGAAATTAATAATCCATAAAAACATAGATTACATAAATTAATGAAATAAGAATATTGGTGTGAATCAATATTTTCTCATTTTCAAATATTTGTATTAAAAATTTTAAAAATTGGTATTTACATTTTATTTTAATGTTTTTTGAAACGAAAATAATCGGATTTAGAAGAATGTATATTCCAAAATCTTGTAGCAATTTGATTTGATATAGATAAATTTACATGGCTCTAAAAATATAATTTCAAGATATAGTAACTATTATAATACCTTTTAATATATAATTCAAATTTAGTTTAGTGATATGTTTTTAATATAATGAAAATTACCCGTTTTAAAAAAAAAATCAAAATTTTATATCATTAAAATTTAAAATATTTTAATCTATACTGTAAATATTTTCTAGATATTGACAAATCTAAAATCCAAAATTTATTTGTTGAATATGCTATATTTTAAAGGATGGAAGTAGTTAGTTTAGATAATATATGACAAATATGATAAATTTTTATTATATTTGGAAAATCAAATTTTAAAATCGTTTTTTTTTCATGTGTACTAATCAAAATTAATTTGCATAGTTTTGTTAAGAAAAATATTTAAAATTAAACTGAATGATAATTTAATATTAAATTAGATTGCCGTTTCTAGAAATATCTAATAATATATTATCAAAATAAATATGTTTAAATATATATAGTTTCGAATTAAATAGCTTGATTTGTTATGGAATCTTCCTTAAACGATTTCCAAAAATATAGGCTAGTTATTAAGTTATTGATTTAATTTCGGATTTTTTTAATTCAAGATCCGCGTGTTTATCCGATTATACCAACAGGTCAACCCAAGATCCGCTGGCTTTTTATGATCAAATTGTCTCAATTGTCCTTTTTTGAACTTTTTTTTTTCTTCTTCAAATTTTATAAAACCAATGGCATCCTATGTAATATTTTACAACTTAAAGGTCTTTTATTATTTAGTGATTCCCAATTAATAGTATAGATATATATGAGAGGTGTTGATGTATAAATCACGAACCGTGATTATGTTCTCCATTTCTTGAACCTTTTTGCAATATCAAACATTCAAACTCATATCACAAAGAAAATCAATCTAGCCGTATCAAATTCTCGATTAAAATTTATAAATCGAAATAAACAAAGCACTAATAAAATACTAAAGTTTAATCTATCTATATATATAATTAGAGAGTTTTTTCTCCATATAAGATGTCCACATGAGCAAAACACTTTTGCTTAACATTAAAGTTTAATTATAATGTTCATTTAATTCATATATGTTCACAAGGCCGGCCCTGAGCTAAAGCAGGTAAAGCCCTTGCTTTAGGCGCATCACTTTCAGAAAATATTATGTAGTGCAGTAGTTAGCCCTTTGGTGCTTGTCCTTTTGGTGCATGGTTTGAATCCCAAATCTGTTGTTTTGTGAGTTTTTAAATGTATGGGCTTAATAATGCTTTGGACAACCAAATCTGTTGGGCCGGCCCTATCTATTTATATTTATGTTTCATATAATTAATATAAAATTAAATTAAATAAAAACAAATTAAGTAAACATAAATGAATTCAACTTGCTGATAGATGAATAAAATTGCTGTGATCGATGAATGTACCGAATTCGAGGCCCTCCTTTGGGCGATGAAGTGTATGATTGGGGCAGATAATCAAGAGGTAGCGTTCCTTACAGACTGTTCAAACCTGGTGAAGATGATGTCTTCCCCAACCGAATGGCCGGCCTTCTTAGTGTATCTAGAGAAATTTCAGAGCGACAAGGAAGAGTTCTCCAACTTCTCTCTATCTTTAATTTCTCGTTGTGCTAATGTAAAAGCGGATAATCTAGCACGAAAAATTCGTACAGAACCGCTTCATATCACTTATGTAACAACATTCCACTTACATAAATCTTCGACTATTTATTGAAATTGAAATTGTTTCAACTGTTATAAGCGCAGGTTTTGAAATTGTTTTCGCGATACCGGTTTCTCTTTTATTTATGGGAATATGGAAATGATAAGAATCAGAGAATCACTCACAATTTGGATTGGAAACTGTTTTCTTGGTTTATTTGGTCTTTTGTTCCTCAGAATATTGATCGTACCTGTGCGAATCAGAGTAATTTATGTAATGAAATTATGTTAACTCTCTTCTTCTTTAGCTCATTAGGAGATTGGGATTGATAAAATTGAGATACTTGTTTCCTTGTTTAGAATGCTGATTTCGTGTACTCGTTTTCTATTGATGTCCTCATAATGGCAAAAGCAAATTTAAGCATTCTATTGGATTTATTTGAGATCTCGATTTTGTTTGCAGCCATTCCAGAGCTATCTTCAGGAGATGCTTGCTCTAGTAAGTACCTTTTGAATAATATATATGTTAAATCTAACAATGCTTCGACTTTTGGAGTTTAACTGAAATGATATATATCATCATCATCATCGTTCTATTTTGAGAATTGCAGGTTGAGAGGGAAAGATTGGAACGAGAGGCCTTGGGAGCTCTGCGCCTCTACCAGCGCACTATCCTTTAAGCATTGTTTTCCTTTTCTTGCGAATGGAGGTTGCTTTAAATGTTTGCATATGTTGGCTTGAATAAAATCATTGAAGCAAGCAAGTCACGCAACCCAAGTAACTTTTTCTGCTACTGCTTTTGTGTTTGGTTTCTCTGATGCTTTCAAGTTGCAAAGGAATTTGATTGTGTGAAGTTTGAATTTTACCCACCAGTGGAAGTCGAGCCAGTGACATGTAGTCATGTAGAAGAAGCCAATCAACTTCAAGTCAAATATAAATAAAATACAAGAAAACGGTGTTTCCAAATTGTGTCAATCTTACATAAACCATTAAAAATAAAACTTTGTTAATGCAAATTTTGTATCCAAATATAAAACCCACAGTAATGGCATAAAAACATCGGAACATACATAACAGATATAATGATACAATTACACAAGGCTTCTTCCTCCTCTTTCCAATTTCTTTAAGCTTAAGACGTAGCGAAAAAGTTGGATTTGACAAGCGAGCAGCTAAATAAGTTTGATTTATTCAGAGGTCTATACACACCGAGCATAATATTTATGCTAACATATGAATACCCGCACCTCGGTAAATCAACTTGAAATGTTGTAAGTCGTAACCCTGAATTCATAACAATGAGTTGCGTGTTTAATTTTTCTGTAGATTTTGATGACCAGGCCAACTATACATACGATATTGGCGGTAGGAAATCGGGTATTTTCTTGTTGTAAACTAAAAGCATGGACAGTTTCGCAATCAAAGTGGTTAGAAGAGAAATCATGAGAATCCGACCTCCCAATCTACTAGTAACACATTTGCTGGAAGAGCAAAGACTACTGTCAGTATTTTTCACAACCTTGATATTACGCTCTCAGTTATAAGACACATGTTATGATTGAAGAACTTTCAACCTAGTGCATTTAGTACTTACCAATCGTCAGCAAACATAAACAACCAGACTGTAAATATTTCTCTTTCGGCTAGGAACAGTTCCAAGCCTGTCCACTTTATCCAAGAACACCTGAAACAGATCAGTTATTCATAGCCAAAAAGAAAAAAACAGCAAAGTTTCACTTATGAATTTAAGGAAGAAGGGGCATTGTGTTTTGCACCATTCAGTTGACCTCATGCATCAGAGTAAGATCTCTAGAAGCAAGAAAGATCTGCAGTCATCCGACATGGCTACACTGTTCCTGAAAAATGTAAGGTAAGTTAAATAATCCATCACTGATGAGGAAAATACAAATGACTCAACTTATCGAGAAGAAGCTTAAACACAAGAAACTAAAGTATATATAAAGAAAAGACATGACTCATTTTAGAACAGAGATTCTGTAACTTGAATTTAATTATCCAGATAGTACAACAAAGAAAATTAGGCTGACAATAAGACGAAAACATCACAATGAGGATTGAAAATTTTCAGTCAGAATTTCCATACATAATTTCCTTTCTGCTGTCTATACAATCATTATAAGAACCCTCCGGTAAAAGAGCAATATACAACAGTTGATTCCACATTGCAGGGAAGTATGGCCAACACCTGAAGATAAGACTGTCAAGGATCAAAAAGATAAGATAGATACTAACAAAATTAATTGTGGGTACCGGCAGACTTGAGATTTCTTAGCTCCATCAAATGTTCATCATTTGCTATTTTAAAAGAAAGTCGGAGATCGGTTAGCGATGCTTCCTGATCCCAACTTAGGGGGCCGGAAGCAAATAGCTTCCTCAGTGTACTACGGTAAGTGTATAGTTCAGGCCTACATGATCCCCCCACAGCTCCATTACCTGATAATGAATGTTTTCGCGTAGCTTCCTCTCTGCATCCAAATGCTTCTTTTGAAGATTCAGCATCACTACTACAAGAGTCGGCACCTTGACTAGCACCATCTAGAAAAGAAGTTGGTATGTCACTCTCATCATAACTAATAGGGCTACAACTACCAACTGAGCATGCATCAGTATCATAACAACCATTAGAGACTGAGCTTCCTGTACCAACACATTCACTAAACCTTTTTGATCTTACCCTGACCAGTTGACGGAAACCACTTTTATTCTTGTTAAAGGAAGCTTGCACGTGCATTTTAACACCCCTAAGTTCAGACGAAGCAAACCGGTGCTGGTGTCCTTCTTCCTCCAATGATCGTATCTTCTTAGGACTTCTCGTGCATGATTCAGCAGACTCCGCCGAATCACAGGGTGAAGGTCTCTTCAACACTCTTAAAGAAGCAACACCAGTCTCCTGGGGCACCACACTGTTCAGAAGGGGCTTCAGATTCTGCTGTTCATCAGATCCAGTGAGCGTAGAGGACTTCACAGAACAAGATACCTGAAAGATAATTATAGGAGAGTCAGTCAACATGTAACTCCATTAGCATCATTGTTTAAACATCACTTTAAAACACAGTACCACTAAATAACATAAGAAAAACTTACCTTTCCAATCATAACCCATTTTTCATCTTGCCAAGATTGTCGAGCCCTGAGGTTTACTTTGTGAACTGTAAGTTCTGCTTTGGAACCAAGTAACCGAACGACATAATATCTTCCAGATAACTCCTCCAAGACCGTAGCAGTTTTCCAAGAAATATTATCAAGAACCTCCACCAATTCACCAGCTTCCCATCTATCTACATCTACTTGCGGAGGACACGGCCTGATTATCTTCCTTGGAACTCTCTCCTCAACAGCCTCATTGTTAGAAAGTTCAAAAGAGTAATATCTAACACTGTAAGTGTGACCATTACCCGATATAATCTCCGCTGATCGCCACGCACCATAAGGCGCCTCTTTGATGCTAAACACCTCAACTCTACTACCTTTTCTGAATCTCATGATAGTTTACTCAGTTAACTTTATTCCTGCAAAGAGATCAGGAAGAAACAATTTCAATATATATAACAAACACAAACTAACACGGATTTCATAAAAATATACAAATCCAAAAGAAAAAACAAAACTGTAGTCAGAAAGACAAGTAAAGATATTCCAGAACATCACACGAAATAGAATTTGAGCAAGATTAGTCCAAAATTGGTTCTAAGGAACCTTAAATAGCAAAACAAAGTTCCAAACAATTACAAATTAAATAAACGTTAAATCAATAAACCAACTAAGAATATCGATTCAAGTACTTTCGTGACGATCAAGGGGTGTAAAAGAAGAAGAATTGGATAAGAATTTACCTTGTACAGGCCTGAAGCAGGTTTGATCACCGTAAGATTTGAAAATTCCCTCTGGATTTTTCTAGGGATTTGTGAACAAATAAACGGAAGAGAATTTGGGGATTAGGGCTGCTGCAGTATGAAACTTGGCGTAATAAGAGGCTAGCAAATTTATTTATTTGGATTTCATTAAATATTTGACACCAGGCTTAAGAGTGCGTGATCAAAAAGTCTTAAGTAATAAATATTGAAAGAATTTAACTGAATTTGAAAGAATTTTGATTTTTATTATTTTTCAACTATTTTTCAACATCATATTATCAAAATTTAAAATATTATGAATATTTAAACTGATAAAAAGTTTAAAATATTACGGGGTTATATGACGGGATGGGTTTGGATCGATATTAATATAAATATACAATATCATTAATCAAACGTTACACGAATTATTATTCTTTTTATTATTTTCTTCACATCATAATATAATAATAAATATATTAAAACAAATTGATTTATTTAGGATTGACTAAAAAAAATTATCCCGTGGTATTAAAATTGATATCTATCTATATTATTAAAATTGAAGTACTTTTGTAAAATTAGTATTTCGAGAATCTGAGAATTATTCTTGTAAAAGATACTAGATCATCACTCGTACTAAAGTACGGGTTGAATTTTATTTATTACAAAATAGTAAGTGAAAAAATATTAATTTTTTTGTCAGTTCCTATATACAATATTAGAATAAATATAGAATTTTTTCTATAATACTCAATTATGGATAATTTTTTTTTTAAGATATGAAAACGGAAAAAAAATTTATTTTTTAAAAAGTAATATTTTTTGAACAATGAGTTAATTTATGTTAACAACTACAAAATAGGATTGCATATATTTCAGTTAGATCAAAAATTAAAATATCATAAATGAATCGCATATAAAGCATAGATTATTTTGAATTAATTAAGAACATTAGCTATTATTTTAAATTAATTTAGAAAATTCTTTTTCAATTTATAATTCTTTGGTTGTTGAGATAGAGATTTGTTTGAGCTAATCTAATTACAGAATTTGTTTGAGATTTATAATTACAGAATTTACCAATTATTCGCGTAATCGAATATGTTATAAACATATATTTAGTATATAATAATAGCAAAATCAACCCGTGCGTGGAGTCTATATTTTTATTTTAGAATCTCAATATTTCATTTTAAAATATTGCGTGCACAATCTATTATTCGTTAATTATAAAATTGCTTGCGGAATCAAATTTTCAAATACTTAGAGGTGTCAAACCATATTTAAATGTTCTACACTATTTTTAAATATTCTAAATTAAAATCTTTAAACTTTTTTTGTAGTTTATAAAATTATGAATTTCAAAAAACAAATTATATGAAATTAAATATAACTATTCAAATAGTTATAAGGATCAAAACTCATTTCATCATATAATATATTATATTTAACCCGCTACCTATTATAAATATTTTTAAAAATAATCAAATTAGAGTATTTATAATTTTTAACTTTTTGAACTATTAAGTATTGATGATATTCTCTAAAAATATTAAGTAAAACTTATTTTAAATGTTGTAAATTAAAATATTTAAATTTTATTGTAGTATATAAAATTATACATTTCAAAAAAATAAATGTATGAAATCGAATATAAATATTCAAATTTTGACCCGTTGCTCAGTCAAAATTTTAGTTGACTTTATTTTTGTGTAAAAGAAATATATTACTCAAGTCTAAATTTTTGACCAATTTATATCCGTTTTTAAAAATTCAAATCTTGGCATATGCAGAAAAAAATTACTTTTTTTTTATTATGTAGATGATATGATGATTTATTTGTTTCATATTAATATAATCATATAAAGATGAGAGGTGAAGTTTAATGATTAATAACAAATTAATATGGTAAGTTAGATATCAAATCTTATATGTTCATTTTGATTGGTCATTTAAAAAAAAAATAACAGATTTTCGTTTTATAATTTAATTAAATTAATTAAATGACATAAATTAGTATTTTACTTGTTTATCTTTAATAAATTGAATGAAATTTGTTCTAAAAGAAGATTTTTGTAATGGCATTCTTAAGTAAATTCTTACAAAAGGGAAGGTTAGTTAAGGGTATCTTATAAAGTGTACTCCCCAAATAATAGTATAGGATTAAACCATATAAAAACCATATAAAAACCTTGTAAAAACAATATAAATGCTTTATAAAAGCATTATAAAAGGTAATAAACCATACAAAGATAATATAAAAACCATATAAAAACCTTATAAAAGCATTATAAAAGTGAAGGGTTTGGCTACTTGCAGGGTATGGCGGAAAAAGAATCAAGTGAACTCGGGATTACAAAAGCATCTTCAGTGCAAGAGAGAATCAAAAATAATCGAAAGCGAAAGCTTGAAACTTCCGAAAACCAGCAACGAAGCTGGGGCTCCTTGAGAAGTTGCGGATTGGCCCTAGTAAATTTTCTCCGAAATTCCTCCTAGCTTTATAGTTTTGTAGTGATTTTGATTTTGGATGATCTGATTGTCGTAGGGGTATAGAGTCTCACGGAACAAGCGCCTTACCGTTCTGACCAAAGTCTAACTGCGTCGTTTAATTTTGTTAGGGGTTTGATAAGGATTGGTGTTCTTATGAAGAAATTCAGTCTACTTGGGAATATAATTATGAAATCGCCCTTTTTGCTAGGATTGGACTCCACTGTCACAATTTGCAGAAGGTAACTCTCATCATCATCACTATTCTCTCTCTCTCTGTCTTTTGTCAAAAAGAAATTATAAGTTTTTACGTTTTTGACAGGGAACAAACTATAAGTTTAAACGCTTGGAAAAGTGTGGTACTCACTCGACTAGATACGAGGACTACTACATAACTTTCGAGGCAACGGATCCGACCAGCAGCTCGGTCTTCTCTTTTCAGACCATGTTAGGCAATGATTATAAGAATCTTACTTGGGGTATCGGTCTTACGTTGGCGAGCTTAGCCGCCAGAATCAAAGCAACACGTAAGAATCTATATTACCTCCATATGCATAACAGTTTTTATTCGGGACTTACTGTTTTTGGAGATGAATTTGTCAAAAGAGGACTAACTGTTTATAAACATCACTTTTTAGATGGTACCGAGAGTGTGGATGAAGTTTGGGACATGGCTGCAATAGATGATTCCTACAAAGGTCCGATGCCCAAATGGTTTTCTGATGAGGCCTTGGTCCGTGACGATAAAAAGTTTTACGTGGTAATAAGAAACATCCTTCATGTCCACATTGGAGTTTTTGAATTTTTGTTCTAGTTTTAATAAATTTCTGTGGATCATCATCATTCGCAGGTGCAAGAATCAGAGCTGCATGAGAATGACTGGCTGCAACTGCTCATGGAAGTCGCCTTCTACTCCAAAACAGAGAGTGTAAGTTCTTGAATGTCGCAATTCTTGTTCTCTCCCAAAAAAAATAAAAGCAAGTGAAACTTGTTTGTCTCTTCCCCTCTTTACGCTTGCCACAAATGTAATTGCAGGGTGTAAGCGCTTGCAAACCCTTGGAGATCAAGAAGGTTGTTGTAGAAACTTTAGAAGAATACACAACAGAGGCTCGTGAGAAGCTCAAGGCAGATAATGCAATCTTCTACATAAGTTACAAGTGTATTGCTGATCCTTCAACACCCTGGGCTGGTGAGCACGACGCTATAATAAGGAAAACCATGGATGGGAAACCAGGGCACATGAGCCTTGAAGTTGCTGTCACTAAGGAACAAATAGAAGACAGAGAGACATGAGGATTGAGGGAAAAAAAAAAAAGACATGAGGATCTTGTCTGCTATATAATCTATCAGCTGCTATCTATTGGAAACTTTTTATCATGTTAGTGTTTATTATCTATGCACGGATGTTGTGTGTCTTTGGCTTGTGTTTATGTCTTCGACTCTTTGGACTAGAACGGAGTGGGGTCTATGTTTAAAATCTCTACTGAAGGATTTCTATTTGCAATGCATAATTATTATGAGTAACACCCACAAGTGCATCTTCTCCTTACAGTTGAATGGTTGATTGAGATTATACATCACAGTTTTGTCCGAGACGGAGACATTTGCATATCAGTGGTCACTGTGTCCAATGTTGGCTTGGACGACTCGTGTCGTATGCCACCACGGGTATACGTCGTGGGGATGGGGCCTATAATCGCGATGCTACAATGGCTCTAATGGCCTTGCGACTTAGCTATCGTCTTTAAATGCTTTGGTCTCATTCACAGTAAATCTACTTTGGTTCTGTTCGGGTTAACTGTTGGATATTTTTGCTTTTTGCAATTGCAATTACCAAATTAAGATTGCGAACTAAGTCCTCGAATGTTTGTTTTTCATTTGAATTGTGAAGCTAAAAAAAACTGTGAGACAAGTTCTGTTAGATGAATTTATGCAGCCTCCGTAAAGTTTAATTATATGCGTTTCAAACGCACTGAACGCTTCGAACTTTTGACTAATCCAAGATGCACTGAATGCATATCAGTGTGAGCAACTCTTTAGACTACCCGAAAGATTATATTCACTCACTTAGTCAGCTTTTAAACATTCTTTCTTTTGTTCACTCTCCAAGCTTTTTGCTTCTTATTCCACCTTTGGAGGGCAATCTTCTCCGACTTCCACTTTTGACTATGAAACCGTTCTCTCCCTTTTAGCCAATCGGAATAATCCTTCCGGGGCTCACACTCTGAAATCTGCCAACTTCTCCACGTCTCAAATTAAAATTAAAATTGAAAGGTCAATTTTGGATTAACATATTTTATTATGTGGTCTGCTGATCCGAGTCCGTTCAAAATTTATTGTGTCCGTTGAACCGTTAAAGCAGGGTACAATCCACTCTGTAACACTTTGATCCGTTTCTACCGTGACTGACCGAATAAGCCGATAGGGTTTATAAAAAAAAATTATTTCATTAATGTCCTTTTTTGCATTTAATTTACATTCAATAAATATGTAAAGAAAATATCTCACAATTTGGAAATTGGGGGTTCTTTCTGATTTGGTATATCATGTAGTTTCTCTAGATGAAATATTGAAGAGTAATTTGTGTGTGCTACTTAATTTGAATTATTTTAGAGAATTGCGAAAAAGATAAAACATAGAAAGTGATAATAAGTAGTGATAAAATCACGATTAACAAAATCTTTGACTGGTTCATTTTGTGTTTAACGTATCCCTGAGTTCGTGGAAGACAACTTGGTCCATAAATTATTATATCTTTTTTTTTATATATATCCGGTGTATTTATTAATAACTAGATAGTGACCCGCGGTACACCGCGGGGTTATGAATGCTTGATTTTTGTAAAGATTTATGCATGATAGTTTATTTGATATCAAGTGATTTAGTGGATAATTTATTGTGTGATTTAAATATTAAAATGTTAGGTTAGTAAATAGTATATGTTTTTGGAATTTCATATAGTAGGGTTTTGTGTTGGTTTTGACTATGTTTTGATAATTATATAGTTTGTATAATTTTAGTTTTTCTTTTGCATTTATAAAATTATACGACTTAAATTTGTATTGTTTTTTATAATAATGTAAAAGGTTACATGAATATAGACTTGGTTGATATTTGTTATAGGTCCAAATAAATTTTATTATGTGAAATTTAATTATTATAAATTAGTAGTTGTACTTGTACCCAAGTTAACTATATTATAAAAGTTTGATACAGTTTTCAAATGTGCTAATGAGTGTGATGGAGTGGATTATGATTAGCGTTCAACCTCTCATTAACTCATCTTATATCAGACTATTCTATTTTGTGTTTTAGTAGACCAACCCGTAAAAAACTGTATAATCATACTTATGTAAATTTAACCCGCTCCATAACATGATCCGCAAGTACTTAAATTTGTTTTAGCAAGTTAAACATATCTAGAATATTTAAAATTTTTGTTGAAAAAATATTTTAATCATAGGACTATTTCTTTAAGAATTATTTTAAGTATGTTTTTTGGATAGTAATTTAAATTATGATTTTTTTTACACCTATTTAAAATATGATTTAAATTAATTTTGATAGTACAAACTTTCTTTAAATAATGAAATAAAAATAGTAATTGCTAGTTCAAAACAAAAACTTAAAAAGATAGATAATTTTTAAAACTTTATATCTTAAAATCAATATACAAAAAATATCTATTAAATATAAGATATGTATACAAACAAAATATTTTATTTATTCGAATTTGAATTACTTACAATAAGAAAAAAAATAATTGCTTTCGAAGCCCATATCCTTTTTTCTTTGGGCCAATCAAAGCCCATATCAAATATTTGTTTTTGGGCAAATACAACTTAGTCTCCATTACACGGAGTAGAGTTAAAAGACAGTAAAGCAGCTTTCACCAAAGAGGCTGCAACTAAATTAAGAAAGGGAGAAATAAAGTAAAAGGAGATAGAGCTGAATTGATGCTTCATGGATCTGATGTCGTGAAGCAGAGATCTCAATTCGTTTGATTCCTCACCTGATCTCATCAGGGAGATAAGCAATTGGGAGTCAGAGCAGAATCGAAGCGAATCAAAACCTGCTTGAAGAGCAGACTCCATAGCTGTTTTCAAAGCCATCGCTTCGGCCGATAAGGCTGACACCTATATCCAATATATGCGTAAGTCCTGGATTTAGTGTTTGTTCTGAGAAATTAAATTTTTCTTTATTTGGATTTTATTATTTTGTTTGTGAAAAATTAGATTAGATTTGTGTTGACGTAATAGTGAAATTTTCCCTTCAGGGCTGTAGTTGGTAGATGTGACGAAGAAGGGATAAAGCATCTTCTCTTATGCCGTGTAATCCCGAGTTAATCGTCGCTGGTTCGAACCAATCGTACCCAAGCTGGAATCAATTTGATTATGGTGTGAATAACCTTCAATATCCGAGAAAGTATGTGATTTGGAGCTCTACTATGAATTCTTACATCCTTCCGATTTACATCGTCAGTTTCAGGTCTCCTCACCTCATAGGTAATATATACAACAACCTATTCAAAATTCGATTTTTTTGGTATGATTATTATGAAATTGGTATTGTGGTAAATAAATGAAGTTCATATTTGTGTTCTTTCTTCAGGTCTCAGTGGTTTGGGAAGAGCAAGGTCTCGTTTTGGATAAGAGGCTAGCAAATTTATTTATTTGGATTTCATTAAATATTTGACACCAGGCTTAAGAGTGCGTGATCAAAAAGTCTTAAGTAATAAATATTGAAAGAATTTAACTGAATTTGAAAGAATTTTGATTTTTATAATTTTTCAACTATTTATATTTCATAAATTTTAAATTATAGTGTGATTTAATTGTTAATTTCCTAATTTTACTATATGTTACTCTCTCTATTTCATACTTCATTATGTAATTTTGAGATTTTTATTTTATTTTATATTATAATATGTTTTAGAAATTTCTACACAAATATATATGTATTGATTGTGAAAATTGATATTTTGCAGTATTTTAAAAATAAATATAAATGATATTTTTTATATAATTTTTTTTTAGTATACGTGATTTTACTCTAAACATTTTATATACTGAAACAAAGGGAATAGTATTATTCGATTTTACGATAATCTTCATGGTAACTGTTATTTTTTTTTTTTGCCGTCTAATAAACTTTATTGAAATCAAAAGGATAGTTCAAAAAAACAAAGACAACAGAGCATGTAAACACAAACCAAAACAGAGCCTCACAAAAACAGAGTATTATAATTATGAAAGATGCTCTAATAAATTCATCTTCTCTTTTCCTCTTCGATACGGGAATGGAGCCACATCGGTCCACCTCGAGCTAAATATGATCGTGTGCGACCCTCCCTTGTGACACTCACGGCAATATCTCTTGCGACCGAATTCGCTTTGGTAGATGAAACTTTAAACACTATTTGACCAAAGGAGGAGATTAACCTGTGTACCTTGTCGAGATAAGAATGATACCTTGGCCAGTTGGATGGATCAATAATGGCTTCAATATCAGCACTGCAGTCTGACCAAATTTCAATGTTATCCAAATGTAAATCTAAGAGACTCCTTAAAACCCAAAGCATCCCTCGTAATTCCGCTGCAATACGATTTGAAGTAGGAAGAAACATTTCTCTCGCATGAAAAACTGCATCTCCCTGATGATTTCTAACTATCCATGCTCCACCACACATATGTGAATCATTTAACCAAGACATATGGAGGTTACACTTAAGAAAATCAATCGGGGGTTTGACCCAATGACCTTCTCTTCGCAAAACCGGGACATTACTCATGGAAGTTTGCGGTTGTAACTCCTTAATCTTATTCCACTCTTCCGCTTCTTCTATTCCGTGACTGACCAGAGCATTCAACTCACCCTGTTTTCCAGCATATAAAACTTCATTTCGGTGCTTCCAAATTCCCCACAAGAGCCATGGAATCGCCATTCTAATCCTGAGAGACACACTCTCCTGTTTCATAACTTTTAACAAGAATGCTATATTGTCATGGATAGAATCTGTGAAACCATGAGGAGGAAAAGTTATGTTGACGATCTCCCAGACTTCACGAGCCGGCCAGCAATTGAATAAAACATGACTGATTGATTCAATAGCGTCCTCACACATAGCACATTGAGGATCAGAGTTCATGCCATGGGCTTGTAGACACACCGATACAGCTAGTGCACCAGATAAAGCTCGCCATAAGAACATTTTGATTTTAGGAATAGTTTTGACCTCCCAAATCTTCGCTTTGAGTGCACGAGACTCTTGTTCATGATCAGAAATTAGAGCAGGCACATGTTTCAAGTGAGATATCAACCAGTTACCACTCTTCACCGTGTAGCAACCAGACCGATTATAAGCCCATACGTAACTGTCCGGTGAAGTTAAATTAGGAGGATACGACATTATTCTGACAACATCCGGTGGAAAGAACAGCTCCGATAATAAATGATAGTTCCAAGAGCCTTGGGGGGTTATAAGGTTTGAAACTCGTAAGTCTAAATCGAAAAGAGACTGTTTATTGAAGGGACGCCGCAGAGTATTATCAAAAATCCATTTGTCTATCCATACGCTCGTTGTTTGACCATTACCTATGTTCTTGATGAGACCTTTTGCAAGCAGATCACGACCGTGAATAATGTTTCGCCAAGCATAAGACGGTCTGGCACCGATAGCAGCATCCATAAAATCTTTCCGGTGATAATATCTTGCTTTATAAACCCGAGCCAATAAGGAATTTGGCTTTGTAAGAAGTCGCCAAGCCTGTTTTGCGAGTAAGGCTTGATTAAAATCACCAACATCTCGAGCCAATAAGAAATGTTTCTTCCTACTTCAAATCGTATTGCAGCGGAATTACGAGGGATGCTTTGGGTTTTAAGGAGTCTCTTAGATTTACATTTGGATAACATTGAAATTTGGTCAGACTGCAGTGCTGATATTGAAGCCATTATTGATCCATCCAACTGGCCAAGGTATCATTCTTATCTCGACAAGGTACACAGGTTAATCTCCTCCTTTGGTCAAATAGTGTTTAAAGTTTCATCTACCAAAGCGAATTCGGTCGCAAGAGATATTGCCGTGAGTGTCACAAGGGAGGGTCGCACACGATCATATTTAGCTCGAGGTGGACCGATGTGGCTCCATTCCCGTATCGAAGAGGAAAAGAGAAGATGAATTTATTAGAGCATCTTTCATAATTATAATACTCTGTTTTTGTGAGGCTCTGTTTTGGTTTGTGTTTACATGCTCTGTTGTCTTTGGTTTTTTGAACTATCCTTTTGATTTCAATAAAGTTTATTAGACAGCAAAAAAAAAAAATAACAGTAACCATGAAGATTATCGTAAAATCGAATAATACTATTCCCTTTGTTTCAGTATATAAAATGTTTAGAGTAAAATCACGTATACTAAAAAAAAATTATATAAAAAATATCATTTATATTTATTTTTAAAATACTGCAAAATATCAATTTTCACAATCAATACATATATATATTTGTGTAGAAATTTCTAAAACATATTATAATATAAAATAAAATAAAAACCTAAAAATTACATAATGAAGTATGAAATAGAGAGAGTAACATATAGTAAAAATAGGAAATTAACAATTGAATCACACTATAATTTAAAATTTATGAAATATAAATAGTTGAAAAATAATAAAAATCAAAATTCTTTCAAATTCAGTTAAATTCTTTCAATATTTATTACTTAAGACTTTTTGATCACGCACTCTTAAGCCTGGTGTCAAATATTTAATGAAATCCAAATAAATAAATTTGCTAGCCTCTTATTACGCCAAGTTTCATACTGCAGAGAATTTGGGGATTAGGGCTGCTGCAGTATGAAACTTGGCGTAATAAGAGGCTAGCAAATTTATTTATTTGGATTTCATTAAATATTTGACACCAGGCTTAAGAGTGCGTGATCAAAAAATCTTAAGTAATAAATATTGAAAGAATTTAACTGAATTTGAAAGAATTTTGATTTTTATTATTTTTCAACTATTTATATTTGAAAGTTAAATCAACAAAAAAATGGAAAGTTGAAACCAAGCTTCAACAGAAAAAAGGAAAAATCCCAAAACCTCGCCGGCGGAAAAAGGAAAACTCCAGTAATCTACGCCGCTCTCACCGATCTGTGAAAGCCTCTAAGTGAAAAAGAGGATCCTATAAACTATGAAAAAGGTGTGAACTTGCTAAAATGCTAGGTAACTGTTATTTAAAAAACACTTAATAGATAAACATTAAAAATGAATAGAATTTCAAAAAAAAAAAAAAAAAAAAAAAAAAAAAAAACCAAATCCAAGGTTTTTTTTTGGTCCCATTTTATCTCCTTTCGATAGGATTCCTTTTATCTTTCAAATAACTCAAATGTAAACTACATCGACAATTACAAATAAATTTCGATTCACATAAAATTACTACTTTAGTTTTATTTTTCTCATCCGAGATATTCATATTAAGCAAAAGATTTGGTTAACCAAACCAGAACAACATAATTCACATACATAAAACTAGATTTTAACCCGCGGTATACCGCGGGATGATTTAATTTTAAAATTAGTATAAAAATATTTTGTAAATTGTATCTCCTTATAACATATTTATTTATATTATAGTTTATAATTGTTATTAAGTAACGGTATACCACGAGTCCACGAGACAATTATTAATAAACGGAGGATTTAACCCGTATTAAAGCGGTATATAAATATTGATTCAAATTCGTCCGCCATATAAATCTTTTCCGAAATATAACCTGTTCCGTAATTTTTTAACCCATCCCGTGATTTGTTTTTATTTTAAAATTTAATGATTATTTATTATATATAAAAGTTTACAAATCATATCATCCTCTAAGACCACGGGACATTATACCACGGGACAATTTTTGGTTTTATACAATCTTTTCTAAATGAGACTGATTTAATATGTCTAATATTTGTGGTATTAAAAAAGAAGATTTAATCCGTATTGAAGCGGCGGATTAATGATATTTTAATTTTTTATTATTGTTGATTCAAAAACCCGTCCCGCCAAACCCGTCCGGCAAAAAAAATCATTTATTTTATTAATGTTCTTATTTATGATACGATTCTGAATCATTGTCTAAATAATTTAATCGATGTAGAACGTTGAACACACATTTTCGTCAATTAGATAATATATGTCCGTTTTTTTTTACTTTATGTATTATATGATGATTCAAAACAGTTAAAAACAAATCAAACAAAGATGATAGGAGAATCATAATTATAAATTTTAATCAAATCTTCTAAATATCTAAATTATTAAATATGGAATATCCGGTGTATGAGTTGGGTTTAATTTAACCCGATCCAAGTTTATTTTTGTGAAGGAATTTTTAAAACGGGTCGGATATCCGATATACCCATAAGATTTTTTACCCACCCGTCACAAAAAGTGCTGCAATTATACTAGTATAGATATCAAGAACGACGCCAAACAATCTACAAATTGTATTATTGCTAATATGCTTCCATCTGGATTCAAACCGCCAAAAAAAAAAATAAAGGTTAATGACATTATACAACTCAATAGAATATACCCAGGCCTAAAACACTTTACACGTGCATCAGAAGAACAAGGTAATACCTTAGTTGGACTGTGTCCAAACGTGACAATTAACATCATCCTATTCATATCCTTCTTTCTCACATTTAATAACATTACTCAGAAAAACAATAGCATTTAGGGTATAGTTTATCACAACCTGGATACAAACAAAAACTGCATCAAATGGACAAGAGAATGAGATTGATCTATGACAACAATATGGCGGCTCCACGATATAAATGCCTCGAAAAAAAGAGACGTGGTCGAAAAGTTGCTGCTTATGATACAAATTTGTCTCTGTGACTCTTTGCTTTATGTTTTTCCATCCTGCCAAAGTTCCCAACACAGACATTATGAGAACGTATTTCTGAGAATCGGATCTGGAGAGACAAGATAAATCTGTTTCATAAAACAAAAATGATGATTTATGAGAAAAGAAGAGACAAAACATTTTCAACGTAGACACTACTATAGAACACACCTCAAGGTTTGTTGTTAATCACCAATAGTCATTACAGCTGCAAGCCCCGTTTTTCATATGGTGGAATCTCTTTATATCTCGCATGATCACTTCTCTACCAACTACAACTGCCATTATCTTCCATGCGTTATGACAATCAACACACACACGAAGGTTTTTCATCACAGTGAAAGGTTTACGGGGCGGGGTGTTAAGAACAGCACGAGCAAAAGCTATTCTCTCGCTATGACCAAGAAGTGCTGTCTCTTTACTCTCTTGGTCTATATCATGCAAAGCAGGTTTTGTATCAGCGACATAGCCCATTTCCACCATATGCATCTTTAGATTCCTCAATAGCTGGAACAGTTCATCATTCTCAGGAAGATTGGTATCCCCTGCCCTAAATTCATACATCGTACTTTTGACTCCGTGAAGAATTCCTGACCTTTTCTTTAGACTCTCTTTCTCAACATCTGATGCCTTGACCAGTAGAAATCCTTCCCGAGATTGTTTGTTCAACCGTGTAGGATCTAACAATTCAACAAATTCAGCACACCGGTCTCCAAGTTCTAAATTCCCATGGACTCGAGAAAGATTCATCAATGTTTCCCACACATCAACATTTGGCTCCATCGGCATTCTCTCCACAAACTCTAAAGCCTCATCTAAAAATCCGGGTAACGCATACATTTCAACGAGGCTTACATAGTCTTCAATGGAAGGGAAAATGCCGTAGTCTCTAGACATTGACTCAAAGTGCAATAGTCCCTCATCAACATCACCTAGCATACCACAAGCATAGAAAATTCCTCTAAATAGTTGAGCATTGGGTCTGTTTCCTTCTTTTTTAAACCGAGCAAACATATCAATAGCGTCTTCCCCAAAACCATTCTTTGCAAAACATCTTATTATAATGTACCAAGTCTCTAAATTCTTCTCAGGCATTTTCTCAAAAACATTCGCTGCTTCATTCGCCAACCCACAGTTGGAGTACATTTCTAACAATACATGGTTAGAACTCACATCTAAATGACTAACGGAAGAACTAATCTTCCCATGAACAACCTTGGCCTCTTGTAAACCCTCTGCTTCCCCACACAGCTTCGCTAAACGTAAAAGTCTACTCAAATCCACAACATGATTCATACTTGCCAATGTATCTACAGTATACAGTGCCTTTTTCACCTTACCTTCCTTGCAAAATGCATCAAATTCCTTAATCATGATATCAGTATAATACTTCAAATAATTCGCATCTAAATTGTAAACTAAAGCTCTGATCTTCCCTAGAACAGAAACCTTGGCTTCTTCTATAACACTGACTTCGTAAAAAACATTTTCTTCCATACAAAGCTGTGTTAACCTTAAAAGTCTAGCTAAATCCATAACATAACCCTTCTTCTCCAATTTTTCCATAGTCGTTAAGGCCACTCTTACATTCTCTTGTATGCAATATTCATCAAATTCCTCAATCATTTCATATACCTCGCTATCAACAGTCTTACCTGAATGCCAATTATAATCAGGGTTTGTCCCATACCAATGGCCTTGATATTGAGATTGGACCTGAGAATTAGACAAACTAGGATTCTGCTTCCATGACTGCTCATTTCTTCCCTGATTCGAACCCCAACTCTGACTTTGTGTGTGAATACTTTCACTAACATCCCCAGAGCTCCCAGTTCGATTCTGGATTCCTCCATTGAACCCTTCTCTAGGGTTCATTTCTGACGAATCATTAGAGCTTCCAAAGTCTAACCTTTCCACAGCCGTGCAGAGATTCCTCAGAAATTGATGGATCCTTTTCTCGTTGGCTATGGAGAGTGAAGAACTCTTTCTGTGTAACAATGATATCTTCGTATACATCAGAAGAGCAGAGACCAAAGTTATAACAGAATCCCAGTTTGTTTGGTCGGAACGTGTGTTGGTGTTTGGTTTAACGGCGACGAACCTGAACGATAATCCGAGAGAGAAAATTAGCATCGACGCTCGAGGGTAAAGTTGTAATTTCCGATAATGGGCTCAAATGGGCTTAAGTAATTTAGCTAAAGCCTTGTTAAATTCGTCCGAGTTACTTCAAAAATTCTCTCCGGTTAGGTTTCTTCTCCGGCTAAATCATGTTTCGTCGTCTGATTCTCCGGCAAGCAGCCGCCGTCGCTGCGGAATCGAAGATTGCTAGTCATCATGTTCATGGATTCGATCAGCGTGTATGACATTTTTCTTTTTGTGTGGATTTTACATTGGAAATGACTCTTGTATCGGTTCTATGATTTACGTTTGTGGTGTTTATGGTTTGAATCAGAGAGGATTACACAGCAGGAACAAGAAAGCAATGGAGTATGTAGCCAAAGGATGGAGCGCGATTAAGGAAGTAGACAGAGTTATCGATTACTGTGAACTCAATGATCGTCGTCTAATTCCTCTCCTCAGGGTATTCTTAACTCTTTCTATGTGTGCCATAAGTTCCAAATGCAATCTTGTGTTCTAATTGTTGTACAAACATGCCATTGATAAGTTTTTGAATGTAGTTTTTTTGGTTATATTTCTAAATAGGATTTTTTTTTTCTGGTTATAGGGAGCTAAAGAGAACTTTGAACTTGCTCTGGAAGCTGATAATTTGAACACTCATGCTAGATATTGGCTTTCCAAGTTGCACTTGAAGTACCATGTTCCTGGAGCGTGTAAAGCTGTGTAAGTAAATCATTATTCAGATAGTTCTTTTTTGATTCTCTGTCAATACTGCCAACACGACTGGAAGATGCTACTGTACTTGGAGTTGTATATTGAATAAACCCAGATGTTTTCCAAAATGTATGCTAAAGAATTGACAAGAATAACAACAGACACTAGGTTTAATATTACGTAATTTTCTATTGCTTTTTATAATCTGGAAGTTTGTTTGTGCTTGTTGGGATATCTTTGCCATGTATGCAAGACTTTTTCTGTTATCTTATCCATACGTTATTGTCTTTGATCATCACAGTGGAGCTGCTTTGCTTGTCGAAGCTGCAGACATGGGTAATGCAGATGCTCAATATGAGCTAGGGTGTCGTTTAAGAGTCGAGGTCAGGCTTCCTTATAATTTGTCGCTCGTAACCACCCCTTAATAATGTTTATGATATCAGTTTTGCCCGACTGCTTAGAAATTGAGAACCTCATATGTAGATACGTTAGAGCTTCATCTTTATCTTTGCCAGTTCCATTGGTGCTTTAGTGGGCTAGTCTTTATTGAGAAATGTTTGCTTCTTGAGTAGCATTATTTTCTCAGATTCAAAAGTTTACTTAGTTAATATTTGTCTCCCACTAATCCGTAAACCGCCCCAACATTTCATACTAATTGTAATCTTTCTTTCAGAATGATCATGTCCAGTCGGATCAACAGGCGTTTCACTATATAGAGAATGCTGTTGATCAGGTATGAATATATTTCCCAACCCAGAGAATTGTATGAATGTAATATTCAGCAATTTCAGTGAAATCTCACCTGGTGTTGGTAACCTGCAGCTGCATCCAGGTGCCCTCTATCTTTTAGGAATAGTGTATCTGACGGGAGACTGTGTGAAGCAAGATGTGGATTCAGCTATATGGTGTTTCCATAGGGCTTCAGAGAAGGTAAAAAACTTTATGTCTCAGCGAGAATGTTTTTTTTTTTCTGATTTTGTATGTAGATTAGTACCACTGTAGCATTGCTTAAAAAGAGTGAGCTTCTGTTTCCGTTTCATTACTACCTCATAAGTATATATTCTGGGCTGTATTGATCATGCCGTCTACTTGTGAATTTGACGAAACAAGCATTGTCTGATGTCAAACGTTTTGTAAATTTCAAAGAGCATGTGTGAAAAGCGTTAGACATCTTCCTGTAGCTTCCATAGACTGACTCACATATGTTCAGGGACATGCCGGTGCTGCTATAGCGTATGGATCTCTTTTACTTAGAGGTTAGTTATCCTCTTTCAGCACAGACCCATCTTACTTCTTTTACATCAGATCCTCACTATTATCCAAAGTTGATTTGTTGTGGCCACTCCTTGCACTCTTAGATCATAGGAAGACAACAATATCATGTAATTTCTTGCTTTCGAGGTTAACTTCCTTAAGCTATCAACTTTACAGGTGTGCAAGTCCCAGAATCTCTAACAAAATTAAACGCCGTGGGAGTTTCACCGCCCAAGAGATCAAAAAAGAACCTGGAAAATCCGGAGATGAATCCATTAGAGATGGCAAAAGAACAGTTCCAAATCGCTGCAAGAGCAGGGTGCGATCTGGGGCTGCAATGGCTGCAAAGGGTTGAGCAGGAAGAGAAACTTCTTATGAGTGAACAAGATAACGAATGTGCCTATGTATGATGCATCTGCATATGTAATATTTAAGTGTCTCGTGACGCGAATCATCAAGCAGCTTAAGGTGAAAACTTTTTTGTACCCGCTAGAAAGATACCTGTTTATAGAAAAACAAAGAGGACATTTAATTCAGCTTTCAAAATATAGATGGCCAATGAGGTCAAAACCGAAGAATCATCAAGATAGAATCTTGTTTGTCCAAAGCCCTTAGTAAGACTCTTGTTGCTTCTTTGCCTATTCAATTTTGTAGTTTTCGAAAGGAGTTATCAACTCTTTTTCGGTAGTGGAACATCATAAACCATAACAAGCCGGGTAAAAAATATCAATTACGGTTCACTAATTCAGGGTCTGACTGGTTTAAACGCAGCGGTTGCGGTTGCGGGAGTTTGCGGAAGCGGGCGGTTGCGGCTTCAAGCGTTACCCAGCGTTTTGAACGACTGGTTTAGCGTTTGAAAATGGATGCGTTTGCGGGAGTTTATGACTGGTAAACTAGCGGGTGCGGTAGCAGTTAAATAAAAAAATGACCAAAATAAATAAAAAATATTACAAAAAAAGAAATAAAAACACCAATATATTATTATAATAATATTAGAAAAATTGAACATGCTTAATAATTAAAACCATAAATAAAGTACTAAATAATTATTCAAAAATAAAGAAATTTTGTAATAAGATAGTACTTTATGCATCTGGTTTAACACCAAAAATTGCATCAAGTAATGGGACAAACTGTAAATAACGTTGAATTCAATCAAAAAGCAAGTGAGTTTCTATTCGAGAAAACAAATCGAAACATATATTCAATCAAAAAGCAAAGCAATATATAATAAAAAGAAAAAAACGATGCCATGGCAAATATTCAAAGAGTTACATATGAGGTGATGAATGAATAAAATGATATATGATACTTACGTTTGGTTTTTCATTAGTTTGGGTGGAAGACATTGAGAGAATAGGATTTCAGAATATTGATTAGGGTTTCTGATGAGAACATGATACAAAGATGAAAGATATATATAGGAGTAATATATATTATAATAATTATAAGTAAATGTTTGATTTGATTTTTTTTTTTTTTTTTTTTCTTTTTAAATCCAACCGCTACCGCCCGCAACCGCAAACGCTTGCGGAAAGGAGCTTTTGAAATTCAGCGATTTCGAGCGGTTCGAAGCGGTACGGAGCAGTTTTTATGATTGGTACCAACCGCTAACAACCGCAACCGACCGCTAGCAACCGCTAGGAGGGTGCTAGCGGGAGAACCAATCAAGCCCTCAGTCTCTATACAATAATCTAAATATACAACAACAAAAACAGAGTTCTGACTTCTGACAAACAAACAAAAAAGGAAAGAACAATAGATAAACGTTGACATGATTTTATGAAAAAGGAAATAAGTAGATGAAACCCTAACAAAAAAAGGAAACTTAACATCAAAAAAAACTTATATAATAACATCAACAGACACTTCTTTCTCCTTCTTTCTTCACATCTCAACATCTAACGATTTCATCTCTTATTGTGTCTGTTTAAGTTTGTTGAGAATGGAGACTGGAGATTTGAAAATCGATATCACTACGAAGACGTATAGTCAAACTCAAACCTCATCTTTACCCTTGAGCCTCAACATTGTTTGCATCAATCTCTGTCAACAATTCGAGAGATTTGTGATTGACAAATCCGATGGAAGCGTCACTTTTACTGGATTTTATCCAGCACATCCTTTCCCCTTCTCTCAAATCCTTTTGAATCTTTCTAACTACGAATTCACTACGTTTCATCTCTTTCCACTTCTCAATTCCCGTCTCCATGATCCTTCCTTGTCCGAATATATCGCTGAGGTAATCGCTGCTCGAGCGAGTCTAAGCGTTGGGATTTTACAACCGTTGTTCATGTCCGTTAACGTAGTTTTTACGCAAGAAGTGTTCTCAGTGATTCCTGTTTCTTGTCTTCCCAAAGAAGAAACTCAAGAAGAAGAGGACGAATCGACATGTTCGATATGTTTGGAGGAGTTTTTGAACGATGACGACGAAGATGATAAGAGAATAATAAAGTTGCCATATTGTTCGCATCGATTTCATAAAGTATGTATCTTCGAGTGGTTAAGGAGGTGTAATTCTTGCCCTCTCTGCCGTCGAATTATTCTCGAGGAGAGTCAATATAGTTGTATAATGGAGTCTGAAATCTGAATAGTCTATGCTTTGTGTGTTAGTGATATGGTCATGATTCTCATTCAAGTCTCAATATTGTGATTGCTCTGATACCATGTAGAGAATACAACCTCTCCAAATGGTCAAACTCAACAAACGGCCCACACAAATCAGGCCCAAAACACCAATGTCTCATCCTCTACAACATCAGCAACGTCAACCTCTGTTCCTGTTGCAGCTCCACCAACTGAAAATCATCATCCCATGCGCACTCGCCGGAAAAATCAGATTGCAAAACCAAATCCGAAGTACAATTACTCCGCAGCTCTCTCGAAAATAATTCCGGCTGAACCAAATACGGTGACACAAGCGTTAAAAGATGAGAAATGGCGAGGTGCTATGTCTGAGGAGATTGACGCATTCGCTCGCAACCAGACCTTTGATCTTGTACCTCGTCAGCCACATTACAACATCATTGGCTGTAAGTGGATTTTTAAAAACAAGTTTCTACCTAATGGTTCTCTCAACAGGTGCAAAGCTCGTCTTGTCGCCAAAGGATACTCCCAACAACACGGTCAAGATTACACCGACACGTTTAGTCCGGTGATCAAGTCGACAACTATACGTCTGGTCCTAGACATTGCCGTCTCCAATTCCTGGCCAATCCAACAACTCGATGTCAATAATGCGTTTTTACAAGGAACGTTGTCGGAGGAAGTTTATATGGATCAACCACCAGGTTTTGTAGATGCAGACAATCCATCATATGTTTGTCGACTTCGCAAAGCGATCTACGGTCTCAAACAGGCTCCTAGAGCGTGGTACACGGAGCTAAGCAATTTCCTTCTCAGCCTTGGATTTGTGAATTCACTTGCTGACACGTCCCTGTTTGTTCTCAAAATTGGGAAAGAGTTTGTCTACCTTCTTGTCTACGTAGATGACATTCTTGTTACAGGGAGCAGCAAACTGGGAATTCAGAAAATACTTCAACTCTTGGCTGAACGATTCTCTGTCAAAGACGCCGAAGATCTCAATTACTTCCTTGGTATAGAAGCTCACCGCACCAAAGATGGTCTCCATTTATCTCAGAGGAAGTACATTCTAGACCTCTTACATCGCTATGACATGACCAACGCAAAACCAGTGACAACACCTATGGCCTCCTCTCCAAAGCTGACACTCACACAAGGTACTTCTCTCTCCGATCCAACGCAATATCGACAACTAGTTGGCAGTTTGCAGTACCTTGCTTTCACCAGATTGGACATAGCCTATGCGGTCAATCGTTTATCACAATTTATGCACCGACCAACAGAGGATCACTGGAATGCTGCTAAGAGAATACTGCGATACTTGGCTGGGACACCAACGCATGGAATCTTTTTCTCCGCCAAGAACAAACTCACATTGCACGCATACTCCGATGCGGACTGGGCTGGGGACTCCGAGGACTGCGTCTCCACAAACTCCTATATCGTTTACCTTGGCCGAAACCCCATCTCTTGGACAGCTAAGAAGCAGAAAGGTGTGGCAAGATCGTCCACCGAAGCAGAGTATAGGGCCGTCGCTAACACAGCTTCTGAACTTAGTTGGATATGCAATATTCTGACAGAACTTGGCATCAATCTACCCATACCACCAGTCATCTACTGCGACAATGTAGGCGCCACATTCCTCTGCGCTAATCCCGTGTTTCACTCTCGAATGAAACACATCGCAATAGACTATCACTTTGTTCGTGGTCAAGTTCAAACCGGGGCTCTTCGCGTTGCTCATGTTAACACAAAAGATCAACTAGCCGACGCTCTGACAAAACCATTATCACGTGCGCGTTTCATCGACTTGAGAAACAAGATTGGAGTGTCACAAGCCCCTCCATCTTGAGGGGGCGTGTTAGTGATATGGTCATGATTCTCATTCAAGTCTCAATATTGTGATTGCTCTGTTTTAGGAAGGTTATGTAATTACCTAAACCTAGAGTCTCTCCTCCTCCTCATGTATAAATACTACATTGTAAAGTCTTTTGTAAGATATAGAAAATCACATTCTCTACATTGTGTTCTAATGTATTGCAATTGAAATTGTTTTTGTTGCAAGACATGTAATGAAACTATTTAGATTCGTAAAGTTTGTTGTTTTAGTAAAAACACAATGAAAACTCTGCTCACATTATAAAGTCTTCTTGTTTCTATGTTACCTTAATTAGAAAAAATAACATCCAGTTCAGGTTTAGACAAACAACATTACCAAGATAAAAAAAAAGTTTGAACCTAGTACATCTTACCAATGAGCACTGATAGCCTGAAGAAGCTGTGGCAGTGTTGCCCCGAGCCGGGCTAGGGCTGTGACTTGAGTTTGGGTTTGGGTAAATGGGCATTCGAATGTGACTATTAAGGATAAACTTGCAAAAAAATGTCGTTTGGGAGATATTTTTACAGAAAACCCATATAATAAATAATATCAACAGTCGATTGTCTCTTTGTACCTCAACATCTTCTTTTTGACGATTTCATATCTCTTGTTTCTCTGCTTTGATTTTCTGACAAGGGAGGCTGGAATTTACGCAGCTCCTCTTACCGTCAGTCAAATCCTTTTCAAATATATTTAACCATGAATTCACTCTGATGCATCTCTTTCTGCTCATCAATTACCGTCTCCAAGATTCTCCCTTGTCCCCAATGTATCGCTTAGATTATTGCTGCTCAAGCGGTTCGAAACATTGGAACGTTGGGGGTTCAATAATTTTTTTTTTTCCTTTTCTGTTAACGTCGTTTTGATCCAAAAGGTGTCATTTAATGAAGATATTCAGATTCGTTAAAGCTCCTCTTTCTAGTTATAAAACAAAATGAAAACTCGCATTGTAGGTTCTTCTAGATTCTATGTTACCCATAAATTAGAATAAAACATTCAGTTCATGTTTAAGCATATTACATTACATTACTAAGAAACAAAAAGTTTGAATCTTTTACACCTTACCGATAATCATCGATAGCCTGAAGAAGCTGAGACGGTGTTGCTGCCGGGTCAAGCTGTCTGCAACCTCTGGGTGCACCGGGTGCTTCTTGACCTGTGAGCAAGTAAGACGGTATCATGTGAGAGAATCTTGAAATTTCATCCCTAAGGATCCTTCTAGTTTCTTTGGGATCCAAATGATGGTGAAACACAGCTTTGAAACCAGCAACTTTAACCAGAGGAACCACTGACACACCATATTCCTCTGTATATCCTTCAACTACTTCAACTATATCGTACTCAACTTTTTCGACTCCTGTAAGGTAGTTCCAGTCAGGGGACCATTTCCGATACAGAGCCCATACATCGCCTCTTCTAGGATATATAAGAAATTCCCCATGACTGCCTTTGACCAGGTTTACTTTGTGTGAGAAACTGTAAGGTGACCTGCATATTTGGGTTTTCCAAACTCTAAAACCTCCACAACTTTTAGGTATACCAAAACCAAGCCAATTTGTTGAGCTAAGCTCACCGTTTGTTACTGGAGTAAGCCAACTCATTCGCACCTTGAATGGATCTACGGAGATAACATTATGTATCAAGGCATATGATCGAGGCATCCCTTCAAGAGAATCGTAAAACGCCCATATCTGGTCATCCCTAATTGACTTTTCAGTTCGATCCTTCTCAAAGTCACAAAAATCTGGAGCAGTAACATCTAATGTCAAGGCTCCCAGGGAATTCAAATCCTTGTCAGTAACAGAAGTATCCTCAACGGAGTCCATGCAGCATGATTCAATGGCATTTTTGTTTACTGAAGAACCTGCATTGAAACCATTGAGATCCTCAGTCTCCATTCCCCTTCCGTTTGCGTCAGTTTCAGTTTCAGCAACGATGGTGCATAATGCTGGCAGGTTTCTGCTGATTACTGATTTAGCTTTCTTCTTCAATAAATTCTTCAGCTCATCCTCAGAAATTTCTTTTACACCGGTGGACTTGGGAGCAAAACAACTTGCAATGTTGGCACCAGCAACTGCATTTTCCGTAACCTTTCTTCTTTTTGGAGGAATTGTTGATAAAACACCAGCCACCCTCTTGGTATACTCTCTACGCACAACCTCATCTTTTCGTGACCCAGTCTGTGTAGCATGAGCAGAATTTTTGGTTCCAGTGAACACCCCCCACTCAAAGGAATCACATTCACCATACACCCCATTGTTGTCTCTTCCAGATACATTTTTCTTTCTTCCGTCTGTTGTATGGCGGAGAGAGTCGAATTGGTGCTCGTGAAAGGTCTTGCGAATCGAACCTGAACCTGGAGGATCTGTTTCCACAGCTATAAACGGCTTACGACAGTTGGGACACAGAAGGTTCTGATTTAGATAAACACGATGATATTCATACTGTGTTCTGCAAGTACGGCATACAGTCCAAAAGGTCCCATCAGCAGTTGTTTTCTGGGCCGAAGTAGAAGTAGTAGCGGCAGTAGAGGCATCACTTGCCCGTTTTATACCTCTCTTTGAACTCTTTACTTTGGTTGTGTTACCGCTAGCTTTAGTAACTTTCTGAAATCCATTGGTTGCAGGCCTTGATGATGATGCCCCTCCTCCCTTATACAATCCCACATTCCTCTTCAGGTCATAGTCAGCTCTCTTTGCCTTGTCAGAGAACACACCCCATGCCTGCGAAAGAAACTTAAAGGCTTCCTCTGCTCCGATAGACTTGTTCCTGTCAGGATGAAGCATTACAGCCAACTTTCTGTAACGCTTCCTCACAGTTTCGTGATCAGCCTCAGGGTTCAGACCAAGTACACCATAGAAGTCTATCTCTCCATATATTATATTCTGGGCAGATAAATGAACATCAAATGTGGCCACCATTTGGGCAATTCCATCGAGTTCAGGGTACAGGAACTGAGCCTTCAAAGCAAATTTCCTGGCCCCCGCAAAATCATTTGCTAAAAACTTCCTCTTTGCAATCTCTCTAGCTCTTATAGCGTCTTCTTTATTACATTCCATTTGAAGTCTCCTAATTTAGACTCTCCTCTACAAAATGCCACGAATGGAGGAGCAGGGACCAGACTCTAATACCAGCTCGGGAAAACTGAATCGACTTCTCAATAATGTTGCACGAGAGATGGATTGGATACCGATTCTTTGAGATAAACTTCAGACAGTTGTATACAACGGGAATTGAGCACCAACGAACAAATCCGCACTGCAAATACATTTGGAAATTAATTAATTAGACTAAAGAAAATCTATAAACCGTAAGGCTAAGGTTATAATAATGAGAGAATTGAAGGCAGAAGCAATCCAAAATAAAGCCACAAGTAACCAATCAGTGTATAAATCTGATCCAAAAATGCAAAATGATCTAACTCAAGATTCCTAAACGTGATAGAATAACACTACTTATGATCAAGACATTTATTCTTGACTCACAAAAATGCTGCATTGCAGAATCCATTGAAATAAAAAGGAAACCCTAATAATTAAATTACCAGAAATGTAAAACTCTTCTAAATATCAAGCAATTTGGACAAGAAGCCAGCAGTTATGTCTTCAAAAACTAACTAAACCTAAATGTATCAGCCAGGGACATTGGTCGTAATTCTGAAACAATTTCAACATATATCACTCAAAAAAAAATTCAAATTCACCAGATTTCACTAAGTATTCTTCAATAAAGGGTCGAATGTTAAAACTCCAAGTGGGTAGTAACCAAAGATCGGAGTATCCACAAATAACAAATACAGAAGCAAGGAGATTGAATCTTACATATAGACGATACCGGAGAAGCGAAACGAAACGGTAAAGGAAGAGAATTTTTGGTAGTGACGATACAGATTCCAGATTTTTTGCCGAGGAAAAATGGAATCAGAAGTAGCAAAGCGATCCCAAAAGAGAATTTTGGAATTAGATTATCTTCTACGAAAATCGGCGGCGCTTCACAATTCTTGAATCGATGTTTGTCACTGCTCTGAGTTTTTTTTTTTTTCTCTAATTTCACAACTCGTTCCCTTGATTTTTTTTTTGACTGCTTAGTTAATTCATTAGTACGAAAGAGTGTTTTATATCTTGGGACCGATAAAAAAAGAGACACCGGTTAGATTAATTAATAAAAGGATTAAAAAGATTAATTAAGAAAAGGATTGATTTTTTGTTGACTAAAAGAAAATATTAATTTGTTTCTTTCTTTGGTGTAGAAAATAACAATTTGGTATGTGTTAAAGAAAGAAGAAATTAGGAGAATGGCTACATAAGGTATTCCAATTTTAAGAATCTACTAATTAGCTGTCTTAATAAATTAAGAATTATCCTTGTAAATAAACATAATCTTTGTGTTTATACTATCTTTTTTTTTTTTTTGATCAAATGTGTTCATACTATCTATATAGCCAAACAAGGCTTTATAATTAATTACAATATCTTTTAATTTGTCTCTTTATTTAATTGTTGCACCAAAAAATCTCTTTAATTAATTAAAATATATTTTATATTGAAAAATTTTTAAAATATATTTTCTAGCCTCTTTCATTTTTGAGAAATAGAAATATAAAAAAAGAAAATACTATTATAAATTATTATATAATTAATTAATATTGAGTAATTCAAAAAGAAAAACCACTCTTGTACATATCACGTGATAAAACCTAGTGTCCTATCTATCAAAAGAAATGACTGAGAGAAAATGAGAAAACAGTCTATTCCTCCATGAACTTAGTTGCTTTATAGTGGAAAATGGTCTATTTCCCTACGAAAAGTATCACATCACGACAGATACAGCCCAATCTATGATCACGTGCTAGATATCCCCGAAAAATAGTTTTCAACCTATAACCTCCCGAATCCATAGTTCGAAAGCTATTTCTCCACTTTGAGTCGTGCCTACAACTACATAAACTTAACTAAAATTTGAATTTTCTATACGAACAATGGAAATCTTGTCAAAACTAGGCCTGCGACTTTTACCCAAACCGAGGAAACCGAACAGAGTCGAACCGAGTATTACGAGTAGTTCGGTTAGTTGTGATGAACCGATCGACAGCTTTGAAAATGGAGAACGGTTATCAGTTTGGTTCAGTTCGACACCGTCGAACCAATCGGGTTTTCGGTTATATTTCGTTTTAAGGTTTTGAGATCTGTTTGGCTATGGTGGTTGTAGGTTTCTATGTTAAACTAGGGTTACACAGGTTGAAGATGAAGTTTTCATAAAGCTTTGCGTTTAAATGAAGAAAGTGAGTTTTCCTCATAATTAAAATATTTTGCGTATGGGCTTGGCCCAACTTATATTTGTCCAGTGTCAAATAACAAAACAATTGTTTTGTGTTTTGGGCTGACTAAATTGAAAGCCCACTAATCAATGCTGGTATGATCGCATCCGTTAGAACATACAATACAATCGCATTTATCCTTTTTGCGGACTCTAAGAATCATTCGCCGTGGGTCCCACCTACTACGTGGGCCACATCAGCTAGTCCTAAGGAGCTTCAAGACAAGGAAAATATGCGCAAACAATGTCTGAAAAATCGATTTCGGTCCTGAAATATGGTACGGATGACAAAATGGCCCGGAAAAGCCCCTAAACATCAAAATTTGGTGTTGAAAAAAAAAAAATGGCACAAAGACCCATTGCCCCTCTCGAAGGGCTCTCTTTGGGCTTTCCGAAAAGGTATCACATGTCGAGTTTACCTCACGATTTTAAAGTTATGGCGTTCCGAAGGTGATAAGTCATAAGCAAAAAAAAAAAAGAAAAAAAAAAGGGATGCAACACGAGGACTTCCCGGGAGGTCACCCATCCTCGTACTACTCTCGCCCAAGCACGCTTAACTGCGGAGTTCTGATGGGATCCGGTGCATTAGTGCTGGTATGATCGCATCCGTTAGTACATGCAATGCAATCGCATTTATCCTTTTTGCGGACTCTAAGAATCATTCGCCGTGGGACCCACCTGCTATGTGGGCCTCACCAGCTAGTCCTAAGGAGCTTCAAGACATGGAAAATATGCGCAAACAATGTCTGAAAAATCGATTTCGGTCCCGAAATATGGTATGGATGACAAAATGGCCCGGAAAAGCCCCTAAACGTCAAAATTTGGTGTCGAAAAAAAAAACAATGGCACGAAGACCCATTGCCCATTTCCCCTCTCGAAGGGCTATCTTTGGGCTTTCCGAAAAGGTATCACATGTCGAGTTTGGCCTCACGGTTTAAAAGTTATGGCGTTCCGAAGGTGATAAGTCAAACGCAAAAAAAAAAAAAAAAAAAAGAGGGATGCAACACGAGGACTTCCCGGGAGGTCACCCATCCTAGTACTACTCTCGCCCAAGCACGCTTAACTGCGGAGTTCTGATGGGATCCGGTGCATTAGTGCTGGTATGATCGCATCCGTTAGTACATGCAATGCAATCGCATTTATCCTTTTTGCGGACTCTAAGAATCATTCGCCGTGGGACCCACCTGCTATGTGGGCCTCACCAGCTAGTCCTAAGGAGCTTCAAGACATGGAAAATATGCGCAAACAATGTCTGAAAAATCGATTTCGGTCCCGAAATATGGTATGGATGACAAAATGGCCCGGAAAAGCCCCTAAACGTCAAAATTTGGTGTCGAAAAAAAAACAATGGCACGAAGACCCATTGCCCATTTCCCCTCTCGAAGGGCTATCTTTGGGCTTTCCGAAAAGGTATCACATGTCGAGTTTGGCCTCACGGTTTAAAAGTTATGGCGTTCCGAAGGTGATAAGTCAAACGCAAAAAAAAAAAAAAAAAAAAGAGGGATGCAACACGAGGACTTCCCGGGAGGTCACCCATCCTAGTACTACTCTCGCCCAAGCACGCTTAACTGCGGAGTTCTGATGGGATCCGGTGCATTAGTGCTGGTATGATCGCATCCGTTAGTACATGCAATGCAATCGCATTTATCCTTTTTGCGGACTCTAAGAATCATTCGCCGTGGGACCCACCTGCTATGTGGGCCTCACCAGCTAGTCCTAAGGAGCTTCAAGACATGGAAAATATGCGCAAACAATGTCTGAAAAATCGATTTCGGTCCCGAAATATGGTATGGATGACAAAATGGCCCGGAAAAGCCCCTAAACGTCAAAATTTGGTGTCGAAAAAAAAACAATGGCACGAAGACCCATTGCCCATTTCCCCTCTCGAAGGGCTATCTTTGGGCTTTCCGAAAAGGTATCACATGTCGAGTTTGGCCTCACGGTTTAAAAGTTATGGCGTTCCGAAGGTGATAAGTCAAACGCAAAAAAAAAAAAAAAAAAAAAGAGGGATGCAACACGAGGACTTCCCGGGAGGTCACCCATCCTAGTACTACTCTCGCCCAAGCACGCTTAACTGCGGAGTTCTGATGGGATCCCATTGCCCATTTCCCCTCTCGAAGGGCTATCTTTGGGCTTTCCGAAAAGGTATCACATGTCGAGTTTGGCCTCACGGTTTAAAAGTTATGGCGTTCCGAAGGTGATAAGTCATACGCAAAAAAAAAAAAAAAAAAAAGAGGTATACAACACGAGGACTTCCCGGGAGGTCACCCATCCTAGTACTACTCTCGCCCAAGCACGCTTAGCTGCGGAGTTCTGATGGGATCCGGTGCATTAGTGCTGGTATGATCGCATCCGTTAGTACATGCAATGCAATCGCATTTATCCTTTTTGCGGACTCTAAGAATCATTCGCCGTGGGACCCACCTGCTATGTGGGCCTCACCAGCTAGTCCTAAGGAGCTTCAAGACATGGAAAATATGCGCAAACAATGTCTGAAAAATCGATTTCGGTCCCGAAATATGGTATGGATGACAAAATGGCCCGGAAAAGCCCCTAAACGTCAAAATTTGGTGTCGAAAAAAAAAACAATGGTACGAAGACCCATTGCCCATTTCCCCTCTCGAAGGGCTATCTTTGGGCTTTCCGAAAAGGTATCACATGTCGAGTTTGGCCTCACGGTTTAAAAGTTATGGCGTTCCGAAGGTGATAAGTCATACGCAAAAAAAAAAAAAAAAAAAAAGAGGGATGCAACACGAGGACTTCCCGGGAGGTCACCCATCCTAGTACTACTCTCGCCCAAGCACGCTTAACTGCGGAGTTCTGATGGGATCCGGTGCATTAGTGCTGGTATGATCGCATCCGTTAGTACATGCAATGCAATCGCATTTATCCTTTTTGCGGACTCTAAGAATCATTCGCCGTGGGACCCACCTGCTATGTGGGCCTCACCAGCTAGTCCTAAGGAGCTTCAAGACATGGAAAATATGCGCAAACAATGTCTGAAAAATCGATTTCGGTCCCGAAATATGGTATGGATGACAAAATGGCCCGGAAAAGCCCCTAAACGTCAAAATTTGGTGTCGAAAAAAAAAACAATGGTACGAAGACCCATTGCCCATTTCCCCTCTCGAAGGGCTATCTTTGGGCTTTCCGAAAAGGTATCACATGTCGAGTTTGGCCTCACGGTTTAAAAGTTATGGCGTTCCGAAGGTGATAAGTCATACGCAAAAAAAAAAAAAAAAAAAAAGAGGGATGCAACACGAGGACTTCCCGGGAGGTCACCCATCCTAGTACTACTCTCGCCCAAGCACGCTTAACTGCGGAGTTCTGATGGGATCCGGTGCATTAGTGCTGGTATGATCGCATCCGTTAGTACATGCAATGCAATCGCATTTATCCTTTTTGCGGACTCTAAGAATCATTCGCCGTGGGACCCACCTGCTATGTGGGCCTCACCAGCTAGTCCTAAGGAGCTTCAAGACATGGAAAATATGCGCAAACAATGTCTGAAAAATCGATTTCGGTCCCGAAATATGGTATGGATGACAAAATGGCCCGGAAAAGCCCCTAAACGTCAAAATTTGGTGTCGAAAAAAAAAACAATGGTACGAAGATCCATTGCCCATTTCCCCTCTCGAAGGGCTATCTTTGGGCTTTCCGAAAAGGTATCACATGTCGAGTTTGGCCTCACGGTTTAAAAGTTATGGCGTTCCGAAGGTGATAAGTCATACGCAAAAAAAAAAAAAAAAAAAAAAGAGGGATGCAACACGAGGACTTCCCGGGAGGTCACCCATCCTAGTACTACTCTCGCCCAAGCACGCTTAACTGCGGAGTTCTGATGGGATCCGGTGCATTAGTGCTGGTATGATCGCATCCGTTAGTACATGCAATGCAATCGCATTTATCCTTTTTGCGGACTCTAAGAATCATTCGCCGTGGGACCCACCTGCTATGTGGGCCTCACCAGCTAGTCCTAAGGAGCTTCAAGACATGGAAAATATGCGCAAACAATGTCTGAAAAATCGATTTCGGTCCCGAAATATGGTATGGATGACAAAATGGCCCGGAAAAGCCCCTAAACGTCAAAATTTGGTGTCGAAAAAAAAAACAATGGTACGAAGACCCATTGCCCATTTCCCTCTCGAAGGGCTATCTTTGGGCTTTCCGAAAAGGTATCACATGTCGAGTTTGGCCTCACGGTTTAAAAGTTATGGCGTTCCGAAGGTGATAAGTCATACGCAAAAAAAAAAAAAAAAAAAAGAGGGATGCAACACGAGGACTTCCCGGGAGGTCACCCATCCTAGTACTACTCTCGCCCAAGCACGCTTAACTGCGGAGTTCTGATGGGATCCGGTGCATTAGTGCTGGTATGATCGCATCCGTTAGTACATGCAATGCAATCGCATTTATCCTTTTTGCGGACTCTAAGAATCATTCGCCGTGGGACCCACCTGCTATGTGGGCCTCACCAGCTAGTCCTAAGGAGCTTCAAGACATGGAAAATATGCGCAAACAATGTCTGAAAAATCGATTTCGGTCCCGAAATATGGTATGGATGACAAAATGGCCCGGAAAAGCCCCTAAACGTCAAAATTTGGTGTCGAAAAAAAAAACAATGGTACGAAGACCCATTGCCCATTTCCCCTCTCGAAGGGCTATCTTTGGGCTTTCCGAAAAGGTATCACATGTCGAGTTTGGCCTCACGGTTTAAAAGTTATGGCGTTCCGAAGGTGATAAGTCATACGCAAAAAAAAAAAAAAAAAAAAAGAGGGATGCAACACGAGGACTTCCCGGGAGGTCACCCATCCTAGTACTACTCTCGCCCAAGCACGCTTAACTGCGGAGTTCTGATGGGATCCGGTGCATTAGTGCTGGTATGATCGCATCCGTTAGTACATGCAATGCAATCGCATTTATCCTTTTTGCGGACTCTAAGAATCATTCGCCGTGGGACCCACCTGCTATGTGGGCCTCACCAGCTAGTCCTAAGGAGCTTCAAGACATGGAAAATATGCGCAAACAATGTCTGAAAAATCGATTTCGGTCCCGAAATATGGTATGGATGACAAAATGGCCCGGAAAAGCCCCTAAACGTCAAAATTTGGTGTCGAAAAAAAAAACAATGGTACGAAGACCCATTGCCCATTTCCCCTCTCGAAGGGCTATCTTTGGGCTTTCCGAAAAGGTATCACATGTCGAGTTTGGCCTCACGGTTTAAAAGTTATGGCGTTCCGAAGGTGATAAGTCATACGCAAAAAAAAAAAAAAAAAAAAAAGAGGGATGCAACACGAGGACTTCCCGGGAGGTCACCCATCCTAGTACTACTCTCGCCCAAGCACGCTTAACTGCGGAGTTCTGATGGGATCCGGTGCATTAGTGCTGGTATGATCGCATCCGTTAGTACATGCAATGCAATCGCATTTATCCTTTTTGCGGACTCTAAGAATCATTCGCCGTGGGACCCACCTGCTATGTGGGCCTCACCAGCTAGTCCTAAGGAGCTTCAAGACATGGAAAATATGCGCAAACAATGTCTGAAAAATCGATTTCGGTCCCGAAATATGGTATGGATGACAAAATGGCCCGGAAAAGCCCCTAAACGTCAAAATTTGGTGTCGAAAAAAAAAACAATGGTACGAAGACCCATTGCCCATTTCCCCTCTCGAAGGGCTATCTTTGGGCTTTCCGAAAAGGTATCACATGTCGAGTTTGGCCTCACGGTTTAAAAGTTATGGCGTTCCGAAGGTGATAAGTCATACGCAAAAAAAAAAAAAAAAAAAAGAGGGATGCAACACGAGGACTTCCCGGGAGGTCACCCATCCTAGTACTACTCTCGCCCAAGCACGCTTAACTGCGGAGTTCTGATGGGATCCGGTGCATTAGTGCTGGTATGATCGCATCCGTTAGTACATGCAATGCAATCGCATTTATCCTTTTTGCGGACTCTAAGAATCATTCGCCGTGGGACCCACCTGCTATGTGGGCCTCACCAGCTAGTCCTAAGGAGCTTCAAGACATGGAAAATATGCGCAAACAATGTCTGAAAAATCGATTTCGGTCCCGAAATATGGTATGGATGACAAAATGGCCCGGAAAAGCCCCTAAACGTCAAAATTTGGTGTCGAAAAAAAAAACAATGGTACGAAGACCCATTGCCCATTTCCCCTCTCGAAGGGCTATCTTTGGGCTTTCCGAAAAGGTATCACATGTCGAGTTTGGCCTCACGGTTTAAAAGTTATGGCGTTCCGAAGGTGATAAGTCATACGCAAAAAAAAAAAAAAAAAGAGGGATGCAACACGAGGACTTCCCGGGAGGTCACCCATCCTAGTACTACTCTCGCCCAAGCACGCTTAACTGCGGAGTTCTGATGGGATCCGGTGCATTAGTGCTGGTATGATCGCATCCGTTAGTACATGCAATGCAATCGCATTTATCCTTTTTGCGGACTCTAAGAATCATTCGCCGTGGGACCCACCTGCTATGTGGGCCTCACCAGCTAGTCCTAAGGAGCTTCAAGACATGGAAAATATGCGCAAACAATGTCTGAAAAATCGATTTCGGTCCCGAAATATGGTATGGATGACAAAATGGCCCGGAAAAGCCCCTAAACGTCAAAATTTGGTGTCGAAAAAAAAAACAATGGTACGAAGATCCATTGCCCATTTCCCCTTCTCGAAGGGCTATCTTTGGGCTTTCCGAAAAGGTATCACATGTCGAGTTTGGCCTCACGGTTTAAAAGTTATGGCGTTCCGAAGGTGATAAGTCATACGCAAAAAAAAAAAAAAAAAAAAGAGGGATACAACACGAGGACTTCCCGGGAGGTCACCCATCCTAGTACTACTCTCGCCCAAGCACGCTTAACTGCGGAGTTCTGATGGGATCCGGTGCATTAGTGCTGGTATGATCGCATCCGTTAGTACATGCAATGCAATCGCATTTATCCTTTTTGCGGACTCTAAGAATCATTCGCCGTGGGACCCACCTGCTATGTGGGCCTCACCAGCTAGTCCTAAGGAGCTTCAAGACATGGAAAATATGCGCAAACAATGTCTGAAAAATCGATTTCGGTCCCGAAATATGGTATGGATGACAAAATGGCCCGGAAAAGCCCCTAAACGTCAAAATTTGGTGTCGAAAAAAAAAACAATGGAACGAAGACCCATTGCCCATTTCCCCTCTCGAAGGGCTATCTTTGGGCTTTCCGAAAAGGTATCACATGTCGAGTTTGGCCTCACGGTTTAAAAGTTATGGCGTTCCGAAGGTGATAAGTCATACGCAAAAAAAAAAAAAAAAAAAAAGAGGGATGCAACACGAGGACTTCCCGGGAGGTCACCCATCCTAGTACTACTCTCGCCTAAGCACGCTTAACTGCGGAGATTTGATGGGATCCGGTGCATTAGTGCTGGTATGATCGCATCCGTTAGTACATGCAATGCAATCGCATTTATCCTTTTGCGGACTCTAAGAATCGTTCGCCTTCTCATTACTTTGGGTCCGAATCAACCCCTTTGTTTCCACCACTGGAGTTATGAGCAACAGTTTCATGTGACACTGAGCTGCCCAATGTCATGCTTCAGCGCTATATAAATGTGTGTGTGGGTATATGATATATGTAGGAAACCCCATTAATCTAAGAAGCTATAGGTCTTGTGATTATGTGTTGGTTATATAATGTTTCGTAGAGGGAACTGTTACTATAAAATAAACTCAATGTTCTATGAGATACCACTAATGTATTAATGTATATATTACGTCTTTAATCTTCTTTTTTCTGAAAAGGTCCTGGTTCTTTACGGGTCTAAATTCTAGACACTGTAATTTAAACTTAATTGAGCCAACAAAAGAATTAAAATAAAACTATGACAGATCCGGAACACGAAACAGGAACCAAAGCAAAAAAAAATGAATCTTTTGGATGTTAAGTTCCAAATGAATCAATAATGTGCCCGCCCAAAATTTTAAAACTCAAATCTCCTGAATTTTGAGTGTGATGTCTCAATTGGCACAACGCCATTCTCATATGCTTGCAGAATCATCAACCATGACCTAATTTGGTTCACCAGAGCCATCGTGTTAGTCTGACCAAAGCCAAAAGTACTCATGTGAGTTTGTAACGATAGAGCTCAGGCTTCCTCGTTGTTGTTCTCAACGAGTATCTTCTTGCACGCTTCGTAACACATGAAGGAGATTCCAGCTGCAGGAACCAACTTCAGGCAACTCGGTCCAAGCCCTCTATACCAACCTGCAACACCTTCTTGCTCGAGTATGCGGATCAAAGCATGCAACATGTTCCTGTAAACCACCCTCCCACCGACTGCTCCCACCTGCATATGCTTCCGAGCAACCTCCAAGGGGAAAGTTGCAGTACTTGATAACGCACCAGCTAAAGAACCTATCAAAAGAGTCTCGATATTCCCAATGCTCTCTTGCTTCACCAGCTTACGGTAAGCTTTTCTTAAGGAGTCATAGGCGAAGTAGTTTGTTGCTGCATATGAACCACTCCTATAAGGCTCGGGGCAAGACCCCTGTAAAGTTCAGTCGGACCTTCCTCCCTTATTATTTTGACAAAAGCATCCACTATTCCCTTGTATACACCTCTCTGAAAAGTAATTTCAAAGACACATCAGTGGCCAAACTCTAAACTCTACCCGCCCTTACAATATACCATATGTTCTTAAATGTTTTAAAGCTCTCAAATTCTTTCCACAGCAGGATTAATTACATTTTGCCAAATTATTCCTCATGTTGACTCCAAATCACTCCTAATACCATTTTATGGAAAAAAAACTCTGGATACTTTATAGGGCATACCTGAATTGTAAGGCGGGTCTTGACTAGTTCAAGGGGGTATGTCAAGAGGGTCTGGCTAACCCCAGCACAGGCACCCGCAAGCAATGAAGCTGGAATGGGGATTTTGACTGTTCTCCAAGCTTGGAGTCAAGTTCTTGTTAACTGTCTCGAATACAAAAAGCTGAACAGAGTTGAAAGAAAAGTAAAATTCCGCACAAATGGTTACATACATCATTAGCATTTGGAAGACCATCTAAAACTAATCCATAGATATTGCTTAATCCTCAAAACAATTCACCATTCATCTAAAATTCCAAAGCTATTCTACATCAAGTTTTGAATCTATTGGTACCATCAACGGCACGAGCGGGTGCTACACGAATCACATTGACCAAATTGCCCCTAAAGAGACCTTTCCATCCTTCTTGCTTCATGATATCACGAAAGACTTCAGTGGTGGAGTCGCCACCACTTCCCACCATTAAATGAGTCCTAATAGTTTCCAAAGGAGCCACCGCAGTTCTCGAAATCGCTCCAGCCACAGCTCCACTTAATAGCCGCCGCAACGAAGGATTCGAAATCTTAAGCTTCAGTTTCAACCCTCCTTTCTTCTTCTTCATCCGCTTCTCACCAATCACTACTTCCTCCTCCTCCTCATCTTTAAAAGGTAATACTTTGTGCACAGATCATTAAGCTGAGCAGTGAAGCTACTGTTGTTATCTCTGTTGGGAGGATCCGGAGACGAAATAGATCCGGACCCGAGTCCTGACCCGAATCCAGTTCCTAATTGATTAACACTCGCGAACAATCCACCAACTGGACGGTAGTTTGGGTTCTGTAAACTGCTCCAATCGGATCCCAAATCGGATACAGAGAAAAACCCATTCCTTGTATCGTCGAACAATTGGATTCCAGTCTTGCCCATGAATACAGTTTCTCGTATGAAGCTTCTGGAGTGTGATAGAAATGACAGTCTTCGTTCCCAAGAAGCGGTACAAGTGATCACGATTCACGACCTCCACATCTTCGTGAAGGGTAAGAAAGTGAAGATTTTAGGGTAAGACGGAAATCGAGTGACGACGACGAGAGGTGGTTTGGGTAGAGTCGAGAATTTGACAAGCTCGTTAGGGTTTTACTACCGCTGCTGGTTGCAGCAGCTTTGGCCTTTTGAATGGGTGAGTGGTTGGGGCGGAGGCTGCTAGGCGGTTAGGTATTTATTTATATTTTAATTTCTATGATATTTGTTTTTAGGTGTTTTTTTTTCTTTTTTCTATAGCTTTATCCTATCCCTTATATATTAATAGAGAAACATTTTTTAAAAAAAACCTTACCATCATGTGTTATTAACAAGATTGCCACGCTGATGTGTCGCTCTCACAATGATTTGGCTTCTATTTAGATAATTACCCAAAATTTATTAGACTATTTACAGAATTTGCCATTAGTCTCATACATCCTTATATTCCATTAATAATTAAAAACATACACTTTTTGGATTATCTTATATTACTATATTTTTATATTTATATTTTTCTTTATATACATTTATATAAAAAAAATTTAGCGGAAAGGTAAACAATTTTTTTTATTTATATTTATATGTATGTTTATATTTAAATGATAAAATATATACATTTGGTTCAAGAATCTCGAATTCAAAACTACAAATCTTTACATCTTTCATAAAATTTTTACTTAAATAAATAAGATAATCTTCTTTCTATATATGTTACGAATACTTAAAATCCTATTTTTGGAGGAGTTCTAACTTTTCGAAGAAAAACATTATAACCACATTTGTATATAAACCAAATCTGGCCACATATAACCATTTCGTAAATAATCCATTCATAATCTAAGAATCCTAGATTGTGGAACACTACAAAATCTTAGCTTGCAAACTATCAAATCTCATCTTTGCTAAATTTTGGATTTCTTATACTTATTAAAAAAAAAAAAAAAAATCTTTTTATACTACAAAATCTCGAAATCTTTAAAACATACGGAAAGACATATTGTCATAAATGGTAACATTTCGTCAATACTTTTTTATCACGTTGAAGCTTTATTCAAGGATCAAATATTTCACGGGTAAAACATATTCTTATATGAAATAGTCCCAAATTGAATAAAACAAAAAAAAAAAATTGTAACATGTTCGTTTTACACAAACGGATTTTGGATCCCGAATAATAATTTTAATCATAATAATTTTACTTGAATCACTTCATCCCGCACATCGTGCGGGTTGTTATCTAGTACTAGTGTTTGACCCGTGTCCCGCACGGATAAATTAGCTATCCATTTTTTTTTAACACCTTATTTATTAACATTAATACAACATTACAAAAATATATCAATGAGCACAGCATACATATGAAAGCTATCCATTTCTTTCGGTCATAAAAAATGGTTGTTTTTCACAAAAGATATTCATTATTCAATTGAAAATTATATCTTTTCTTACAAATCGTAGAAAAAAGGTAGAAATCGATTAGTGGAATTGAGGAAACTGCATCCTGATTCCAAGGGATTTTTTTTTTAAATAAGTTTAGTGGATAAAAATTAATTAGGAAAAAAAGAATCGAGAGAAGAAATTGAGAAGTAAAAGTAGAGAATTTGGGATTTAACAGGTGTCAAATGGAGAGAGGTGCAGTTAATTGTAAAATGACTTGTGAATTATTAGATAAGGATTTTATTTATCAGACGGAAATTCGTCAAAATTAGTCAAACAGTGCCAGAATGACTAATGAAGTATGAATTTTTGTTTATTTTTAAGAAATAATAGGGTGCAAATAGTAATGTCAACAAAAATAAAGGACTACAAATGGTAAAGAAGTAAAAAATAGATATTCTAAAAGGCTTCTCTTTTACCACACCTTAGAGAGAAGGAGATTTCCGGTTCACCGGAATCATCCTCCAGTGTTATCCGGTTTTTTGTTTGTTTATAGCTTCCAACTTTTGTTGGATCTTTTTTTCCATTTTGTCGGATTTAATAAATTCCGGCTTAGTTTTTCGGATTGTTTTTGTTTTGTTTTCTTCTCTTTCTATAGGATTTCATCTTGAATCCCGTTGGCTGTTGATTGATTTCTCATGTTTTAACTATCAGCTGACTCTTCTCAAAAGTTGGAGTAATATTTTCACCACTTTGTCTTCGTCGTTTTTGCGAAGTGGACCTCTAATTAGGTATTCGGTGGAGCTTCCTTCGTTGAGTACGGGTTGAGAGGAAGAAGATTTGGAACCTTTAAGTATGGTAGCAGTGAAATCAATTTCAGATTGGCAGCGAAGGATCTGTAGAAAGAGTCGTGGTGGGTTTGTGGAAGTCCGGCGGCGGAGCTGTTGTCTGATCGTGGATCTGGCCAGCGTCGACGTGTCAACATTTCCCTTTCTTACGTGTTCTCCATCGGATACGTGGCACTTTCTTGTTTATTCTAATCTTTATATTTGGGTTGGGATAAACTGTTGTAATACTCAACTAAAGTTGCAAATGTAAAGGATTTGGGCTTCGACCCACCATTTGTAAGCCCAAGTTGGGTTTCCTTTTAATAGAAATAGCCGACAAAAAAAATGGTAAAGAAGTAAATGAGTGACTAAAAAAGTCAATTATTTGTGGTTTTTACTATTCAAGTAATTAGCTTAATTTTTTTTGCTTTTTGTCGTTGATTTGCTTAACTTTAAAATTTAGACAATCAATTTTCTACTTTTTAGCAAATACTAAATTATTAATGTATATTATATAATATTTTCCTTTTTAGATATTGATAAATACTTTTGAATAATAAATTGTGTTTAGTATGTGATCCTCACCTAAAGCATCATTTCTCCTGGGAAAGAGATGAAAGAGATTAAGTGCATAAATTTGTCATGATCTAAAATATAACGGAGACGGTCCATGAACAATCAGAAATTTAGCGACATTGATCGAGAGAAACAATAAAAAAACTCGGATTAACTAACATCAACAACCATAAAAACGACTTAAAGCACCTCCATTGGAAAGTTCTAGTGTAGATTTCTCAAAAAGAAAATAGGAAAATAATTTATTTAAGATACAGATGAAAAAACATAAAACACTTATTTCCAAAGAGTGGTTCAATTTCTTTTTAGATTAAAGTAAATCTTAAAATTCTAATATTTTAAATTAGTTTAAGGTCTTCAAAGAGTATCTCTCATGGATCCTCCACGGTATGAACTAATCATGTTGGCCTAGTGCAACAAGGTGACCATACTCACTAAACAATTTCATTAGTGCTTGAGAAAAGATCCGATAAGAAAAAGACACATGATAGATACACATATGTATGAACATTGTAACTTAAGGGAACGTAAAATGTTATACTTCAAATCTAGATCTAAGAACGGTTTATGTTAATCCAAAAATTTATTTTGTACATGTTTGACTAAAATGTTAAATGATATAAACAATTTTCACTTTCTATCAACATCTACCTATCTAATCTTAACCCTTATTACTATTTGCACACGCAATTAGTTCATTCCAACGGAATGATAACAATGCATGCGTCACACACGCAACCGAAATATCTGACCAATGGTCTCGATGGTAGGTGCGTGCATATAAAAGTCACGTGCCTTTATCACACATCTTAAGGGAAATAACATTTTTATTCATGAATCCTAAGTTGTTTCGACATTTAACAACTTGGGATTTTTTTTTTGAAATATACATTAACAACTTAGGATTTCTTCGATTACTTAACCCTAAGTTGTTTTGGTTGAATACTCTCTTCGACCCCTTGCGACCCTATCCCTAACCCTAACCCTAAACTCGCTCTCTGTTTTTGACAACCAATTGTTGGTTGGTTCAGGTTCATAAATTCATGGTATGATTGTTGGATATGGAAATTCGGGTTGATTTTGGTCGTTTACGGAATCTACTTGAAAGATTGATTCTAAAGTCTAACATAAGAAAAATTAAGAAAGTACTCACAGTGCAGACGTTTTTGTGGAACATCAAAAGCAAAATAACATTTTATTCATGAATCGCCTTAGTATAAAGGTAATTAGGTAAAAGACCAAACCTTTGGTTGGTCACTTCTGCTAAACAATAATCACAGGGGAAAAAATAATGGCGCAATATAAGTCAATTATTCATTTGTTATTATTTATGAATCAATTTGCTGATGGAAATAAGGATGCAAGAAACGAACCCTTCAAGGTACAACGGAGTCTGCATTTCAATCAACCGCGACGCCTGCACCATTAACATAATTAACCAAATACTCTAAACCACATTTTGGATGAAAAGAATATTAGGAAGTGAGAAAACGACTTACAGCTCGAGCAAATGCAAACATCTCTCTTCGCCAGAAAGCATTGATACATCGAAGAAGGCGATCCAGCTGCACTTATGCTAACCTTCTGCAAGCACATCTCGCCTTAATCTTGAATCTTCCGTCTCTGTCTCAAACTGGAAGCTGCAAGTTTCCAATAAATCAAAAAATGAACAAACGATTAAGCCGAAACAAAATCGAAATGATTTAGCCATACCAAATCGAAATGACTCTAAAACTAACCAAATCCAAACCAAAAAAAAAAAAAACGAATCAAAAGAAAGGCTTTCATTTTATTTTAGTTTCATAAAGCGGGGAAAACCAAAAAACCGTAAACCAGATGTCCACTCGTCAATTGTGTGTTGTTTACCTTTCCAGGTCAAAGAGTGTTCCCTCTGCAGTTCCTTGAAACTCGATAGGTGTCTCCGCGCTTGAGACAAGACAACAATGGTGGTTGTATAGCTCATCTACAAGGGTTATAAACCTACGTGCCTGACAACATCAAAAGCCCTTAGAGG